>SSNR01000069.1:1229263-1258223 GCA_006937965.1 Callopanchax toddi | reverse complement strand
GGGGGGGGGGGGGGGGGGGTGATCAGAGGAATGGAGTGGGTGGGTGAGTGGACCCGAAATGAACACCTGTGGAGGAATGAGAGACAGGAGGAGGAACAGAATAAGGAACAGGCTAAAGTAAATACAAAAGGTGCAGATTGCAGATCATGACAGCTAATCAAAATTATTAAACACAAAAATGGCAATACCTTGGTCAGATTTATTAATACTTACAAAAACATCAATGTGGTTGTAGCTGAGTCATTCATGCGCTGAGATATTTCTAACAGTTTGCAAAAAATCTTAAAAAGTAATACTATGTGGACTTTGAAGATTTGATCAACACATCATCTGGTGGGCTTTATGCATTTCTTTAAAGAACAGTAGGCCTTTAATCGATTTTTTAAAATATAATTTCTAAATGGTCATTTTTGTAGTTGCGGTAAATCATGTCTGACAAATGTACAAGACAGGTTACACTTACTACCAAATACCTGTATTAGGCGTTTTATTTGGACCAAAGATTGACCTGATTCTCCTCAAGTAGAAGGTTTTTTTAATTATTATTATGTTTGACACCTTGTTCGGTATTTTAAGTCTTCCATTATCTTTATCTAAATCTCTCAGGATAAAAACGGTATTCAACTATAAGGTTTCTGTTGTGGTAAATAAAGTTGTGTGAATGTTTCCCTTGATTGATGATGTCAAAAGACAAAACTCTACAGACACATGTCCTTTATTTATCTCAGCCTGGGCTGTTTCCTTTATGACACAATATGAACTAAATTTATAGGTGATCAAATCCTGAAAGTTTCACAAAAATAGATCATAAATTGTACAAGGACTTTGTTTTTCTTACATGTTCTCATTATTCTTCTTGATGATTTAACAATAAACAACCCAATGCATGTTGTTGCACAATGATTTTGTGTTTTATTTTTTTTATTATTAATGTAAATTAATAAAGTTGGTTACATTCCAGAACAGTATACATTTTCATTTTCACAAACTTTACCCCAGAAACAAATCCCCAAACAACCAACCTAGAATACAAGTAAAACACGAGAAACAAAATCATCAAACACATTCCAGATAATACCACTGAAATTGATCCAATACAAAATTAATGAAACAAACTAAAGAAGAGAAAAAATATATAAATAAGTTAAAAAAAGAAAAAAAAGGGATCTCAAAAAATGACAAGAAGGGTTGCCAGATTTTTTAACATTTGTTTACAGTTGCACAATGATTTTATTTAATAAACCCCAAACATAAAATCCATAAATTGTCAAAACTGTTACCTTAGCTCAAAATAAGGAGGGAAAATAAAATGAGTAAAGGCATTACTTTGTGGTGAAACATAACAAAAATATGCTTTTCTCAGTGCTTTAGCTTGGCTTCCCTCTTCACATACATATATATTCTACCTTTATATGTATATGACCTGTGCAAAACTAAGATTACATGGTTAGAATTTGTAACTATTGAAGTGAGCAGGGGTCAAGAAATCCCCTCGTTCACCTTTTCCCAGTTCTACAAGTCTGAAGCTATCCAGGAAGACAAATCACGCTTGTTATAGTTACACACACCAGTTTAATATACTTCTGCAGAAGGAGAGAGTTCTGTGGTTCCAGCCACTCTCTGAAGGTCAATCCTTCAGAGCATACACTTTATAGCATCACAGGGTAAGAAGGTGGGTTTTCCTATCCAATGAGGGGCGGTCCCTCATTGCTTACAATCTACGATAGCATCACAGAATAACAAGAATGTGGGTTCTACCAATCAGACAGATCACTGCTATCTCTTCAGGCCTGGCAACTCTCCGTCACCATGGCATCCTGCTCTGCTCCCAAGGCCAGGAGATCTCCTCCCCCAGGCCTGTTGTAAATCTCACACCAAACCTGATTAGACTGAAACTCTAAAGTATAATGTTTTACCCCTAGATTTGCTTTGCTCTATTCTACCGAAGTCCTAATACTAACTGAGTGTAGTTATTATGTTAGTGTAAATACTTATGTGAGTGTACAAACTATGTGAGGTTGCTCTACCATTACTTCCGTGATTTAGGATGCATAATTTAAAGTGTTGACCTCTGTATGTGTGAGTGCTCTCCTTTCCTGACCTAGATGTGTGCGTTTGTTCTATCTCCTGTGAGTGAGAGTGAACTATTCAGACTCCCAAATGTGTGAAGTGTTATCTTATTGTTTTTGATGTGAGTGAAGAACTTTGAGTTCTTTGTGATATTTCTGTAAGTGTTCCTAACTATTTCTGATTATCTAAGTGAATACATGAGTACACATAATAAACCCTTAATCAAATGGTTAAACATAACATGCAGTTCTTCCTGTGTGGTGATAAATACAATCAAACAGTGACCCAAAGTGATTACATATGATTATAAACCCAATATTATATAGATTAATACATGATCATACAGATAATGTGAAACATATAATAACTCATAAAAGGTGATTTACCCATAAATGTGATAAATGTGATTAGCTCAATAAAACAGTGACCCCAAGAATGGTTATAACCTGATTCTGTACACAACACTATACATAAGAACACTATTCAGTACTGAGTGATTTTGAAAAAGCAAGAACAAAAACAAGATGTATCAGATACTTTTTTTTAGTTTTCTTCTTTCCTTGTGTCTCTGCGTGACTCTCGTTCTGGTTCTTGCTTCACACAGCTACACAGATCAGTGCGATAATGGGTTTTTGGAGGAGTGAAAAGGGACAATGTCTCTGCTACTACACTCTGCAGTTTTTCTCAGCACTAATAAATCCCCTGGCAGGGGTTGTTTATAATGTCCCTCTGATGTAACTTTGATAATGGAGCAATTTTACAGTGCGCATGTTCTCATCTCACAGCTCGCCTTTTCTACGAGCCCGATTCCTCTTTTGCTGCTAATACGCTGAACTCAAATCTAATGGAGTATGCCATTTAGGTAAATCAAGCAGCGTTACTGCTGTCCTGCTGCTATTACTCTTTGGCAGATGTACAATGGTCTGTTATAAAGATAAATTTGGGATTTTCTATACAGAGGGAAATTGCAATAAGCTTTTCAGACTTAAAAAAAACAAGAGGTTGGAAATAATTAAAGGAAACAAAAAATCAGAACAGTGCAACAGCTAGGTAGTCACTGTCATGTCAATGGTGAAGAAATCAGTGATAACAATGTGACCCTGAGTCCTATCCTTACTCTGTGATTGAGCTACTGCAATGACAGTCATTGAAAATAATGATCGGAACAAACTTTGAAGTTCTCCCAGAAATAGCTGTGGGTCAGCTTGTGGCAAAAAGAAAGCATCCCTCCATGCCCTGCAGAGCAGACGAAAGAGAAACGCATCTCTGGATCTTCATCCATATGCAGCACCTGGTGTGATATCCAGCTGATCGCTCTGTTTTCATTGAGTTATTTCAGTGATCCAGCTCTCCATCTGATATGATAATCTATTCTTTAATCCATATGTAAATTACTGTCACCCACTCCATGTGTCAGAAGAAATATCTTTGAATTTCTCACAACAGACAGCTGGCAAAACACAATCTATCAGGTTAGCGACGAGGAAATTAAAGGCATTCTTTTCAGAGGACAAAAGGGACACCTGGTCATTCTCACAGTGTCGCACAATTAAAGGCAACGTTGGAGAGAGTGTTGCTTTATCACAAAGTTCAGCCCTCCTTGAGCTGACCTCAGTCATTTCCTTGTTTCTGGGAGAACGGGTGGCAAAATCCGACTCTTTCCTAATCTCCCTAAAGTGTTTCTACTGGGAGCTCTCTCTGTGTGAGGTGGTTCTGTTGTCGTTCCACAAAATGCTTCTATAATTTTTACCCTTTGGCAATGTGGCAGATTTATTAAAAGGGCACTGCCTGCTTTTATTACATCCATTATCAAAGTTAATCCAATCATGTTCCTGCCTGAAATTTTGAATATTTTACAGCCAGTCATTGAGAGGCAGAATCTGATGTTATCGATAGCCCAGTGCAACCGCACCGCATCCTCAGCCAGTTTGATTTATTGTTGTTTTCTGCCTTTAAATGCTGCAGACACGGCGTTAGTGAAATATTCAAGGGCATCTGATTGTCATTACAGCACCATCAAACTCTGAATCATAGCACAACACCTAATGGCTTATTACAGCAGCGTATGCTAAATTAAACATTACTGCATCAATAAATGTTGCATGATATTAACCTGACAGTGCTTCATAAATATTGTGCATTTTCCCCTAACATCAAACCCCCTCCATCTCTCTTCAGCTCTAACTTCCTCCTTTAGCTTCACTCATATGTGCACAATAATATCCAACAATAACACTGAGCATATTTGCATCCTGTTTGTCCTATTGCACTGGAACGACATCAATGAGCATTAAATAGTTTTCAATTCCTTAAATTATCTTTCAAGTATTTTAATTAACACTTACTTTCCAGCATTGCACACCTTCAGCAGATGGGTGCTCATGTCATCCAATTTAGGCAACAAGCAATTAGACATTGCACATTAGCATTTCTATTTTCATCACCCAAACCCCTTCATTCCTCTACTCAACCTCATCACACTTAGTGGGCTTTTCACATTTATCCCACAGAGACTTTGACTTACAGATGGTGAAGGGCTCACGGAGGATATTGAGACAATCTCTGAGCCGAGGCTCTCCTTGAAAGGTTAAAACATCAAAGGTTATTCCCCAAACAGATTTAATGGTTCTGCAGACAACAGTCAGAAATGATGCTATTTCTGTAACTAAAAGACATTACCTACTGCTCACCCAACCTGCAACAATCAATGTGAAATCCCTTACGGGTTACATTAAAAAGAACTTTTCTAGCATGCACTTTTTTACTGTTGCAACTGTAATTAAAGAATCTCAAGTGGTCTTTCTTAATGTGAATTTTTCAACTTTTTTCAAGTTTGTTTTTGTGTAAAAGTTGTCAATAATTTCCATCTCATCCGTCAGCCAAGATGCAAACTTAAAAACAGCTCCAATCACCTGGATTTTAAAGTAGTTCATGCAAAATAATTTCACAAACCACTGTCGATTCTTTGGACAAAAGTTCTTTAAATATAATTTTTAAATGCAAATTGTAGTGCTTCTGGTGCATTCAGGGGTCAAGACCAGTAGACAGGTCCTAATATTTCTGCAGGGCCACTGGGACGTGAATGTTTTAAGATAGCAGAAGTTTGCTTAGATTTGCATTTGGACAAACCGTTTTTAGCTGATGAGTAAATAGAATTGACCCCAAAGCAGATTGTCTTAAAATAACTTTAGTCTCCTAAATTTCTCAGAGTGAATGCCTTTTTTTTAAATAAATGTTTACACCACCATTAAATTTGTATTGCGTTATTATTCCTGCAGGACTTGAACTCTGGAAGCAACAGACGTGATATAATTCATTGCTTTTGATGACTTTTGACTAGCTGCTAGCACATCAGTTAAGAGATACAGTACTATTTTTGTAAACATAGGCCATTTAGGAAGCTATCTTTTTTAATACAACATATATTTCTTATATTACCAAATATTCATATTTGTCTTTTGTGAGAATTGAGTCATTGTTTTGTTCTTTGTTCTAAGTGTCCTACTTGCTGACTTTTGTATCCGGGGACCCAATTATTATTATTACTAATAAAGCAGCTAAAAGTCTCAGCATAAACAGATGCATATCTTTTTTTTCTCATTTATTTATTCACTTACTTGCTCATTTACATGCTTTCTGACTCATTTTTAATGCATATGCTTGTATGCAATTATGTGTTTAGAATGAAAGAATATATCTGGGCCAAGGAAATTGGGAAGCTTTACTCAGGAAGGAATCAGAACTGGAACAACGTGAATTAGCAGATCGAACGCCCACCTCTTGCAATGCTGGTTATGAGCTTCTGAGATTCGTAAATTCACTCATAGCACATCAGTCAATCTGTGGTGCAGTTTAACTGAGCCAGTTATGCAAATATAAATCAGAAAAGAGCTTATACATTCAGTTTTGCATGCCCTTTTTTCCCTCTCCTCTGCAGGAAAGAAACTGTCAAATACGTGGGGTCACAACAGCTGCTCAGGCATTCATCCAGTAGCCCGAAGCCCTGTCACCATTCTAACTGACTTTTGAGCCCAGGCCAGAAACATTCAGCAGTCTAGAGACAAGCAACCCACCAACGCTCATTATGTGGAGATACTGTGAGCTGGGGTGGGCATGACAGTCCTGCAGCCATCATGATGTGTGAGTGCTCAGGTCATGACTGTGAATTTGGCACTGCTATCCCAGGAGTTAGAACTCCGCTGCAGTCATCAGTGTCAACATACTGTCTGCTCGAATCACTTTCAGACCCTTATTGACCAGTCAACGCGGAAGTGAGAGACATTTCTTTGCTTAATTGCACCATCAAGCAAAGCATGTAAAGGCAAACTGACACGTACACGGCAGCTGCTAGGAAATCAGGAAATTGTTAATAGTGACAGGCTTGACAGCAGATCGCGAGACCGGAGTGCTGAGATACAATTTTAGTAAGTTTTCTTTTTGCAGTCACATCTAATGAAAAATGCAACTTTTATCAATTGGTGTAACATGAAAGCGGCAACTAAGAGGACGTTTTGCTGCAACATGATGGACACAATGGAAATGCAGCGAGCGTGGAGGACAGTTTAGCTGTTTCAGCTAAATTGAGGTACACAAAATATAAAAGGAAAGACAATTTGAAAGTATGCTGCCACATTCATAGAAGAGATATAAATAACGATGAGTAAAATCCAGATTTATAAGGATGACTAAGACAGAAACCATTGCTTTGCTTGGCAACAGTCTTTATAACTCAGTGTATCAGAGACTATGATAACGTATAAGGGCCACTCGGAAGGAAAAACATGAGGAGGGATTTTGTTTGTGCATGTGAAAAACAGTTTCAAGAAGTCAAAAGTTGCAAAATGTGAAAATAAAATTTCTTGAATAAAGTCAAAATGTTGAAATAAAAGGCTATTTTAAGAACAGGAAGCTAACTCCACAGTGCTGCTGAACTCAGCTCTATTTGTTCTGGTTTTATTTTTATTTTGTTCTAATCAAGGTGTTTGAGTGAGTTTTACTGGATCAATTAGAAATATGACATCTCCTCAAATACAGACTACCAGGGCCTATCGGTGAACTTTCTTCAGTCCTTCAATATAAGAATCTTAAACAAACACAAAATGCTCACAAAATATCGTAAGCTCATATAAAAAGTTTAGAACCCGATAACTCTCTAAAACGTCTACCCCAGCCTAAACATTAGAATTTTTTATTAAACTGTCTACAGGTTGCGTGCAGATCCATTTGCAAATTACGGTGCATGTGCCAATATTTCTTCATCATTAGTAACATTATTTTTAAGTCACCAAAGTTTATTTAAGACATTATGAGTATTTGCATCACATCTACTCTCATTATTGCTGACATTTATTATTCTCAAAATAAAAACCTTAGACACAATTTTAACTTTATTCTGAACATGTAGTTTTGACTCATTTGACATTTAAATTTGCATTTTGAATGAATGAATCACTGACATTATGTACAATGAAACAGTACAATGAAATGAAAAGTACCTCTCCCATGAGGTGCATCTACATCACAGTCACAGTACTATAAGAAAATACATATAAAGTAAGTACCAGGCATACAGCAAAAAAGAACATGTAAAAACAAAATAGAAAAATAAACTTGTCTCGTCATATAAAATGAACAAGGTAGTAACATGTTTACATTCATATGACATCATAGGGCATGTTAATGTTTGTTAGGGAGCCTTATTGTAGTGAGAAATAAATTTAACGAACTGTGAAGTTTGATTTGATAGTGTGAGATTCTGACCTTAAATTTGAAATTAGGATCCAAATGATATTTATGTCCTTATTTTTTTAGCTTCTGTGACTCAAATATGGGCAGCGGGTCGAACAGTTGGTAGCACTGTTTAGCAGCAAGAAGGTTGCAGGTTTGAATCCCAGCTGTGGCCTTCCTGAGTGGAGTTAACATGAGAGTGGAGTTAACATGTTCTCCTCATGCATGTGTGGGTATCCTCCGGGTGCTCCAGTTTACCCCACGGATCACAACATGCCTGATAGGGTAACTGTTAATTGAATGTACGGTGCTTTGAAGAAAAGCATCTAATAAATGAATAAACACATATGTATGTGGTGTGTTGATTTAATTTAGATTTTAATGATCAGAGTAAGTACATTTTACTTTTATTCATTCATTTGTTTATTGATGTATTTACTTTTACATCTTTTCTGATTTATTTTACAATTCTTCATTCTCAATACATTTTGCTGTGACAATTTTATGTATATTTATGATTAATTTAAATTCAAGGCAATAGGAATACATTTAATGTCTGAGCAATTTATATTGTCAAGAATTTGTTTGAGACAAATACATAATTATTAATTCAAAAAATGTAATATCACAATAACTGTGATTTTAATGAGCTGTTATACTTAAAAAGTATTCAATTTAATATGTTTTTGACGATGTTACTTTGTAATATCTTTATTAATTACCAAAGGCAATAGTTCATGTAAACCTGCCATATTTTACAAGCGAGTACATAATATTCCCTGGTTGCTTATTTATCAGTTATACAAGAAACTGCTCTTGGAGTTGATTCTAAAAGTTGGATTTGGATGCTGTTGCTGTGAGCCCCTGCTGTTAAAAGACTTCTAATTGCAAAAAAACCATTCATCATTAGGCAGCAAAAACAAAACAAATAGAATAAATTGTTAGATTGCCAGATCAGTTGGAGTGGCAAAATCAACAGTGTGGGGAAAGATGAATGCTCTGGTGAGCTTGGCAACAGGAGCTCGGGTGATCTGTGGTTTAAAGAACAAAAAAGAAAAAATCTCTACTTCTAGGAAAATAAAGAACATTCTCCACAAAGTAACAAAAGCAAATAAAGGCATTTAGTTCATCTCAAGGCACGAGCCAGTTATAGTCCTCAAAAATAAAAAGGCCACACTGAGTTTCTAAAGATAAAAATATATAGATATTTGAAACGGGATTAGATCAACATAGATGCCACTCAGATCAACTAGTATCAAAAAGGCATGAAGAAAAAGACTGAATCAGGCTTGAAGCAGTCGATGATCTGAAAGATGTAGGATCAGCTCTATATCACACTGAGGCGGCGCTATGGCAGAGTTTATGATCTGGTGGCGTGAAAGCAGCAGGATGAGCTTTTTGAAAAAGTTTCTGATTCAGAAAAAGCTGCAGCTACGTCTCTGTTCTAACTCAAGGAACTTGATGAATTTGAGGAAAAAATTGTGGCTACAGTAAAGAAAAACAATTTAATGTGGAAGGCAGTATGATCTGAACAGCTGGTTTCACTCCTGGGCCATTAGCATATGTTTGGTCCAGGACCAATGCTGCATTCATCCAATCATGATGCCATGATGTCACATTTTCCTGACTATGATAGTTCAAGGCAAACTTTTAGATTCTTAGTTTTTACTCCAGGGTCATCATAGAAATATGCCCTGGAGCATCATATTAAAGTTTAATGACTATTCAACACAAGCCTCTTGATGCTAAATCTTAACAGCTCTTTACTGTGGCCTAATGCAATTTTCATCAAATGTTATATGGACTCATTTTTTACACCATTCATTAAACAGTTATTTCACTTTTTGGTCATTTTTGACTGGATTTGTTGCTAAAACACTAACTTTGACAGAACTGCATGCTCTAAATAATAACATCTACATTATTTGGGGAAAATATATCTCATGAATCGGTTAAGAATTATACCATTAAGGCTAATATCATCCCCTTCCCAACGCTTTTGCTGGAGTGATATGGCATCACTCCTATGTGATTTAATAGTTTTAATGTTGATTCTAGACCAAAAAAATTGTTGGTGGGCCTGGATCGAAACCATGGTGATTACAGAGTGCACACAGAGGGTGAATCAGAAGTTACTCAAATGAGCTTTGTCAAGTTTTTTAATGTGAAATGTATCAAGAAGGACATTCCAAACAGACTGTAGCAGCTCAGCATTCTGTATTAAAAAGATTTATCCCCCCAACATTACATAAACATTGTGTGATATCATGATCCAGTTGTATATCTGCCATGAGACGTTGTTTATGATGGTGGATAATGAAATGTTAAGGTTAATTCTGTAGTGATCACAGCAGTGATGGAATGTGCATAACTCTGTCTTTAGGGGTGAAATAAAACCCTTCATCAGGTGCTTTGGGGGATTTGAAATGTATTCAATAAGTGCTTGACATATTGCCCTATAAAATCTTTACAAGCACTGGAAATTGATGTCTATATGTTGTTGTTTGTTTTTTTAAATAAATAAACCCTACAATCGACCCGAACAAACTTTCCAACAATCTCTCCACCTCGGATATTCAGGTTAAGCTGTTTGTTTGTATGTTGTTTACTTGAAAATCCAAACCTTTTGTCTGCAAAATTACGATTCAGCTCTGAGAGCGCAGACCTTCAAGAAGAAAGAACAAAATAAATTCTTTTTTTTTTTCGAGGCTTACTTTAATATATTCAGAGCCACTGAGAGCACCTGTGATGCCCTGCTTGTGTCCCCCTTCCCTTTCTTTTGCTTTTATGTGTTTATTTCTTGATTCCTATCAAGGACAAGGTGAAGAGATGTATTTTCTCCACCTCAGTGATAATATATATTTTATTTTCTTTGGGCAGAGTGTAGCTCCACCATTTTATTTTTTAAAGCATGCCTCAGATCTCCGGCGCACAGATTTGATACTGTATGGAAATGGATTATATCCTTTCTAGGTAATAATGGAAAACGTGGTTCCAGTAGTCATTAGGTATAAAGTTGGCTATAAAGTAAATAGATTTCTTCACGTAATGCATAATGCATGATCTCAAAGAAAACGAACAGCTGTGGAACAAACTGCACCAGTCTGTGTTGAAATAATAGAAAAAGAGGACGAAAAAAAAAAGCCTTCGGCCAGAGTTCTTTTCAAATTCAGCATCTCATTTTTACAGTTGATGGCAGGAAACAGTGTTATTAACATCCAATGTGAAAATGCCAGTTCTGTGTGAGCTGTTAAATCTGTGATAATGTGCATGAATTACCCTATCTCCATCCATTTCACAAACAGCAGAACCAGTTTTTGAATGATTACTTTAAAGTAGGTTACAACCCTGGTATTGGCTTGCCCTCTGTCTGTGTTCGGGTCAGAGCAGTAATACGGGAGGTAGCGAAGCCAAGGAGCGGCTGAAGACTTTTAGGATGCGACTTGTGCTGAGCTGACCTCAAACAGCAAGACATCCATAGGCAGAAGGTTGATTGGCATTTTTTTGTTTAGGCCTGTCTTTGATTGAGACCCTTGTGTGTTGTACCAGCCAGATGTGCAGCCTCTGCCTTGGTAAATTACGCCCTCATCAGCTGTATCTGTACCCCCCTGAGTCCTCGTTTGATGGTAGCCTTTTAATGAGGAACAAGCCAAATGACTTCCACTCATTTCGCCCTTGCCGCCAACCTTTATGCAGAATAGGTGAACTTCTGACATACAGTGTGACAAGGGGACATAAAGACATGAGGAATTCTAGGAGGTTCACTCCTCACATCGAGCGTTAAAATACCAAAGGGGGTTGGTCTCTCATCAACAGAAGGCATAGCAGGTGCAGACAGCAAACCTTTTGACCATTCAGCACCTCTGACGTCCTCCGTCATCCTTCACATTCTTCCTCCTCTTTCTTTATCTGTTCCCCCTCACACACAGCTATAAAAATCTCATTTGGTTTATATTAAAGTTCTCCAGATAAGTTACAACATTCTGCACACAGAGTGACAAGGACAGATTGACACCTATTGGTAATAACTTACAATTAGTGGTAGAAAAGAAAATGTCCAATGCAAAGGAAACGTCCTTCCTGTCAAACTGGGTGTCATCTGGTTTCACGTGTGCGTGAGTTTTACTGTGCAAATTCCAGGCTAGTTTCTGCTGCTTCTTCAATTTTGCAGCTCAAACCCAAAAATTAGCAAAAACATATATTCTTTCTACACAAATTAAACTTTGTTTTGTGAGCAGATACAGCTCATAAATTGCAAAACTGTCATTTTTACATCCATGTTAGGACTCCTCTCGCCAAACAGCAGCTTTATTTTTTTCTTTTTTACATTTTCACAAATGGAAAAACTTCACAGCTTTTCATTTAGCAAGCCCATTTCTCATGGGACCTTTAAATTAATCTCAAGCCTGGGTGGATTTTTTTTACCCTCAAGAAGTGTGTCATTGGACTCTCATTTCAATAATATTATAGTGGATAAAGACATGACATTATAGTCAAAACAAGCTTCAATAGTGCACCACAATCAAATCATAACATTGCAGGACACAGCAGTTGGCACCACAGTGCATGGATTCATTTAGCAGGCGTTTCAGCTCGTCTCCTCTCCAGCTTACCCACCGTAACCTCCTAAGCTGGTTCATTTCATAAATCTGCAGTTTTGTAAACACAACCAATTTTGTTCTATTGCTGTTTAAAAGGAAGGACTTAAGCTTCAATGTCACCTGAATAATTTACTGTAAACTAGAAATTATCCGATTGAGAGTATTTTGTGCCCAAAACAAAGCAAGATATTAGATTTTTCAGTACAAAAACTGATATGCAATAAAATGTCACTTATTTTGGTTTTCAGACTTTGATGATTATAATAAAATTATTATAATCAAAGCAGGTAAATTGGAGCAGGATCCCTAAAACCCAGCTGGAAAGCCCAAATTTAAGGGCCAATGTTTATAAATATTGTTTTAATCAGGGTTTATAAATTCAACTGGAAAAATAGAAGGCAGTCATGAGGAGCTCTGTCCAACTCTGAAGTGGTGATTTTAAAAGTACCAGTACTGATTTACTCCCAAACCTCATTAAGATGATAAAGAACAAGCTGTTGATATTTACTGTAAAATTGATGTATTTTTCCTAAATTAAACAGAGTAAAAGTGAAACTGAGATTTTAGACATGGTGCTCACATTTAGTTTTTCTTCTTCTTGAATCCAGATATTCCCCTGAGTAATGTGTTTCTTTGGTGTTGTAAACAGCATGGCTGAGTGTCACCATGTGGAGGAAAAAAGCTTTTATGGGGGAACCTGTTTGGATATTTGAGTGTAAATCTGATAAATAATTGCACAAAATACATTAGCAGTTTATCTCATTTCAAACACATCATTGTACTTTTTTAGTCGTTTTCTGCAATCTCATAGAAGAAATACTCTTTTTCTTACCTGTCTTGGTTTAATGCATTTTTAAGCTTTGATAAACTGCACTTTAAAGTACATTAACTTGCACTAATGCTATAACTCGCACTGCCTTTTTCCTTCTACAAAAATGAAGAACATGCATCAGGCTCCCCACGTCTAAATATACTCACATTTGACATATAGTTAACTTGCTGTAAAATGATCCCTGGAGTGCTGTCACACTTTTTGGTTATATGGTGCAGACAAATGAGTGAGATACTGAAGCATGACAGAGGGAGAGTGTGAAAATGTCAAGGATACAAAGAGCACACATACTCCCAACTATCGACCGCTCCAGGAAATGTGCAGAGGAGTTTGAGGCACCAGTTTGAAACCAAATGATCAGCGATGTGTACCTAAATGATCCAAAACTTCACCTGAGATTGTTGCAAGTCTGTTTCTGTAACACTGCGGAAAATAGACTGAGATTTCTGAGAGTTTTGCTACCTGCTTGAGTCTGAAAATTATCTATAGTCAAAGTTACGGTGGCCCAGAAGGTTCAACGAATACAAAAGCCACAACACAACCACAAAAGCCACAACACAACCACAAAAGCCGCAACACAACAACAAAAGCCGCAACACAACAACAAAAGCCGCAACACAACAACAAAAGCCGCAACACAACAACAAAAGCCGCAACACAACACAACAACAAAAGCCGCAACACAACAACAAAAGCCGCAACACAACAACAAAAGCCGCAACGGAAGTGACAATAAAATGAAAGTTAAAAACGGAACCAAAAACATAAAACGGAAGTTGTAGTCAAACGGAACCTATCCTAAAATGGACGTAGAGTGACCAGCAGTCCCATAGAAATGAGCACTCCTCTTTTTCCCCGTACATGTTCCAGTCCACTTTTCACGTTCTGTCCGGAGCGTCCGGGTTTTTTTTAGAGATCAATCAAAATGTCCGGGTTTTATCGCTTTCCACTGCAAATAGACACATACTTAAAGTAACTGGTGTGACTAAAGCAGTCCGTGTAGCGTGTGACATCCTTCTCACAGACAGAACAAACAGCGTTTCACTGTTTTCTTATGCACCATTTTCCCAATATGACATTCTTAACACTACTTAAAAATATTTCCCCAGGCTTTATGTTGAGCTGTGGTAGTGTAATGGCTTTAACGCTAGTCTATAAGCACAGAGGTCACAGGTTCAAATCCACCTCCTTCAGTGCTGATTAACTTAGTTTTTATACTTGATTTTCAAAACTTTTTTTTGAAGGTTGTTATTAAACTATTCTTCAAAACCACACAGAGACTTTATACTTTAAACAGGTCTTCTTTAATTAAACAGTATTAAAATGTTTCATGACTGAGCCAAGTGTCCTCTTTTTCAAAAATCAAAATATGGTCACCCTACATAAAGTTAAACTCTAATTTAGCTCAAACATAAGTAAATAATAAGCGACAATAGCGTTCGGATCTTGGTAATTAAATTCATAACACAAATGTAAGGCTAGTACTTTAATAAAACACCTCGTTTTGGGACATTGTGAGTTATTCGTGAATAGCAGAACTTCCGGTCAAAGCGAGTGCAGCGTAAAACTCCTCCCGGAGTGGCGGGCCGGACAAAACAAACCGAAGACTTATTACAAGGCTGAGAGGGAAAAACAGTGGACGAGTCTTCAAAGAAGATCACTTCCGTTGTGGCTTTTGTTGTTGTGTTGTGGCTTTTGTTGTTGTGTTGTGGCTTTTGTTGTTGTGTTGTGGCTTTTGTTGTTGTGTTGTGGCTTTTGTTGTTGTGTTGTGGCTTTTATTGTTGTGTTGCGGCTTTTGTTGTTGTGTTGTGTTGCGGCTTTTGTTGTTGTGTTGCGGCTTTTGTTGTTGTGTTGTGTTGCGGCTTTTGTTGTTGTGTTGTGGCTTTTGTTGTTGTGTTGCGGCTTTTGTGGTTGTGTTGTGGCTTTTGTATTCGTTGAACCTTCTGGGCCACCGTACAAAGTTCATAAGATATTTTTCATTAATTAGCTTGTTAATCTTTAAGTGCAGCTCTTTAAGGAGCTCTTTGAGACCCTGTCTCCAACATCCTTGCTAACCGAGCTACATAACCAATTTTCTGACTCCACTGATTTGCCTCTGTACAAATATTGATTTGACATCTAACTCTAACTAAGAATATAAACAGGTTTAGTCTCTTAAGTGTCAAAGTATTTCGTTTAAAGCTGTTAAATAGATGGAGTTCAGCCCACACAGAATAACTTTTCTTATGCAAACCTATATGAACATTTATGTTCCAATAGAAATGTGAAACTTCTGGATGTTAATTAGTTTATGCAGGATTTCATGAAGTTAAAGAAATCTATTAAATACAACCCTTTATTCATAATGGCTTTAGAAATTTTTCTCCCAGTGGTATCTGAAATACATTTCCATGGCAACACAAAAAAGTGTGTGGTTATCTAAAGAAAAAAAAAGATTTCATAAGACCTAGAAAAAAATCTTTTTAAAGGCATACTATGCAGTTTTGGCTTGTTTTTATCACCTTCTACTGTCTGTTTTAAGTCACTGTGGTAAAAACGTTAGCATTGTCTCTGCTCAGAAACCCCTAAATCTACCTGTTGAAATGTCTCCTCAGCCTTCATTGCTTTCTTCTGGAGCGGTTCAGCACTCATTCAAAGAAATCAGCTGTTCAAGCAGGGAGAGATAAAAAAATGCAGGAATCATGAGCTAAAAATACTCTTGTGCTAGCATATCAGCTAGCCACATTGAGTTAGCCTAACCCTTGCAAGATACGTGACTTTGTGAACTTTGAGGGCACCAGACCGGAGACTCAGAAGTTGCAAACGTGATATTCTGGACACAAGCAGCAGATGTGTGATTTTCATTAACCCTGTGAAAGGTCATATTAGCACATCCTGTCACAAAAATAAGATTTAAAAATATGAAAAATGTACATAGTGTGCCTTTGAGAAAGAGGTGGGAAAATCAAGCACCCTCCCACACAGCAAGGGAGCACCTTGCTAAGATCTGCTTAGATAAATATATTACTTTCATTATGACATAGTAATTAGTAATAGAAATAGTTTTTTATTGTGATAGGAAATCTGTTGTATGACTGGCCAACTCTGTCTAAAAGTTGAGGCAGTTTCACAACAACACAGAGTGTGCAGTGACATCACTGTCCCCGACCTCAGCTACCCACGTTGCTGCGCCAACCTTAACAGCTCAGGTCATGTCACAACATTGTGAATCCCACCTAAATATTGATCAGACAAGAAGAGAACCACATGAGGACCAACAGGTAGCAGTTGTTTTTCACACCTACTTCATGCCTGGGACTTTGTTGCAGCTCTAAAGGCATTGAGTGCATAAATGTGGAGAAATGGCACTCATAAGTTATAGAATAAAGCATTGATGTTCTCAGTTTTTCTGCAAATCAAGACTTTTTGTGCATGCAGCATCATGGCTGTTGCAGCTGGTTGGATGAGCATTCTTATGAGGACCAACCACTTTTCTCTCTTTTACTACATATATAGATTTGTTTTTTCAATTGAATTCAGTTTGTTTATAAAGTGTCAGCAGAAGTCATCTCAAAGCACTGCACAAAGAAACAAATCCAAATAATATCATGTTCAGATTCAGGCCAACTGAGTGTAATAGTTTCAATTCATTTGTAATAACATGTTCATCTATAAAATGCCAAACAATCAAATTCACCCCTATTTAAAATAAACTCAGCAAATAGGATTGAAGCCTTACTTTAGTTCAATTCCCCATCATAAACAAGACCAGTATGATGACGATAGTGGGAAGGAACTTCCAGCTGAACTGGTCTCAGAATGGGCGGGGCTTTCTGCCTCTGCCAAATGGGGTCTGGGAGGACAGGAAAGATACAAAACACAGAAGGACGGGGACAGTCTTTGTTTTAAATACAGAAAGAACAGAGTTACTGGCAACAAGAACAGGAAATATGAACTCAACTCAAACTTTATTTAGAGCACTTTGACAAGATGTTCACCAAAGTGCTGGACATTGTAAAATAACAATAACTTTAAAAGCAGGAAAAAAAATATATAAAAAAGGTATACAATGATAAAATAACAAAAGCTGGTGGTCACACTAAAAGCCAAAGAGAAAACTGTGTTTAAAAAGATTTCTAAGTAAAAATGGTCTGAGCAGAGTGAATGTTCGGTGGCAGGTTGTTCCAGAACATGGAGAGTAGAGAGAGTAGAGTCAGCAGAGTGAGGAGATCAGACGTCAGCTTGTCCTACAGCAATCTGGGTCTTTAGCAGCAAAACTGAAGGGACAAGACAGGACAAGCTAAGTTACCCCAACTATAGAAGCCTGAGAACTGGAAGCTCTGCCTCCCGTTTTAATCCTAGAAACACTGGAACGCCTATTTTGGGGGTAAGAAACCATTTTATTACCCTGGAATCCTAAAAAATAAACATTATGACAAACAGTGCTTTTATTGGCTGGACATCTGTGTATTGTTTTATGCTGCCTTTTTGGACCAGGTCAGATTTGAAAACTCAATGAGATTTTACCTGGTTAAATAGGAATAAAGGAAACTAAAATAGGAATAATACATGTCTGGTCTCTAAAAATCTCATGCATTTTGCAGAAACTTTTCTTTTTCATTCTTGTCTTTAATTCCCTTCTTGTTTTACCAACATACAGTAACCCAGAGGGACATTTTAATAAGTAAACTACATATGTAGTTTTTCATGTCAATCTCTGTTTAAGTTAGATTTTTTTTCTTTCTTTGTGAGGGTGTAAAAATACATTACTTTTAATCATTGCACTGCATTGAGCTCAGTGCAATGACTTATTGTGGACCTGACTAATTCTTTTGTATTAGAGTTGTGCAAGCTGATCACCTATCTCTTGTTTTCATTACCTAATTAGTTAACATTGTGTGATTAACCTCTGTCAGCTTAGAGCAACAAATACTCCATGCATGTCCATTTATTATTTTTATTGCAAACTGCTTCCTCAGATAGCAGAAATATTTCACGTAAGAAAAAATTGTGTAGATATTTTAATTCATCCTCACCAAGTTATCTTTTTCATATTGAAGCTATTTTCAAGCAAATATCAGAAAAATTTAGAGTTCAATTTATTAAGGTTGGGAAGAGATTAGAATTTTAAATCATGAGACAAAAGTTAAGAACCAATGAAACTATACAATAAATCATCACCTTTTGAGATTATTTTGTTACTGCTTGTTTTTAGGCAAGAACACTATCTGGTTAGTGTCACAAAATCTTTATAATTTACACTTAAATTGATTAAAAAACGCAATATTTATTTTTTGGGTGGCTTTTGTGACATGTAAACTACTAATCATCACAATATTCTGTCACTGCTTGTTAATAAAGAATATGACAATGATCATATGGTTCCGATTAATACGTATATTAGGGATAGAAAAAAATGTCCTAAAGGAAACTACAGTATAAGAGCACGTACAGTGTTTTTAAATGAAACTGTAGTTCTGTGACATTTTATATTTCAGCTTACTGACATGAAGGTTATTTATGGAATTAGTGCAAGCAGGTCAAATTTTCCAGTTTAATAGAAGTGTTCCAAAATATTTTGAATTAAAAAAAGAAAAGTTTAATCATACGATTTTAATTTTCACCTATCAACCATAAAGTACTCACATAGGATCCTAATGGAAGTAGTTTTAGATCTAAATATGAAGAAATGTCCAATGTGTTTGTCTTTTCTATGTTTAGAGTTGAATGTGTCGGGTTGATTATGCTCTTTTCTCTTCATCTGATACATTTCTGAGATTTTCATTACTGAAAGTGTTAATTCAAGTTCAAAACACAAGGAATGGTTGATACATCATATTCTAGTCAAACTTTGTCAGAGTAAAGATTCAATTTGCTTGTCAGTTTTTAATTTGAATAAAGTTAATTTGTTATTTCTTTCTTTTTTGTTTGCAATCAGGCCTTAAATTAGTCCATTTTTTCACCATATAAAATACTGGAGAAAAAAAAATCCCCAGCTGTTTCACTCCCACCTCTGTCGACAAGCCAAGAAAGAACACTGTCAAAGATGGAGTCAAAGACGGCACTAAATCACTCCAAGGGTCACAAATGGCCCACGCTTTGGACACCCGTGGTTTATGGGAGAGGAATTTGTGAAGGTTGATGGGTGTGCTGGTCTCCCAAAAGGGTACCAGTGCTTGTAATGAGATATTTTACCTACAGTCACTTGTGACTTCAAATTAATGGTTAAAAGTGCAGGTGTAGGAACAGAGATAAGGCTAACACACGCACAAAAAAAGGATTTAGCCTAAGAGCATGTTAGCCTTTAGCTCAAAGCATCTCTATACCTCCATACACTCACTGAGAAAACATGGAGGTATAGGGATGTGTAGGTATGTGGATGTGAGCTCTTTATTTTAATGATATTCCAATTAGAGATGCAGAGCAAGTGGTTGACGCCACGAGTTGTGGTTGCTAGGAGATGTGTGTCAAAACTGTAAAGCTTGTATAACTTTTATACGAGAGAGGTGATGGTGGGGGGTTGGAAGGTAGCGAGGTCTGAATGGAATCCATCCTTCATTATTGTCTCCCTCATGCTCGATCACTAGAAGCGCTCTTTAGTATTTGAAGGTAAATAGAGAAAAACGTCCTGCTGGTTGGCCTGTGGGAAATTGGTGTCACTCCCTCAAATTAGCCCATCGTTTGTGAATCTGAATAGAATAATTTGTGGTTGATCACATCCGCCAGAAGGTTTGTTCCTTGCATAATTTCCTCCATCTTAGGACACCACCCCAGACTCGTTTGACATTTCTGGGTCAGTCCGTGTTTATGAGGCATTTTTTAAAAGGGTTTGGTGGTAAATTGATAGTGAAGATGGCATGTTTCTGTGCACAACATAATAGCACCATGGTTCACTGCCTGGAATGAGGGACCACTGTTTTGAATTCAGCCTCACATTGTTGAGGTAATACAATGACGTTGCCCCCAGGTACATTCCCCCTCCCTCACATGCTTTCTTTGTCTTCCTTCCTCGGTGTTTGTTGTTGTTTTTTTTTCCCCGTGCTTCAAAAATACTCTGTGGGACACCACAAGAAAACAAACACAGCAGTCATGCCTGTATTGTCTTTGCTTTATTAAAAATGTAAACAGGACTTCATCTCAAAACCTGCCTGCCAGTCAACTGTATCCACTTCAAATCCCATGCACGAACACAGTGGCACGAATACAGACATACACAGAAACACTATTCTGATATACTGCAACTGTATGAACTGTATGGTTAGTTTTTATTGTCTGTACAACTATGGTGGGAAACTCACAGATTATTCAACACTTGCTACAACATCAGATAATTATGATGCAAAAGAAAGTTTATCATTAAAATTACAAAACAATGTATATGTTTTTGTTTAGTATGTTTACCTTTGCAGAAATCATTAACTTGCAGTTTGAAAGGTTTATTGGCTTTTATTCAATTAGGACACATTCACAGAAGCACATGAGCATTTTGGGGTCATTTATGATTAAAAGATTAGCCAAACTGTGCTTCTTGAGAAAAGGACTGAATTCAAATACTGAAATTGACTCTAAAAGTCTGAGCTATAGAGAGAATATAGGTTCTGGTATTTCATGTTATATTAAATACAGTAAACTTATATTTCTATGTCTATATTTGCATGCCATATTTATTGGAGCTATGTTGTTTTTGTTCAGCCTTTCTTCTATTTGATCGTGTTGTTTTCTATCAAGAATGTTTTCCTTGTGTGTTTTTAAAATTTTATACAGCTGTGCACGCAATTTTTCTATTGAAGTACTCAAGGGGGAACCAGGCGCTGGTGTCTGATATGCACCACATCTCAGTGGGTTGGGAGAGGGTGATTATAATAAGCTGTAACTGGTGCTGCGTACGCATCACCAGTGCTGGGCATGTGTGAGTTGTGTGTCGGATGTGCTTCAATTGTGTGTGTTTTGCTACTGTTGTGTGCGTGTCACGTAGGTGCTGCACGCGTGTCTCACTGGTACTGCAGCCGCGTGTCACCGGTGCTGCGAGCGTGTTGGAGGTGCTACGAGTGTGTGTGTCGCAGGTCCTGTGCATGTGTGTCTACTAGCTTCAGAGGCCATGTGACCACTCACTGGCTGCGCTGCAACAGGATATGAAGCTCATCAGATTGCGGGCTGCACCATTGGGACTGCAAAAGTGCTGTTCTGCAAAGGCACGTTCAGGCAGTAGGTTGGTACGCATGCATGATATCTGGTTCTCATGTTGACTGGTGGACTAGTTATGTGCACCGCTGTGTATATATACACATAAATACATAACATTTTTGTGCATCCCTAAAAAATATATATATATAATTTCCTTACATTTGTGCCAAGTTTATGTGCATAAAAATGAAGTTTCTTAGAAAGAAGACGTTCTTATATCATCCATCAGCATTTCAATACAAAAAGATCTGAGTCTGGTACCTTTTTACAGCCTCACCACTAAAAGCAGGCTAATGCGGTTTTTTTTTTTTTCTCTGATGAAAGTCTTCTGAAATCTGAATGTCTCAACCTGATATGAGATTAATTAATTACACAGAGGATGAAGTAAGCTGCTTCTACTCAATTCTGATGGTGGCATAATCCCTAATAAATTTGCAATTAGGGAGCTAGTCACCAAAGACAAATGTCATTAAAGTCTGAAATGTATTTGCTGTTGAAACAGACCCTAAAATCTGAATATACTTCCCATTCCACCTGTTTAAATCCTGCTTTGCTCATAAATATAAAAAAAGCAGTCTGTCGAGGGAAAACGAGTCCAACAATAGACTGTGGCAGTGACACAATATTAATGGTTTACCAATAAAATATGTAAGATGAAAATGCTGCCTTGCTGCTTTCAAACTTTAATGTCTCACTAAAGGATAAGTCATTGTCATCGCCCTTATTCATTTACCACCATTCTGTTTTGATTCATGGGTGCTGACTGGTAGAAATACAGTTAAACTAACAGCTGCTTCACAATAATAACTCTGAAACAGTGTTCATACGGCAGGGATGATATAATTAACTCTAAAGTGCAGTATCTGCAAACAGAAGCCATCATGCTGCCAGTGTTCAATACTATAAACATTCAGCAGAGGAAAATGCTGCTGTCTGGAGCTTAAACGGTTTACATCATTGAAGGGCAGGTACAAGATCCAAAGAGTTTATTTAATATTTTTATTTATAGCCTGCAAATGAACTGCATGAAGAGCTTTTGTGGGTAGTTTGTTTAATAGGTCTAATAAATAGTTTGCAAACAGGTGTCAAGTTTTTCATAGCAAAATTACAGATTTTAGGAATCATTATGTGAGGTGACGGTTGTTTGTTTAATGAATGGAACACATTAAATGTTCATAAAACCACTGAGGGTAAAGTCCTGTCAGCTGGCTAAGTGGATACTGTCAGTGGATAAAGATTTAACCTACATCATCCTATGGTGCACTTATCTTTGAACTTCCTATAAGTTTAGATTAAGTAAATCACTGGATGACATAGATCTACTAAACCTGCATCATATTTAGACTGTAAAATAATTTTTCTGAAACTTTATTGGCAGCAGCACTTGCATTGGACCTGTGCATTATTGCAGAATAAGCATACAAGTTTTTTTTTTCTTTTCTAAATCCACAATGCCACACAATGCAGCTAAACTCTCAAGATTAGCTGAAGTCAACCCGAAGCTGACAGGATCTGCACAGATTTGTGAATAATGCACGGATGTGTGCACACCATTGTATTCAATGCAATAGCATGTGGCATGGTATTCATATTTTTATCAGTAAGGATAAAATGCTAAAATTGGAATTCTTGGAAAGAATTGTATCGAACGTAGCAAAAATCTATGGTAGAGAGAGGCAGCATGCCTTTCAGCATGAAAAGAGAAAACAAACATGTCACAAACTAAACTAACTCAGATTATGATGATCGGTCGACTCGCCAGATCTGTAATTACCATACAGTCCTAGATCACCCACTGGATGATTAAAATCATTTGTTGACAGCATTTCAACTGTCCAATCATGTTGTGTCTCCACACCTTCAACAAAACTGCAGTAAATTGTATGATGTTAGCTCGATTGGTATCAGTTATCACCAGTTCACTTTTTGCAAGAGCTACATGCATGTATTGGATAGTGTTTCAAAATGCCTTTTTGAAATATTGTTAATGAATATGCCTTGTAATTGTTTTAGACCCAATGTTGACTTGTTTTTATCAGTTGCATGCAAATACAATACAATTAGCATGGATGCTAATGCTCAAAAGCTTGTGGTTATCCCACTTGTCCTGGATTGCCTTTGACTGTAAAACTTCTAGGTGACTGTTCAACATGGCCTAATGCTGCTTCCACAAAGTACTGCATAGGTAAATATTTCACACCAAAATGTTAGCTATTTTTGTAATTTATATTATTACATTTTTCATGGATTAGTTTCCAAAGCTTCAGTTTTGCACTAATGCTAATCAATATGAAGTTCCTTCAATTTGATTGGATACTTGCAAAAATGGTTCTAGGCCACAACAACAGGACAGAAAATTCTGATTACAATAAAGTCAAACTGTTGATGTATGATGATTTCCCCCCTTTTTTAAATGAACAAAAGCTACTGAGGAACTGTAATGCTGCTATATTATTTCTATATTGAGCACTAGAATTTCACACCATAATACAAATAGCATGATTCTTTAAGCACATAATATATTTCTGAATATTGAGAAAAGACCAGGTTTAAAGTCTGTTCAGGTTGTCATTCATAAAGTTGTCAAAGTGTTAAAAGTTTAAAACTGTGCTAATGATAGGCAGCCTGACTTGTCATGACACTCATTCACCAACTCATGATTCCAAGCTGTGCAGGCAGTCAGGATTGGGCAGTGTGTTTATTTATTTTATGTTAAAATGTGAAAAACACTTTCACTTAACAGTTCTCATAAACTTGTGGCACTAATAAACTATGCATGATTTTAATAATCTATTTTACCATCTGGCTGCTCTGTTCATCTGGACAACACAAGGCCATCATCAAGAAAATGTATTAAAATATTAATATGTGTAAATGACTTTAATTAACATGAGTACATCTCACTCAGAGTGAGATTAAAAGTCTGTGTAGGAGTGTGAATGGTTTGATGGCATTTGAAGGTCTGGAACTTAAAAATCTTGGTAATAATACCTTCTTAAAAGGAAATTAATTTCAGTGACTCAGTCAGACTTGCTTTCAAATTCACTTTTTACTTCAGAGTCTATTATTGTCAAACCCACTTCTCTCATGTTTCCCATTTACTTTCAAACGGCATTTCCTCGAAATGCTATTTAGAGTTTATTACAATTATGCACCACTGGAAATGCAAAGACAAAAGAAATATGTTGCTTTTGTGCAAGGAAACCATTCTAGATTCATATTTAGGTCCTTTCCTTTATAATTTCTCATTTGGATTTTTCCTTTTAGTGGTGCATTAATGGAATGACGCACGCAAGAAATCAATGCATAGTTTCAGTAAAAATAAAACTTCTTTTCAACAACTCCATCTAAAACATGGTAACAGCATGTAGCACTCAACCAGTTTGTATGTAATGTCTTTCACAACAGCACTCCTGCAGGGTCCAGAACGTGAAGGAAAATGCTTTTAGATCCCTTCAAACTCATATGCTTTGAAAAGTGTCTGGAAGTGAATGTGTTTGACTTCAATCCTTTCTGTATCGGGAGAAAAAAAGTTGTAAAATTCCCAAACTTAACAATTAACTAAATTATTTTGAAGGTCAAGCTTTCCTTGATTTAAATCATACCCCCCTTTCATCTCAGAAATTTAAATTAAGGTTATCTTGAGAAATTATGGAGTGAAAGCTGTTTTAATCAAATCTAGAAAACAACTTGATGTGCAATCTCATGTAACACAAGGTTTTCAGTAATCATTTGTGTTTGAATAACAGCTACTACTTCATCTATTTATAATTTTAACATCTCTACAATTCACTAAGTTAAAGTCATCTTTATGTTTGTATGATCAATTAGCCCTGGTGACCATCTGGGATTGGATTTATGGCAAAAATGAATTGGTGGAGCATGAGCATCTGATGACAACTTTACTGGGGGGTTCCTTAAATTTCATCAAATGATTCACAAGATTGGACGTGTTGCATGGTGACTGCTAAGACACCTCGTCTCTCCTTTCCCTCCTAGGCAGCAGCGCTGGAGACTGCACTGATAGCTGCAGACTCACTTCCTCACCCTCCCACCCACATCATGTTTGATTATGTTGTGACTGTGAACACCCTACAAAGTGGCTGCTTACCCACAGTCAAGCTGACCTGTTGTGTGTTTGTGCTGCAAGCAATGGCGTTGATGTGCTCTTGACATTGGTGGGGACCAGGACGGGACACAGGGGGCTGAAACAGGAGGTGCAGATTAAAGCAAGCTCAAAGTTACCGTTACCCGATGGCCAGTCCAGCCCAGTCAACATCTAGATCCAGTGCAGGTGCCGTTGGTGTGAGCAGCTTGGTGTGGACCTCTGTCCGGGGGGAGGGGGTGTGTCTGAGAGCTTGGACCGCAGTGTACATCCCAGGTGCAAGGGGCTCACGCCGGTCAATCCAGATACGCCTCCTTCTCCTGGACAGAGGTCTGCGCACAGCAGCGCAGTGCCTCGGTTTGCTGGGCTGTGTGTACTATTGTTGGGGATGCAGTGCTCTTTCTGCACCCTTGGATCAAGTTATTGGTGAAGACAATTTAGTAACTGCTGGGTATTGGTGGGGACACGTCACCTCCATCCATTCTAAATATACGCCCAAGGCTTTATGTCTGCTCTTGGTAAGGTTGTACTGAAACAGAATTTCATTGTAAAATGACAAAGAAATTCTGATTCTGAATTTCATTGACCTACTGTCACTTTTTTCCTGGCCAGCTTGAATAAATGTTACTCTGTAGATGTTTGTTCAATGATTACTTTCTGAGAGTTTCATCAAAAATCATTTAGTGGTTCATGATTTTTTTTAAATGAGGTTCTCAAGTGAGTGCCAGGTGTTGAAACATGATCCTCATGCCATGTATAGTAGATAAACCCCCCCAACCCAACCCCCACAGGGGT
Source organism: Callopanchax toddi (assembly GCA_006937965.1). Classification (NCBI taxonomy): domain Eukaryota; kingdom Metazoa; phylum Chordata; class Actinopteri; order Cyprinodontiformes; family Nothobranchiidae; genus Callopanchax; species Callopanchax toddi. Next base: position 1,231,930 of record SSNR01000069.1, on the reverse strand, counting down.
CGCAAAACAACTGTCATAAAAGCACTGCTGCAAAAATGAAAGTAAAACTTAAAGCAAGCGTCTCAGCTGAGGCTGCAGCTTGTCAGCATTATGATGAGCTGTGCAGTTGATGCCACACTGACTTGTTTGGGGTGGCGTGTAGCTCAGTTGGTAGAGTGGCTGTTCGATCCAGTCCATCCAGTTCGATCCAAGCTCCAACTTGGTTGCATTGTCGTTGTGTCCTTGAGCCAGGCACTTCATCCACCTTGTCTACTGGTGGTGATCAGAGGGACTTGTCGGACACAAGTGTCCAATTTACAATTACAAGTGACACAATTGTAGTGGCAAAGAGACTGGCACGCTTCCTATTTGTGGACCCCTGATTGTAGCCCACCATTCACATTTCAGCTATGGCACAACTGAAAGCTTTCTCCATCCATCCTGCAATTTATGAAAATGTTTGCAGTTCCAAATGAGTAATGTGTAGTTAGCGCATAATGTCTCTCTATTATGTCGTAGGCAGCTGAAATTACAACTTTTTCATCTTGACTAGAGTGTATGGAGAGAGCTGTATATGAAACCGACAAAGTGGGTTGAACTGAGATATAAAAGTGTTCCAATCCTCAGGAGGAGCAAGTTCAAACAGGAAGCTGGGCCAAGCTGGACCCATTTCTAATAAAGTAACAAAATAAAAGTGCTGCCGTCCGTTCTTTCAAATCTACTTCCTCATTGCATCTTTATCAGGTGAAGTGACTTGGGCAGCGCCACTTTTACTTCACACAGACATGACAATGGCCTCTTAGTGCTTGTTAAGAATGATTGCAGATCATGCAGCTCTATCTCCGTTAGATCTATAAATAGTATCTTCTGACAAATTGAGGTTGCTCTTATCAGAAAATTGAGATTTCACAGCTTTGAGGGTGAGATGTGAAGTGACACATCAAAGCACTTTTCGGGTTGGTTGAGCCAGGCGGGTGGCTGTTGGCAAAAGGGGAAATGCGTCGCTCAGGAAAAAAAGAGCCAGATTAATACGAAGCTAGAGACGCACTGCGTGCTGTCAGCTGGTGACAAGTGACACAAGTTATGTGAGAAGTTGTCAAAAGGGTGTGAGAGAGAGATTTATTTTAGTACACAAATTGTAATGCCTTTTTATATTACCAGATGGACAAACCATTAATTTTATCAGATGTAAGTGCTGTTATAAATGAAGTGTATGTCTGGTAATCATCTGATAAGTGAGCGTATGTCATTTAAAACACTGCTATATGCTCATACAGCACAGTTATTACTTTGTTTGATTTTACTTAATCAACAATAGAGACTAAATACCCTGGTGCCTGTCTCACTTAGACTGCTACTTAATTAGTTTGCAGAGAATGAATCCCAAAACACACTTATCTGTTTTTTACGTTGCTCCAATTTGAAGAGCTCCAGATTTCACTTACTTACAGTTTGTAAACTCACTCAGCCACCACACATCACATAGTCTCCTCTAGTGTGAACACATGCTGACATCTGTCAGGGTATGGTGGTCTTTCTGTCTCCCTGTGCATGAAGCTGCTCTCCTAAGGTTTGATGAATCTCGTCGTCATTAAGGCCTCCTTCACACAGGATGAAGATCCTGCTACAATGTAAAGAATCAACCAGAACATGAAAAAAATAAATCTGTGATTGAAGTGTAAGATAAAGACAAATCTTCTCATTTTAAACTTCAACTTAAAAAAACTGGCTGTGAAGTATGCGCTACAAAATATATTTAAAAGCATATATTACTCCTATAACAATACAAATCTATAAAAAAGGACTATTTTATTGATTCCTACTAGCACCTCACACACCTGTTTTGCTAACATTGGACTTCTGGAACATGGTAAACTGACACCAACCTGGGTGTAATTAATTATAGATTATCAAGATCAGCTTTCTGCAGAGAGACGTCTTCCAGTAAAGGCTGATGTTAAAACTTTAGCCAGTTCTAAGCAAAATCTTGAAGGAATATTACAAGCTTTTATCTTAATTCAAAGGGGGAAAATTAAATAGTCTTGTTTCTACCTCTCTGACCATTCCTCCACAAGCCCTTAGATCATTTGACCAGCTGCTCCTGGTTATCCCAAATATTAGGCTGAGATTTAAGGAAATTCATCCTCCACAAGAAGCAAGAACTTATTTCTTGCTAAGGGTCTCTGAGAACAGAAATAACGTCATTTTGTTCTCGCAGCCCCAGTTCGGCAGTGCTTGCAGCTTGTTCTTTTACACATCAGCTGAGCAGAACTTTTTTCTTTTTTCAGGACGTCCGAGAACAACTGCTGTGATTGTCAGAAAGGGAGAATGAGCGTGGCTAGTGCAGTCAGCAGTTGATGTCATTGATGTAACTTTTTCTCCGGCACGGAAGTTAAAAGCCTGCTGTGCTGCTGCTGTGCGTAGATGGACCTATATTCAGGGTGAGGAGGTGTACAGGTCTGGATCGACCGGCGCGAGCCCCTCGCTGTAACGCTCCTGTAACGCTGGTCCGCAGGCAGACCGTGACCAGCGTTACCGAACAGATCATTTTAATCTGCACTCCTCCCCACGCCCCACCCACCCAAACCTGTATGAAACATCGCTGAAGGAGTTCGGCAGCTGAGTTATCGGGGAGTGTGAATGATCCCTGCCGAAGCAAACTTTTTTCTTATTTTTGGAACCCCCCCC
>SSNR01000069.1:1217056-1229130 GCA_006937965.1 Callopanchax toddi | reverse complement strand
CACACACACACACACACACACACACACACACACACACACACACACACAATCCCCCTAGATGTTCAGGGCAATCTGTCCATCTGTTAGTCTGTCAGTTGCAAGTTATCTTTAGTAAATGGGGTTAACAGCCACCACTGTGTTAAGAGAGGCAGTGATAACAAGTGCTCGTGCCAAGAAGAAAGACCGGCTCGAGCCGAGAGAGCCAGGGAGACTTCGACAGCAAGAAACAGGGTGAGAGAAGGAGGACACATTATAGAAAGTGTAAAAATTCTCTGATTTGGGCCCTGTGATTGAGGATAATGGTTTGCTACCCTGCTGAGTTGTTCTGCACTGAGCCAAGAGCAAGAAAGAGAGAGAGAGANTTAAAGCGGCTCTCTGGAGCATTTTTCTCTGTATCAAAGTTTTCTAAATGTTTTAAATGATATTTCAGGTCTAAACTATGATCTATGGGTTGAGTTCCACAACATCTGTCATTCTGATGAAGACCCTCCTTCCTCCTAGAGCCCCCTTTCCATTCTTTCTTGCCGCCGACATTTTTCAGCCAATGAAATTCAAATTTCTGCATTCTCTCAACATGCACGCGCATCGACCAAACCTGTACCAGTAGGGGGCGCTGTCGTACAGGACGCTCCGTGTGTTTCTCTGCCGTCTCAGCCGTTCACTGAGGACTCACAGCTCATTTCTACTAAAAACCTACCCATTCTCCAGCTAAAGACGGATTTATTTTTATTTTTAAACCTTTCACCTCACAGAATGGCAAGGCTTGACAGGATTATGCGTTTATTTTGGTCAGAAAGTTCATCCAGGGCCGAGTCAAGTTCAGCTTCAGAGTCCAGCAGCAGCTCTCTGCTAACAGAGCTAATATCAGAAGCAGCAGGGACAGAGAGGGCTCTTCAGACCCTCGTAGTAGTGTTGGAATAAGATTGTGAACTGTGAGTGATTAAACCCTACACATTGAGCTGTACAGTTCATGCCCGCAACGTATATGCGCCGCGCGCACATGCGACCGGACGCGCGTGTCGAGATGTTTTGAGGAGGAGCCTTTGGACGCTAGATTCAAAAACTGCTCTCTTCATGAAATCCTCCAGAGTGCGGCTTTAAGAGGAGATCAGAAAAATTCTGGAATAATTTACATTTAAACATCAAACAGGCTTCCTTATTACTTGTTTTTAAATATCCTTCAAATACAAATCCATTCCCAATGGGTTTGACTCAGTGTGTGTTGTATTAGTTTTCTCCCTCTCTTTAAAATCATAGTTTCAATTTGTTTAAACTTTTTATCAATTTTAATTGGAAACAAAATAGATAAATAACATTTTAGAAAGGACCAGTTTGAGTAATTCCTCTTAAAAACATTGATAATGGTCAAAATATGACAATGACTATTCCTCCTGAACTGCTATGAATGCCCTTTTTTAAAAGCAGAAGATTTTTTATATATTGTGTTTTCTTTAAGCAGTAAATATTTAGACTACATATCCACAGATTTAATATTAATTTTTAATGTAAACCTCTCATTATAGGAAGTGTTATTTTGTTCTATTGAGAACCCATTGGCGGGCCAATCACCCGAGGCTGCCAACCACAGAACCGTGCCGCTAAGATCATTTTTCTTGGGGCATATTTGTTTTGCAAGCACACAAAGATGTGCTCATGTCTTTTGTAATATGCATAATGCCTTATCATCTTCTCTATCTGACTAAGGATGGATAAGGATTGGACATCCATTTGTGAGTCCAGCATATCTCTGCCCCTCTGTGCTCACATTGACCAGTGGATTCACCTTCTGTGCTGATAACTGCAATCTACGGTTTTCATCTCTCGCTGGCTCTGCTGCCTGGTCTACGAAGCGTATTAAAAACTGCTCAAGCAAAATATCAACCCAGGAAGCTGTTTGTACCATTACAGTATACAAGACCAGAATCCATGCTTACACTTTCAAAATAACAGTATTTTATAATGCAGATTATCAGTAAATGTGACAAAAGAAATGCTAAGTTTTTTTTATTAAGCTAGCCTTATTATTAAAAACAACCAACTTTTTAAAACAATATTTGCCAAAGTGCTGTAAAAACCTTTTAAAATAACAAAACTATGAATAATCTAAAGACATTAAATCAATTAAAAGAAACTTTATAAAATTCTTGGAAATAAAATAATGACCAAATTAGTTAAAATGCCAAACCCATTTAGCACAAATAGAGGCCAAAGAAAAGTAGTTTGGATTTAGTGGCATTTTAAAAGCTCCATTAGAGAGAGAACACCTGATTGAGGAATGAATGTTGTTTCGAAGATACTAAATATAAAGAAAATATCTCTCTCCTAGTAACTGATCTATAATGTTAAACCTCTATAATGAGCTGCTCAGATGATTTAGGAGATGGAATAAGAACAGAGAAGTTAAAGCCTTGCCCGCCACCTTCTATCCCAAATTTAAGATCATATGATGAAAAATGATGGGATTATAACAGTTTTGAAGGAATTTAAAAAATCTTATACAATGTAAAATTCAGAGAACCGTTAGCACTCAGCATACTGTATAAAGGTAATGTTGGTTACCAACATTAAAATGTAGGTCAATATCTGGACTGTAATAGTTTCTTTTTTAGTTTTGAAGTTTATTTTAGCTGGGTTGACTACAAACGTTATTTAATTGTTTATGTACATCCAGTATTTACATTAATGTGAGATTCATTCAGTTCCATCACTAGTTCATGAGATATTTTAATAAACAGGGTTAACTTTAGTCACAGCTAAATAGATAATGTGAATAATTGGTGTTGAGAATGATGCTCAGCCACTACTAGCTTAATATCTGCTAAAATTGACTCAGATATAGTCATTGGCCATCTTTAATCAAGTTAAATAAATTGCATTTTTATGATCGTTTTCTAGTCCTTCTCACCACTTAAAGCACTCTGTGCTATAAGTCACATTCACACACAGCCCTGATTTCACAGATCTGGAAGGCTATGTAGAGTTCAGTCTGTTGAAGGTGACTGCTCTTCTCACCGAGCCTTCTGGTACCAGTTAGGGGGTCTGGCTGCAGGATTTACTATATAACCAGCTGCAGACGAGACAAGGCGCTTGTTGATGCTGAGACAAAATGATAAAGTAATCCAACCTGAAGGTGAGTAACCCTGTAACATACAGTAAGTCTTCATGTCATTTAATTCAATAAATTCAATTCAATTTGTGTTTATTGTCACATGATACACGTTCAGCATAGACAGAAGTGAGATATCATTCCCATATATTTTCTTACTTAGTTAACAATTGCAATTTCACAAAGTGTAAATGCAATTCATAATTTTCCTACATGCAACACAAATAAATAAAAAAAAGATCTCTGCAGTAGATGAAGATGTTCCTGGGATTTTTTGGTGATGGCAGTGCTTTTGGTGGAGTCATCTCCAATGTGCAGCCCTGGAAACTTTGTTGTGCACTCTTTTAGTGAAATTACCTGCACCTTATATGATCACTGCCATGCCAAAACCAAAAATATGGGCTGTATTTTATGCAAACAATGACTCAACTGCTCTCTATTTTGATATCTGTTAAGGCAATCTAAATGTATATTTAATCTACCTCTAATTATCTTTTATTTACCTATTTTGATTTCCAGGTGTTTATTGTCATTCCATTAATATTCTGATTCATTGTTTTGCTCTAAATGTTTTAATTTGATTTTGATGTTTTAGCTTTACTTTATATTTTATTTTATAATGTTTTCTTTCTTGTATTTTATCTTACTTAATTGTTTCTATCATGAGGACACCTGGGATGAACAAAATAAGCATCGGCTTCAATCCATTTCAAATTCAATTGTTCTATTTCGTAACATAATTGTACAATGACAACTCTTTTGTAATGTAAAATCTAAATAAATCCATTCATTCATTCATTCATTACCATTGATGGTGAGCAGGGGTGGTCACAGTTTTGTCTTCTAAAATCCAGGATCTTTTTTTTTTACTTTTTCCACATTAAAAGAGAAGTTGTTGATGCTACACCACCTAATTAACTCCACCTCTGTATGATGTGTTGTCATCATGAGACTGACCAGTGTGGTGTCATCTGCAAATTTGAGGCTGTGGTTTGAGCTGAACCTGGCAGTACAGTCATGCATCAGTAGAGTGAACTGGAGAGGACTGAGCACACAGCCCTGGGGGAAGCCGGTGTTCAGTGTAATGTTGTCCTCACGTCTTTTTGCACAGTCTGCATATTTGGTGGGGATCAAACTTGGGGGGCAGGTGGGTTCTGATGTTCTGCATGATGAGCCTCTCATAGCATTTCATGATGATGGGGGCCAACGCAATGAAGCATGAAAGCAAGTTTAGACATTTGTTTCTGGTAAACATTTCCACTGAGTTTTTGTTTTTCCAAATTTAAGAGACAAACAAGACGAGACTCCTGACATGAGCCTGAAGATTGAATGATAATGACATTTTTATAGGTATACACAGGTGTTTAGATAACCAGACTTAAACTAGACATCCAGCACTGTACATAGTTTAGTTATAATTTTTCCAGTTTATAAAACAAGCTTACATTTCTCAAGATTTTTTCTTCACAGGCTGAAACGTAAACTCTGGATTTTTTTAAATCAAATATGGTCAAACAATGCCTCTGAATTCATCCTCTAGAATTGGCTTCTAAAGCTCAGATCTCAAAAACAAATAGTCATTGCTGCAATCATCAATAAAAGTTGAGATGTTGAGATTTAAACAATAAACTAAGTGGATAAACTAATGCTCTGCATCCTTGACACTGGAGATAATGTGCAGTGGAGTCTTTGTGATCAGTAGCAATCAAATAGACGTGGACTCCAGCCAAACAGGCAGGCAGCCTAATGCTGATTAGAATCGGCCTCAGCCTTGTTGAAATGGACAGATTATTAATTGCAGGATTAAATTGACTGGAGTTACTCTATAAAAACTGAGTATTAAAGCAGAGGTAGCAAAATATTTCCCCTCTGTCTGCCCTTCCTCTTCCTCATATGTAGCTATTGTTTCCCACATATATCTGACTTCATTAGTGAGGCAACGTTCTCTTTCACCTACCACCAATAACGATTCACAACATCTGGATTTGCATCCGTTCCCCCTCCCTGTCCTTCCCAACTCTTTTACCGTGTTTTACATTGTTTTCCAAAGTCTCACAAAAGGTCACGCTGTCTGGTCGCTATGAATGGCCGTTTCACGCCCACCTCACATTACCAGAAGAAGTGGCATTCCCGTAAACCTGCAGCCGTATTCATCATAATTATGATTCCATGACAGGGTCGTCTCCTCTGCCTGAGATGCAGAGCTTGTAAAGGCTGCCTTTCTGCCAGCAGGTCTCTTGTTATGGAACCTGTAATTGGCTGATTGGCGGTTAGGAGAATGCACTGCTGTCTTGTGAATAGATGACCAATATGAGGCGAGTGTGGTCCCCAGGGCAGACAGGTACCTATTAAGGGCTCCTTTCCAGCTCGACGGCTCATTGTCATTGTTATACACATCAAACCCTTACACAGTATTTCTCTCATACTTCAGTGCCTTTGCCCCCGCCATGGAGTAGTAAACTCCAAACTTCTAAATTGTCTGTTGTTCTAAGAAAGTACATCCTGGCCCAGTTTTTCCCTGCTGCAGGATGCTTTATTGCCCTGCTCGGCTGAATTGCTTTTCCTGCGAGTAGTTAGACAATGGCTCTCGAAATTGCTCGTGTCCTTTAAAAAAAGTCAGTGTCAAGCAGCAGTAATTAAATTCCAGACTCTCTCCGCAGTGGATAATTCACCTCACCATTCATTTTGTCCATACACATCAACTCTCTCTGCGTACACCGCACTTGGCAGCAGATGTTTGGCTTTCTGAGGCACAATAGCTCAAAGACCATTAAATAGAATTGTATGTAATATTTACAAAGGTGAGTATTTTCAATCAGTCTTCATGTACCGCAAGAGCTTTTCCCTCCATTACCATGCTGAATGGTCTGCAGAAGTAGAGGGTAAGGAGGGTAAATACTCTGTCTTTATGTCAAGATTATCCATGCAGCTTTTAGGCAGTGCTGGAAGCTCCTTTTGTTTAATAAAGGTCTGATTAATGAACAGAGCAACAGAGGTAGATGGGGGGGATATGGAGGGAGAAAAGAAACGGGAACACTCCAGAGCATCTGCCATTTCTTCCTCCTCTCCACAAATGGATATGTGTAAAGTCCCCGTCTCATTCTGGCTGAATCCTGATTCTCCCATTTATTCTTTTTCCACCTGACAGGAGGAGAAACAACTCAACTGTTGCATCATTCAGCCACACCTAAGGCCTTTTCCCTTTCTTTTTTAAGCATCAAAGGAACCCAAAGCTTTGAGAAGAGGATTTGTAATCAGAAAAAGTGAATGGAGGAAGTTTTGCTCTCTGTAAGACCAGACATCTGGATCCATTCAATACATTTTAAACCCACCAGATCAAAGCAGAGGATTTACTGAAAGACAAAAGCTCATCTCAGACAACTCCCTAAGATTATTTCATTCTTTTCTTTAGATGTATTCTGGAAGTTTACTAATTAATAACACACTAACACAAGTACACTCGGAGGAGGAGGTGAGAATTACTATATTCTAAGAATAACTACAACATTTCACTTTTCCATTTCACAGCTTGTGTGTGTTGGCCCAAAGACTGGGAGCTAAATTAATCTCAACATCATAATCAGATTTTGTTATTCATTTACTTTGATTTAAAGCTCCAAATTACCAAACCTGATGGTTCTTTAGAAGCAATGCAGACGAGCCTCAAACTGGGTCAGAGTGATAATTAGCTAAATGTGTTTTCTGATGTTTTAGTCTAAAGCTCCTTTTCTATAATTAGAATGTTGCACAGCTATAACATGCTTACCATATGTTACTACATCCACAGTGAGTTTATGTACTTAAAACTGGGAGATTTAAATGCATCCTAAGAAAAAAAAGTCCATAATTGACATGAGTGCCCAGCTTCCATCCACTTTGCTTTTTTAACAAGACATAATTTCACATGTTGTATTCTGCTTCCAGCTAATTACTCTGCAGTGTTATGTTAAAAAAAGGAAGGCTGTAATTAAATTGCTTACCAACATCATTCTGATGAAAAAGCCCAGACCGTGTTCAGAGTTCAGAGTTGGAACAAAATAGAATTCAGAAAATAAAACAAGATTCTTCACATCTTCCTACAGCAGTGGAGGCATTTTCAAAGTAGAAAAACAAGAGGGTTGTTGCAGAAAAAAGGCACAAAAGATGCTTGGACTGAATAATTATCCAGCATCAACATCTCATCTGGAATTCTTTGAATTGACTAAAGCCGTCCCTCACTGGGCTGGGATTGTTGGTGACAGATTGTGAACGGCATTCACAAAGGAGTTTTCAAATTGTCTTAAAATGTTCACAAATTGATCTGGGCGTCACAGGACCTTGCTCTTCTGTTGAAGGAATGTTTATCACATTCCTTAAAAAAGTGAAGGCAAGAAAAATTTCCTCTCAGAATAGTCAGTTGGTGCTGTCGTCAGGAACCCATCTGGAACACTTCTAAATTTAATAGAGAGCAAAAATGTGAAACAGTGTTAGAAGGAGGTAGGGACCGCGAGTAACTGCTGCCCTGCACTGGAGCGCGCAGAAACTTTGGCAGATCTAGTTTGTCTCATCCAGGTTCAACCAAAGGCAAGCAGAGACATGACTCCATAAATAAAAATACATTTTATTAATACAAAAGGAAATATGGTAAAACAATGCACCACGCCACACACACACACACCGGGCTATGGCCTGGTTGGACCGCCACCCTCTGAATTGTGGTGGAGAACCAGGAGTCTGTCCATTCGGAGCGCTGATTGCTTGGAGCACTGGGATGTTGGCTGATCTGCAACCAGCTGTGAGGGTCTGGTCCGTTCCTCCTCCCCACCAAGATGCCACACCGCTGGTCTGAATTTCATCGTGTTGCCATGGTCACACACACACACAGCTCACGCAGAACGAGACAGCAGGGTGTCCACCAGCAGGATGTCCTAAACCACAAAAGCTATCAATACCTCATCCTGCTGACATAAGGAAGACAGACCAACGTTCCCAATACCCCAAACCAACATACCGTGTGCACATGGACAACGCCCGCTACCGACCTGAACACTGAGCGAAGACAGAGCGGAAGTTGTAGAGTCAGCTGAAAGCCTCAGACCTCTGCCTATATACCGGTATTATGTTGATGGATGCTTACAAAGAAATCAAAGTGCAATGAATTAAACATACAAACTTTTGTCCACCTAAAGCTGAATGTAAAAATCTTGTTTTATGGCAAATTGGAAAGAAACAATAGGTCAAAAAAGTAAATTCACTATAATGCCCTTTTATGAAATACTTTGGGCACTTCAGGACCTATGTGACAACTTTCAGGCACACACACAGTTAGTTTGGTTTGTTCGTGAATGCACAAGAGAAACGAGTGACTCTGTAAGTTAAAACTTGTCCAGTGAATGTGTCTGGGGACAGAGTGGTTGGAGTTAATTAAATGGCCTTATCACAGTTATGGAATCTGTTTGTATTTGTGCTGAAGAAATAGAAGTGCTTCCTAGCAACCGCTTCCTCTGTGACCAAAAATGTCAGGAATCAATTATTCATCACATTATGTTATTGCACGTCTTCTGACTCCTGTCTGCATATACAGAAGAAAAGCACGACTAAAAATTAATGAGAGAATCCGGCATTGCTACTCTTCATGGCCTTTCATACATCAAGCTCAGCAGACAAGATATTAAAATACAGTAATAAACATCCTGCTGGTCAATAAGGCCGGTAATATGAGATCTGTAAAGAGGCTCTGACAGATTATTACGAGTCACTGATGATTTATAAATGTAGAGAGCAAAAATGATTAGTTGTCCATATTTTGTTTTTCTGTTGTTTTTTATTGTTTTCTTTGCAAAGCAAAGTTTGAAAAAGTATGAGGATGAGGCTGCCAGTAATACCTGGTTCATGTGGAAAGATTTTAAAAATGTCAGAAGATTTTCAAAACAAATGACCCCACAAGACAGTAAAAATAAAATAAAAAAATCACATAACAGTTTTGGTCTTGAGAAGACCAGAAATTGGCATCATTTGAGCATGAAGAGCTGTCAGTATTTACCTATTTTTAACTTAAATAGAAGGAAATCTCAAAGAACAACAGATTTATTCACACAGTATATAAACAACAAAAAAGTATTGTGTGGTTTTCTCCCATTATTTATTATGTACATTTATTTACTTGTTGTTTATTACCAGTTAAGCCCAGTGTTTAATTTAAATCACCACTTTATTTGGGGCGGAGCGGTATCTGCATTTGGGGTGTTATGTGGCAGCACCTGCTTATATGCGCCACCTGCTGGATCTTCTTTTTGTGGTTATCGTTTTGACTGGTGAGGTCGAGCTGGTGAGTTTGTGTGCTTGTAACAATAACTGTGTTTATATGAGTATACAGATTGTACAGCTATCCTTAAGTTTGGTTTATTAATGTATTTTGGTTGTTTGCTTTGTATTTTTCAGTTGATTACCTGGCTTCTGGCTTCTGACTCCTGTAATCACTGTACAGGTGTTAGCTTAGTAGCTAATAAAACTATTAAAAGCTATAAGCAGTTGTTCGAGCCTGAGTACGACACGGTATCATCCGTCAAACGCGCCCTTGCGGTGGGAGTTTACTATTTTAATGGTAGTTAGTTTAGTAAAAAACCGTACAGTAATCAACACTCAGCCAGCCCCGCGACGGAGAAACGGAGGCAGGACTGTGTCGACTACGAAGAATCCAGCGATTAGACGGGGCCCAGTGGAGCGCTCGACAGAGCGGCCCTGCGGATCTACGACGCTTCGCACTCAAACAACGCCAAGCCATCGTGGGTCAGCGGCAACGTTTACTTGTGACTTTGCTGAGCTTAAGAAGGCGTTGGCATAGGATAAGCCAGTCGCCGCAAGCAAGTTGGTGAACTTTATTAAAGTTCTGTTCGACCGGAAGTTGGTCGCCGCCATCTTACTACGGGCTGAAAGTAGCGCCGCCATCTTGCTGCGGGTGTAAAGTGACGCCGCCATCTTACGGAGAGAAAAAGTCATGGCAAGCCTAGAAGAGTTAAAGAAAAGGCGTTCTTCTGCACAAGGAGTGTTTACTAGGAAAGCAAATGCCATTGTTTTTAACATGGACCTTTTGACCGAACACGACCTTAGGTCTGAATCAAGGTCATTTAAGGACAGTTACTGTGAAGTCTGCAATAGCAGTTTTGATTACATCGACCTTATGAAAGAGGAAGATGCAAGCGGGTTTGCAGCTGAGATAGCTGATGTGGAGAAGAAGCTACAAGATTGCCGCACAAAATACCAGACCACAGAGCTGCAGTTAAAAGAGGCTTCATGGTCTCGCTGGGCTTCAGGTCAGTTTAGTAGTCTAAGGGCTGACCTAGTAGAAGTGTTCAATCAGGTGGAGGCACTCCTGAAGGGTCAAATAACTCAGGATCAGCATGATTCAGTACTCACTGCTGTGGAGAGCAGAGTAGTAGCACTGGAGGAGTTTGTGCATAACTGGGACCGTTATGTTCCGGAGAAAGAGGTGAATACCATGCAAGCTTGTTTCAAAGATCTCAAAGAAAAGAGTAGAGTAGCTATGGTGGTATTGGCTACCCACTTGAATGAAGATAGGAGATCAGCTCGTGGTAACACTGGGAGCCAGGCTAGCGAGGATGAAGGCGAAGTCGAAGGTGGCGCTTATGGAGGAGTGTCTACCAACACCAAAGAACCCAGTGAGCCTGCTGCAACTGATGAAGCTGCTGGCCCTGTGCCTACTGGTAGTGCACCTGATGTGAACGTAAGCCCTGATGCGCTCCAAACTGCTGCAGCAAAAGACAGTACACAAGGCAGTAAAGTGGACAGTCCCAGCGGGGAACAAGGTGCGGGTCTTCCCACTGTAACTCTTCACATCTCACCACAGAGGCCATCATCCCGAGGGCTCATCAGTCCAGTGTTCAATCCTGACCTCTCAAGCACACCACAGCAGCTTCAAGGTGTACATGCTGCGCGACCTGAAGGCGTCCGGGCAGGACAGAACACATCGACCTCCTCTCAAGGATCAGTTGGAACAAGGATTGCACTTGCACCCCTGAGTTTACCAAAGTTCTCCGGGGACAGAAGGAGCTATTGGCACTGGAAGAGTATCTGGGGGACTCTCCAAGCACTGGCAGAACCCACTGGTTCTCCTGAGTGTAGGCTCTTCCACCTAATGGACAGTATTGCTGATTCAGTAAAAAGTGAGCTCAGGCTGTCTCATTGCCGAACTGCAAGTGAGATCTTCCGGGTTTTGGAGGACTGTTATGGGGATGTGTCACAAATAGCGGATGACATCGTGCTGGAGCTACAGGAGTTACCAAGTGTGCGCAACAATCAACCAAGAGAGGCTTTACAGTTGATCCAAGCTATAGAGAGAGCGTTGTTGGACCTGATAGACCTTGGTTGTGAAGATGCCATCAAAAATCAGTTAGTGATTCGGTCACTTGAGAGTAAGTTGCCGGACAGTATGAAAGAAAGGTGGCTTTTGTACCGGTGTGATTCTGTCAATAATGTCAATCCACGGAACCGGTTTGATAAACTATGGCAGTTCCTGAAAGATCAGAAGACTGTTCTGGTGCAACTGGAGCAGTTGCAGTCCATCAAACAGTCTACCTCTGCCAAAGCGACTGATGTAAGACCTCGTGAGAAGCCGAAAGAAAGGACTGATCGAAGACAGGAGAGACGTTCATTCACCAAGGCTACTGCAAGTGAGACAAGAGGTGAGCTGTCACAGGATCCTTGCAGTGTGTGTGGTGAAGGAGGTCATGTAGGTCGTTTATACCGTTGCAAAGTGTTCAAAAAGGCCAACCCGACGGAGCGGAGGGCTTATGTGAAGAAGACAAAGGTGTGTCCCAAATGTCTGGACCTCCATGGGAGTGATGGCCCATGTAGAAAAAGCTTTCTGTGTCGCAGTGATGACTGCAAAAGAGGTGATGCCCCATCAGATCATCATTTCTTCCTGTGTCTTAAAACCCCAGCAAAGAAAGACACTACCAGACCAGGTACC
>SSNR01000069.1:1196559-1213733 GCA_006937965.1 Callopanchax toddi | reverse complement strand
GTGACAACCTGGGTTTTGAGTTCCCAGCTTACCCATTCAGTCGTCTGCGCGCAGTCCAGGTGGAGGTAGACAAGTTTTGGAGACGCTGGAGCCAGTTGGCTGGACCGCACCTGTTTGTTCGGCAGAAGTGGCATGCCCCAGCCAGGAACGTTGCTGTTGGGGATCTGGTCTGGGTGGCGGACCAGAACGCACTCAGAGGCCGGTTCAAACTAGGTCGCGTGGAGGCTGCGGATCCGGATGACCAGGGTATCGTCCGGGACGTTAAAGTGAGGACTTGTTATGGTCGTCCCATCAACTTGTCCCAGGCTTTGAAGAACGAAGAGCCGTGTCATTCTGCCATTCTTCGCAGGGACGTGAGGAGACTGGTGGTATTACTACCAGTGGAGGAGCAAGAGAGACTTGGTTTGTCCTGAGTCCCTAAGAGGTACTCATGGAGTGTGGGATTTTAATATTGAGACTCAGACTAACCTGTTTAATGTACAGATGTTCGTTGTTTCTTATTCTGTATGTTAGTTGCTACTGGTTATTGTGGCCTACGCAGTCGATGACACGTAGCCCAAGTGGGAGGTGTGTGGTTTTCTCCCATTATTTATTATGTACATTTATTTACTTGTTGTTTATTACCAGTTAAGCCCAGTGTTTAATTTAAATCACCACTTTATTTGGGGCGGAGCGGTATCTGCATTTGGGGTGTTATGTGGCAGCACCTGCTTATATGCGCCACCTGCTGGATCTTCTTTTTGTGGTTATCGTTTTGACTGGTGAGGTCGAGCTGGTGAGTTTGTGTGCTTGTAACAATAACTGTGTTTATATGAGTATACAGATTGTACAGCTATCCTTAAGTTTGGTTTATTAATGTATTTTGGTTGTTTGCTTTGTATTTTTCAGTTGATTACCTGGCTTCTGGCTTCTGACTCCTGTAATCACTGTACAGGTGTTAGCTTAGTAGCTAATAAAACTATTAAAAGCTATAAGCAGTTGTTCGAGCCTGAGTACGACACGGTATCATCCGTCAAACGCGCCCTTGCGGTGGGAGTTTACTATTTTAATGGTAGTTAGTTTAGTAAAAAACCGTACAAGTATTGTAAAGTAAATCAAAAAGTAAAATTCTTAAGTTTTAAAAACTGAGTGCAAAACTAAAAGACTCAAAAAGCATCAACATAACCAAGAATAGCCTTGAGACACCCAAAACTCTCCAATGTGGCAGAACTATATTTAAAAGTATAAGTAGTCCAACCACTTTCAAGTCCTGCAGCTGTTGCAAAATTATCAAATTTTAGCAAAGAAAAGCATAAAAATGTCAAAGATAAAAAGCTTGAATCTTTTTTTCATCAAAATTCAATAAAATTATAATAAAAACAGAAAAATAAACTCTGAAAACAGAAGAAAAAACACAAGTTTTAATCTGATAACTGGAATATTTTCAAATATTTTAGGTGAAATCCTGTTGCCTTTTAGTTTGAACCAACTGCACACAAGTACAGTATGGACGAGGTATTGTGGATTGTTAAAGTGAAGCTGATATAAAGTTATAGGCGTTGCCATGTTGTAGCTTTAATATTTTACAGTTAAACATACTGAATTTGGAGCTGAAAGTTCCACCTACTCACCTGCACACAAACAGGGTGCTTTCTAAGCATCAGTTATTTAAATACAACTAAAAATCAGCATCAGGATATTTGTCATTGTAGCAAATTCAACAGAAATCAACAACCAGAACAAATTATGAGATCTTTTTTTTTGTTTGTTTGTTTGTTTTAGCCAGAAAAATATCCTATTTGTTTACATGAAGGAGTAGGATGTAAAACCTATACAGCAGCCAGCCACTAGGGGGTGCTTTTGACATTCCAACTTTTATTTCTGAGTTGTGCTCCAAATGCTTGGCTCCTATTCAAGTATATAGGAGCATCAGGACTTGAAGGACTGAGAATCTAAACAAGCATGCTCCCAAAGGGGTTATTTGTAGCGTGAAAACCTTTTTTTGTTTTCAGTTTTGGACAAATGGAGCACAAATGAACCTAAGAATCCTCAGCTTTGCCACAGACTGCAGGGAGCTGCAGGATCCACCTCAGAAAATCTATTGACATCCTCTAACACAAAAGCATTGTTTGATTTCTGAGAGCTGGATCTCTTTTCAGACTGTTTGCAGTCATGAATTTTTATCAACATTTTGCTCCTTTCAACCATAATTAATTTATTTACATGAAGTGCCTATGATAAGTGTTCCTCACAATCTGTTTACTTAAGCTGTGCATATGCGGATAAAGAGAAAATGAGCTCAGACTATCTGTCTCTCATTTTTGTCTAAATAAAGAATCATTGACTGTCAGACAGCCATTATTTATGAGAGTTCCCACATTCCTAAACTCAGTAGAAAGAGCCTCTTAGCCTCCCTGGTCCAGTGTATTAATAAATCTTTTATACCCGTCTGGAGCAGGTACTGTCAGTACTACACGCTCTGCATGAAGAGTCAGGTTGGTAAACTTTTGAAATAGAAGTCAACACAGGAAGTTGAACTGCTTAATGTTCAGGTTTTACTGCAGAACAGGAATGCACTACATGTCTGGGACACAGAACTATGATGACAGATTAGGGCCACTAACTGGGGAGGAAGGTTTTATTTGTTTGTTGAGTCTAAAGTTGAAATACTAAAGAAAATTTATTTAAAAAATTAATAAAATTCAGAAAAAAGTTTAAATTTTGAGAATTGTAGGTCTATGTACAAGTCGAGCCTGAAGAAGAACCAAAATCAACTTAAAAGCAAAAAAAAAAAAAAAGTTTGAGGTGATGTCTTTACTCTAGCATCAATCAGAGCTTCCTTCAATCTTTCACTAAAAATCTCACACATGCACCTGTACACAAAAATCATTTTAAATCTTTTATTGTCCTATTTTACTGCTAAACCCTTTTCAGTTGCCTAAACCACCAGCAGCTTTGAGACGTATCTAAAGGTTATGTACAGCTCCAGATGTAGCGCACGTGTGCTAAAAGAAATAGTTTTTTATACACAAAGCATGATGGGTAACATAGTCTTTGTGCTTGTTTGAATTTTTATTGTTCATCTCAAAATAACTTTATTTTAGACATTTATACTTTATTCTTGAAATCCTTTTCAGATTTTTTAATGTCAAAGTGTTCATTTTTTTCTGGTGCTGTTTGAGTTTTATTACAGGTAACTTTTAATCTTAGCTTTATTTTGGAAAGATTTTTTCTCAACATGTTTAACTCTTAAATCTTGAAACTAAGAAACCAAAATAAATGTTCTTCTTTTTATTTGTTTATTTTTCTGGAGCATAATTTTTTTAGTGTTGAAACATCAAAATAAGTATATGTTTTTTTTTTTATTCTAGAACAAGAGAGTAAAACTGTATGACCAGAAACCTTTATGTACTATTTCATAAAGCAGGTGAGACGATTAGGGGGAAAACATGTGTAAATGGTAAAAAGTACAAAAGATAATGAGCCTAAAAGTACTCGTGTGCCTGTGTTGGTTTTTCTGGTCAACCTGCAGCGTCATCAGAGCAACACACCAGCCAGAGTGCTCATAAAGTTTCACCCTGGAGACATTCAAGCCAAACGTAAAGTCAGTCTGTTTGACCCAGTGATCTTCCAGCACTGAACAGCACCTGAGGGAAATCTGGGTGAAACTGCTCAACTTGCTGAGCTTAAATGCAGTTTGTGGTCAGTCAGGCTTGGTGGAGGGTCAAGCAAAGGTCAGATACACCTTTGAGACTCGACAGCGCACCGATGTTCGACCTGGCTGCGTGCAACTTGAGTAAACAGCAACAGATAAACGTAAACATGATGGATATCAGTGTGATTCTGAAGAGTTTTATCTGCAGATCTCCTCAAACCCAGACTGAGCCTTTTGGAAACATATCAGCTGCTTTTCTGCGGCCCATCATTTGACTCGGAACACCCACAACTTCCCACACTGCTGCCTCACCCCTGGCTTCTCTTGATTCGCTTGCTGGGTTTGTTGCTCGCTGCACCATCAGGATGCTGCTTATAGTGAGAGACAAAGCAATTCCAAAACCAATGTTGTGAAAATAGGAAGTTTAACCAGAGGGGGGGTGGAGAAAATGGCTTGTTCTGTCCTGTCTCATTTGCTCTGGCTGAGGCGGGCACTTGGCCACACTTGGCCTCTCTGGCCTGACTGAACTCATAAATACACACACAAAGAGGCTGCCATTGGTGATGAGAAGGTCTGTTGCCTGTTGACACACTTGTGGAGTCAATTTTTGTCTGCGGATGGTCAGACATCACAACACAACTCAGCGGAGAGGGTTGTTTGCTTGTCACAGACAGACGAACAGCGCAGTGCACACTGAAGGGGTCTTTGAGCCAGACAACAGTCACAAGAAAAACAAAATACGACCTCCAACATTGAGCACAGACAAAAATATACAAAACACATTTTTAATCAGATGCTTCAGTCTCTTTCAATGTATTCTCTGCATAACTAAAAATTTTAAACCTTGCAAACCCACTTCCTTCAAATAAAACGACCCTTCTTTCTTTCAGCCATTATGTATCATTATCATATTTCACTCCTGTTTCATTTTGCAGCACGAATATGCAATCAGTAGTTCACATGAACTCATCATGAGGATGAATGTTAAAATGATTTTGAGTTTTTATGATTGATTTGAACTGTTCTTTTTCCAGCGTGGAATGATTATACAACATAGAGTACTTCATCATTCTTCATGTTTTAAGAGTTCCTCGTTAGTGATCACGATTGGCATGATTTTCTTTTTCTTTGCTAGAATGAATTGCTTTGTTTAAAGCAGTTATTAGATTGACCAACACTAAGAACAAAGTCAAAGTTCAAGGATTTCAGTGTAGACCTAAAATGAACATTTGCACAAGCTGAAAAAGTCCTTGGAGCCATTTTTCAAAATGAATTCAGAATCCAAGATCATCAGTTAAAACAACTATATGCAAGTATGGATAAAGATCCAAACCCATAAGGGCTAAGCTCCTGCTCCAAAGGAAACATATTCAAGCTTACTTAAAGCTTGCAGCTGCTCACACACAAAATGCCCCCTGAAGAGAAATGTATTGGTCAAGACTAAAATTAGGCTATTTACCCACAATGTCAAGAGTTATGAATATGAGTCAAGGTGAGGCCTTCAAACCTATGAACATTGTAGCAACTTTTAAGCATGGTGGAGGCAGCATCATGATGTGGAACTAATGTGTTACAAAGTAAATGGAATAATAAAGAAATAGGACTGCCTTTTATTTGATTAAAATTATTCTGAAACCCTAACCCTAAATGGTTTACATGTGGACTCAGTTGGGCATTCCAAGAGGACAAACTAATCCAAACTGGTTTGGATAAATAAGGTTCTGGAATGGTCTTTTCAAAACACCAACCTCAGTTCTATCAGAAATGTGTCGTCTGTGTTTGGAAAACCAGCACATTTAAATAAGCTTTATCGGTTTCACAAAGTAGTGTGGTCATAGGCGTAGATTTGGCATGGACGGGGATGGCATGTTCCTACCGATAACTTGATTCAAGGATGCAGAAATAGCGCTGCATCCCCACAAATAATAATACAGCGCAAGCTCAGTGGACCAGGTGCTGTCCTGCTGTGTGCAGACCTGTGTCCAGGGGAAGGAGTTGTGTCTAGATCGACCAGAGTGAGCCCCATAAAAGCTGTCCATGCGGATGGCATGCCTGGGTCTGGAAGTGGACCTGGCTGGACTGGCCATAAGGTAACTTTGGGCCCATCCGGTCCGTCCCGGATATGAGCAACTCGTTTTATTCTTCTCTTCCTGTTTCAGTGCGCAGTTGGACCCACTACTGTCCTGGTCTTGTCACTGTCAAGAGCAAATCTGCGCCATTGGTCAAATATCCATGCTTTAACGTAAGATGTGTGTTCAATTTGCTAACAGGCATTAAACCAAATACTAGTGGGAGAGATTTGTAAAAATATTTTTTGCACCTATGTGGAAGAGAAAAAAATCCACAAAAAACCCCTCACCCCCCCCCAAAAAAAAACATCCAACCATCAGCCAATAACAGCTCAAAATGACAATGACATTCATGTCCATGAAGGGTGTATGTACATTTCTGCAGCTCTACATTACAAACACTTTTGACAATGCAGAATGAAGGGATCCCAAGAAAATCATCCAGCAATTCATTGTGGCACACTGCAATAACAGATTAGTAAAAATAGCTGTAAGTAGCCTGTTTTACCCTTCAAGTGCAGAATCCTTTCAATGCATGTCTCTTCAAATGCCTCGGCCTGCTGTGCTGCTGCTTTCTCAGAATCACTGACGAACCATAACACTGTGTTTACCTCAAGGTGATGCTGCTCTTGTTCCTAATGGCAGAACATTGTAAAAATGTCTTCATTTAATTAGCCAGTGCTTCGTAAGTTAAAACCACTACAGTTTGAAAGGTAACTTTGCTAAAACTGCCTCTTTAGAGCGTTATTGCTTCTCTTCATTAGTCAGCATCTAATGCAATTATTCTCAAGATTAAATGTCTTGATTAATATAACAGATATGACAAATAACTTAGCTCAAATAATTATCAAACACTTGGTTAGTTCATCTCATTTACACATCACCACAGTGTTGTGATTTATAACACAACAATTAACACAGCTCATTTATTAGATGCTGGATTTCAAATTCAGCCTCATTCAGAAGTCAGACAATTTAAGTTAAATAAAAAGGGAAAATCAACAAATAAAATACTCATTTTATAAAGTTTAAGGAAAATATGCATTGTCAAAAAACACACTGACATTAAAGGTACTTGGAGGTGTCTGGATACTGGCAATTTTGATTTAGATGGCAGTTTTGCAGACGTATCAGCACCTTGGGCTCTTTATTATGTTTAAAAGCTGTCTCTGCATTATCACAAGGTCTATTGTTCCTGCGGGGGAGGACGGTGCCATCAGGGAGAGCTGTTTCTAAATAAATACCAGGCAGGACATGCAATGTAACACGATTATTTTGTTTTTAAACTATCCATTTAGTTTAAATTTTATGTCTGTTTGGTATGTTTTCTAAAAAATGTAATGTCACTCTCATGAGCATTAATTAACATTAATTAATCATGAAAACCCTAATCAGAATATTGTACGGAATGAAGGGAGAAATAATACTGACGTGTAAAAATGAAGTGTTTAGCTAAGTGGAAGTAGAGTGGAGGGTGAAAAAAAATCACGACAGGAAGTTCTCATCTGCATAAAGTTCTGCACACCTAACATTAAAAATCATCCATTCATTCAGCCAACATTATAGATCAAAAGAGCCCAATAGAGACCCCCAGACCTTCCTTTCTTTTATTATTCTTTAGATCTTCTGGAATAAGTCCATGGCATTCAGGTTAGCTGTGAAATATGCATTCAGCCTCCTTCTCTGATGCTCAGACCTCAACTGGCTATGGAGGAGCAGCAACTCTACTCTGAGCCCCTGCCTCAATGAGGGGGTATTAAAGTCCGGAGTATTTATGTATCAAAGTTTTATTAATGTTTCAAATGATTGTTCAGTTGTAAACTATGATAAATGGGTAGGACTGCACAACATTTGCTATTCTTCTGAAGTCCCTCCTTCCTCCCATAGACCCCTATGAATTCACACAATCCGGTGAATTTTTTGAGCCAAAAGAACATGAGTTTCGACATTGTCAACTGTCAATCAACTTGCATGCATACCTGCAACCTGTAGAGGTGGGGACGGGCACACCTGATGCTCTGTGTCTTCCTGTTTACGTGTGATCTTGAAACCTTTATGATGATTTCAAGATCATAAAAACAAAATTACTCATCTGGACCAAGGATATTGGGGCTCATTTTGGAATTACAACATACCCACTCACTAAATATCCTCATGCCTAAAGCTGACTACAAAATGTTATCAGAATATCTTTATTTAAAATAAAATTAGGTGATGCTTTATGAGATACAGAGGCATCGCCCTAGACCTAAGCATAGGGAGAGACTTGTCAGTGAGTCTGGGTGTTTACCCATGGGGTCTGGCTGGGCACAGCCCAAAGCTACATGGAACCACTCTCCTGTAACCCAGGAGATGTCAGAAGGGACTATAGCTTGGTGGTTTGGGCCAAAGTGAGAAGCAAAGGCCTTGGCAATCTGTTCAGCACAAGGTAAATGCCACCTTATGAATTTTAATATTATTCAGTAAGTTCATCCATCCATCTATTTTCTGTACCTGCTTAATCCTGTTCAGTGTCATGGTGGAGCAGTAGGGGTACATCCTGAATATTTTGCCAATTCACAACAGAGTTTATTTAGTTTAGGTTGGTGCAAGTTTCTCACTTTTGTCTTAGCGCTGCTCTCATTTGCACAATATTTCCTTCAAATTTGTCTTCATATCCCACTGAGCGCACATTAATTTGGTTAAGGTTGACAAACTTACAGCTGAATGTGAGTAAAACAGTCAACTCTGGTCAGTTCTTTCAGCTGCCGCGGCGTCGTTTCACCAGAAGTTCATTGGTTCACTGTTCCAACGGGACCAAACCTCCGCTGTGCATTATGCATGCCCTCATAGACTTAATTGAAACTGAAAATGTTATGTTCCACTCTGGTGCCTCCTTAATAGACTGGCCCCATGTAACCAAGCTTACACAATTTTTTTTCAAACTAGAGCATGAGTCTGATGGTGTGGGCTGGGAAAAGGGTGTGAGTGGCTGATTGTTTATTAGGGAGGTCTCGGCCAGCTTGGTTTGGTGCTAGAGAAGAGCGGAGCCGGCCTGAATCACTAATTATAGATGTCTTCTTTGGCATCATGTTTCACACACTTTCCTCTGGATGAGGGAACGGAACTCTGGCGGTGTTAAATGAGATGCTCTACTTTGTTGGCTTTACTCTGAGGTCCCCAATCAAACACAACTAGGTGCCAAGTGAGTGCAGCCAAGGTGGCATCTTTATCCAACAGTTTAAGGGGATGAAATTTTAAGGCAAAGAGCCTCAAAATGTTGGCAGTTTCATCTGAATCTCTGAGGGGTTTGTCTGAGACATTGGTAAAAGGACGTTTTATTTTTCTGGAACAAAGTGGCAGGAGATCAGCTCCAATTGAGCTACAAGAAAGCTGAGGAGAGAATGTACTCTTCCTCTGAGATGAGGTCAGGTCTGTGTTTCAGTTAGAAAAGACGGTGAAGCAAAGTAAAAGATAAAGCTATAATATCTAATAGAAGATGGAAGAAAAGGGGAATAATTTTTCTAAGTATTCTTTTAACATTGTCATTTTTAAAGAGCATATATTAAGTTCTTTTTTTTTTTAATTCTGATAAAACTCTGTCCACAAATACTATTTGAAATGTTTATTGAGGGTATTTTGTTTTACAATACATTTTTTAAAGCATTTTTCTAGTCAAAAGTGCCCCTTTTTGCAAAGCTTCTAAAAACGCTTTTTTTTTTTTCATATGTGGACCTGTGACGTCAGCTAAGGGAGCTCCTAGCTAGGTGGCGCTGCTTACAGTGTTGTCAGATGTAGATAAATAAAGTATTTGTAGGGTAATTTAACACTCTGTACGATCAATAATCCCATAAAAATGATCATTTGAGCCCTTTGTTGTGTGGAGTTTGTGTAACAGATGCTTGTTTTAATCATTGTGTAGATTTTTTAAAGCTAAACTACTTTAACATCTCAGACTGGCACCGCTCTAGTCTGCCAGCTGCCTGCTCGCTGTCGGCGATGAGTTGTTAGTTTTAGGTTAGAGCACTCTTTAATCAAGTCGGTGTGAATTCATTTTAATAAAAAATGCTAAATTATTATGTTTATGAATGCCAATCGCCAGTCTGTCAGGACACTGAGTCAACAACGGGACGGCTTCCTTACCGGTACGGTGACTTCTGTTTGGAGACGAAAAACCCCGGCGGTCCTGATCTAGTCCAGGACTGGATGTGATGGAGTCCCACATACCGACGAAAAACATTCAGTGTGACTCTAAACAGGCGCCGTTACTTCGATCCATTCACCGGAACCGCTGTTAGCACGCAGCAGCTAACAAGAGCTAACCGCTGTTAGCATGCAGCAGCTAACAGGAGCTAACGGGGAGACTTGAGTCTCGTTTCCATGCCAGGTTTGGTACGGTTCGTGGTGGGTCGTAGTTCGGTACCGATCAGCGATTTCATGAGAGCATTTCCTTCAGGTGTCTGACCCTCACCTGGCTGGCGGGGTACAGTAAATCCATGCCGTGAGGCTCTCCAGAGGGGCTTCCCGTTCCCAGCGGCTCCCAAGAGGGGATTCCCAGCGGGGTTTCCAGCCTGACCCGACACTGTTTTGGTCAGCCTCGAACCGTTTAGCTGCATCCTGTGAAATTTTTTATAAACTCTTTCATTTCTTAACAATCCACCTGAACGCAGCTCAATGTTTGGAGCTCTGATGATCAAACCTGGTGCTAAACGCTGGTATTTTACCCAGACCCAAGTGAGGAGGTGGGTCACAGTCTACAGCTGGACCGACAGGGTACAGCCTTACAGGACTGATTGTTTTTATCTTTTTTTTTTTTTATCTTAATAAAATAACTTCTCACTATAGTAATAAAGTAATAAAATAACGGCACTCTGGGGGTTTGTTTTGCTCGTCACAAGTAGTGAATAGTGGATCAGTTTTCTATATAGAGAACGAACGGTCTCCCTGAACTGTCGTCACTTCCGGTTTGGTGAAAAAATTGACAATTCTCACAAAAACGAATCCAAGAGCCTAAATAAGCTGAATTTGTGTAAATTTTTATTCAGAAAAAGTTTCTATTATATTTCTCTAAACATTTGTTTAAGGGAGTGTCTAACTTAAAATATGCTCTTTAAGCCAACATGGTTAAACTTGTTTACAACAAGGTACTTAGATGTTAAAACTAATTTCACAGCTGTGGTACCAGAATTGGGGAAAAATAAGGTGTATATATATATATATATATATATATATATATACATATATATACTGATAATTTATTTTTTAGTTGCTCATAAAACAATCATGCTGAACATCAACCCACATTGGAACAATGGAACCAAAGACTTAAGGAGAAAAACCACATGGAAAGGATTATGACAAATCTTAGACTGAAAAAGGACACATATGTTACAAAATGAACTCTTGCTATAAAATATCTTGAAATGTGAGAACATGGATTATATTGAATCAGACTTGCTGCTGAAATTTTCCTAGGCTTGAAAATCTATTTATTTGGATATGGGTTGTCTATTTATTGATAATTGTCTCAATGATACCAACATGATGATATAATGACCAACCTATGTGAGATTCTGACAAAGAACCTCTTCTAATAAAAGAAAAAAAAATAATAAATAGAATTTTGTCTTTGAGAAAATATGTTCAAAGTCAGAGAGTACCTGCAGATATTCATCGTTTTTAAAGGTTACATTTACCTTAAGATGACTGCCACAGTTAATCAAGATTAGCAAACACAAAATGGCCATACTTCTGTCAATTTTACAGATAAACTGAACTTTGGTGAGGTATATTAGCTGAAAGTCATCCCTATTACACAGGCCAAGCACTAATAGATGTAGATAGATCTTTATTTAAACCTTTTGAAGTAAACTAAGTCAGAATGCAAAATGTCTCATGAACCACTGGACATTTTTAAATGTTACTTTAAAAATATATATCTTATGTGCCCAGCCATGGACTAGCGACCTGTCCAGGGTGTCCCCTTCCTCTCGCCCCTTGATTGCTGGAGTTAGGCACCAGCTCCCCACAACCCTCTATGGAGGAAGAAGTGGCTTCAGAAAATGGATGAGTGGATGGATATATCACATGTAAATTTAAGGAGTCAATGCAATTCAAGAAGTCTGCCAAAGGCAAAATGACCTTAGAAAACAACGGGCTAAAATTCCATTGATTGTACTCATTCTGAGTTACATATGGGGCTGTAGCTGAGACACACATCATGTGTCATAGTCCTTTGTTTTGGGGGTTTGTTTGTTCTTTATTGTATATTCAGTTTGGACACATTTTGGGTGTTTTTGTTTTGTTTTTTTCCCTCAGAAACACTTCAGCCTGACACACCTGCAGTTCATCTGGTTAATTAGTACAGCTGCTCCTACTCTGTAATCAAGCTCTCCAGTTAAACAGTCCTTGGGTTCACAGTTTCATTGTCAGATTATCTTGTTCGTTTGTGCTGTTTGCTTTCCAAGTGTTTTTTTTTTTTTTCTGATTTGGTCCCCAGAAGGTTTAGTTTTTTCTGCCATATTATATTTTTGTTTTCATTTAATTTTACTTTCTTTAGTCTGGTTTGACAAATCCTAAAACTCTACAGAGATTCCAGGCACTATAATAGTATTTAGTGGAAAGGGGAAGTGATTTGTGGCCACATATGTATATACCATAGAGGAATTCAGAATTATTTTAAACTGTTTTCTCTTTCATTTGTATTTTATTTAGATTTTGCCACCTTAAACACATTTTATGTTCATGCATTTAAAAATGGTAAAGTTTCTATCATCTAAACAATTTTTTTCTCACATGACTCCATAAACAGTTCATATCACAGCTGCATTTACCACAACCAAAGTCGAGTTTTCTGCCATACAAGTAAAATCTGTACCAAATGCAGAAGACTACAAATGTTGAGTAAAAGCAGTAGACATTTAGTTGGATCAAAATGAATGTCTTGATGGATGCTAAACATTTATGTTTTTTATATGTTGTGAACAAAATGCATGCCTAAACTGTTATTATTAGTAGCCAAACTGGTGAATGGCCTCTATTTATTTATCTCCAAAGATTCAAAAGAGCTTTACAGTGAGTCTTCTTATCATCCTCTGTACTGTGACCTGGGAAATTTCTTTTTATAAGAATGAACATCCATTACTGTCTCGCGTAGCCAGAAACAAAAGGGTAGAGTTGGATCGACCCCCGCAGGTGAGACGTTCCACAGAGGATTCATTACAAAAGAAGGAAAAGGTGGCTGAGGAAGTGCACAGAATAGGGGTCTGGATTCTGGTTCAGAGCCTTTTAGTGCTGCAGAACCCACGTGGTGTAAAAGTTCAAGCCAACAATTTTACAAGTTCACAAAGTTCACGTCTTCCTTATGACAGAGGACTACCGTGTGTTGACAGCAGTGCAGATGTTCACATTCACAAGTCCCAAAGACGTGTTGAGATGTGCATTTTTAAAGCGAGGTGTGAATCTCTGACTGAGCAGTGCAGATTTACAGTTTACACAAAATATGTTTTACTGTTA
This sequence comes from Callopanchax toddi, assembly GCA_006937965.1. Taxonomy (NCBI): domain Eukaryota; kingdom Metazoa; phylum Chordata; class Actinopteri; order Cyprinodontiformes; family Nothobranchiidae; genus Callopanchax; species Callopanchax toddi. Next base: position 1,200,536 of record SSNR01000069.1, on the reverse strand, counting down.
ATTATCTGGAAGGGCTGTAAATGTCTTTAAATAAGACTCCTGCTAATGAGATTTTACTTCTCAAATCATTAGTCCTAATACCCAAATAATATTAATAATAGTTCTCTAGTATTTTGCATGTGTAAATATCTACTTCACACATTATGTGGCAAATATTTTTTTCACTGCAGTAACATTTTCATTTCTCTAAGTACTTTTGTACAATAATATTGCTTAATACCTTTACTCTGTTTTGATGAACTATAAGTTTTCATCAGTTCAGTTCACAAAGAATTAGGTTTTTTATGGCTAATAATACAGTACGAATTCATAATGAGGTCATCTTATTAGCAGAGGACAACAACATGATCGGCAAGGTCATCAGAAAGCAGCATTTGGCGAAGCACCTCTCTTAGATGAATGTATTAATTAACATACAGTATGACTTCAAGTCCAAATGTATCCGCTGGTAGCTTGGTTTGACCTTAAGGTACACTCCCTGCTCTCATTACAATAATTAATGCCTGAATCAAGTGCGAAGTGAACTTACAGTCAGCTGCCTGAAATGCACTGTTGATTATCTTCCCTGGACTTTCTTTTCTTCAGTCTTTAATGTTCCCTATTAACTCATAAGGTCTAATTGGCACAGTTACAAATTGCACTGCTGGTAAGGGAAAAGACACATTAAAATGAGAAATATATGAGCTCCTTTCAGAGGTTGCGCAGTCATTTTGACTGACAGGGTCAAAATAATCCCTTCATAATTTATTTTTACCAGTCAATTCCTTAATTTTTAAAATAATAATAAGGATATATTCAATAGCATTTAATTGTCATTCATTTTCATTAATATTCAGTCAGAGAATCCACATCGTGTCATCACACATCAAGCAGAAAAATGCATGTCTTTTTTTTCTCCTGCAGTGACACAAATCGTTGACTGTGGCCCCAGTAGCTACAAACAATTAAATTAAATGATTGCATTTAAAATATGAACATTTCACCTGCTGTTGTCTGAACGCATAATCTTACAACTTCCTCCTGGTCAGCATGCATGGAATCATGTACCCACTCGAGGGTGTCTCATGTGGGATCTCTGCAGAGGATATGGTCAGGACAGGCGGCTTCTCAGGCTGATTGCTTGTTTGTCCTTCATCATCCACTGCATCAGTACCTTTTTCACCTATTATCAACATCATTGTTGTTTTGCGGCTTTTTGAAGAAACTTGGGACACTCAGCTTTTATGAGTAAAACCAAAAAGATCATGCATCAAAAGGGACAACGGCTAATTAATAGCTAATCGCCACCAAGTGATCAAGGATGTGAATCGTAATCTGTTAAAATGACAGATGTTATTCAGATTATTCTATCACCGTTTTAAAAATAGGTCAAAGACAGAAAATATTCAGTTAATGTTACCCATTGACTTCTTTAAAAAGCTTATAAAAGGAGCAATCTAGTGATGTTAAGAACTGGTCATTCTCCTATTTACAAATGAGGCCAAAGACTGCCTGATCGTTTGGGTCTCTCAGAACAAAATATGGTTGCTTAACACTCTCCTCTTTTTTTCTTGTGAGCCAAAAAAAGTCCTTCAAAATGCAAAATTGCAACAACAAAAAATAGACTAGTTGATTTGGACAAGAAGTACCCTGGAGGATTTGGATATGAGCTGTTAGAAGACTAAGTGAAACAGACTCAAAATGTAACAGACCAAAAAGGAGTGAAAAGCATCATACGACATAAAAAATCTGCTAAGCTCCATTCTTGTTCTTCACTACCCCCTCCGAGGTCTTTCACAAGATGACTGGATCTATAAATTTAAACAAAATGCAGAAAGAAGTGAGGAAAGGGCACTGGCAAATGAGTACAAAAAGTACAATATATTGCATACATGTGCACATACCTTTTTTCACCTGTACATTTGGTGCTAATGAAGATGACTTTCTCCACAGCTACATAGGAATGAGAAGTAGACACTAGACAGGAAAAAAAGAACAAGAGTTTCTGGATATTGCATTGGCGCAAAAGAGGACACCTCTGACAAGACTGTACAGTGCGTGCTGATATGTCAGCTTTTATTTCCTTCCTCCTCCTGCAGCTCTTTCTGTCAGTACAGCACTCATCGGAGAGGAGTTAGAGGAAGGAGGGGAGCCCAGTGAACATTAGCCCTCCAGCAATCTCCAAAGCTGCTAACACTCATCAGTTTAAGAGCCCTCCAGCTATGGTGTGGCATCCTCTCTGCAGTGACCTTAATTGATTGGTGCCAAAGACCTTGCATCTTTTCCAAATGAGCTCTAATGAGTCTTAATGCATGAGTATTAATTGATATGTACCAACTGGATCAATGTTACCAGAAGCATCTTTATATATTTAAAATGAGATTTTAAGTTATTTGCAATCTGTTTGAGAGCTAAATATAAAATATGTGCATACATTTTGTATTTTTTATACAATTTATTGTGTTATTTGTTGGTGTAATGAATAATACCAGTAGCTTTCATGCTGGAGCTAAGGTCATCTTATGTTGAGAAATGACAGAGTTGTAGTTATTTTGGTCAAATCTCAAAAATAATGTGTTACCCTCAGAATGTGTTAATGAGTCTGTCTTTAAAACACATTAAACATTAGCTCAATATCTGTGCAATTGACAGAAATGGTCATTTTTGTGTTAGTTAAGGACATATATGTGTTGAGGTTGAGTCCTAACTACTGCACCTCAAATGTTAGATTAATACCTGGAGTTCTATCTATTATTTCATCTATGGCTGTGGTGGCTTTCTTAAATTGGACTGACTCCAAAAGTAAACCATTGTGGTCTCAAGAGGGAAGAACAGTTGACCACTAATTGGAAGGTGAGCGGTTCAAGTTCCAGCTAAGTGTCCTTTGGTAAAATAATGAAACCCAAAGTTGACCCCCAGGTTTGTACAAATAGAAGGTCACTGCTACTCAGGGATGCATCAAATGCAGAGAAATAAGCTCTGCAAGGAGACAATAAAGAAGTTGTTTTACTGAGTGATGAATTTCCATGAGTGTCATTGAAATCCATCCAGAGGTTTAGAGGTATTTAGCTAACAGACAAACAGGGTTTATTCTGAAATTCTAAAATTGAAATGAGCATCTCACACAATGAAAAGGACGTATGTGTTGAGGTTGAGTCCTAACTACTGCATCTCAAATGTTAGATTAATACCTGGAGTTCTATCTATTATTTCATCTATGGTCATGTTGACTTTAGTGGCATCTTGATTTGGGTTGACTGTAAGTTATTGAGTTATAGCGAGGGCTGCACACAATTTTTCCAATGAGGTACTCAAGGAAGAACCTGGCACTGGTGTCTGGTACATCTCCGTGGATTTTGGGTGGGATAAGCTGCTGCTGGTGTTTGTCTCTGGTGCTGTGCTGAGCATGTGTGTGCTGCACACGTGTGTTGCTGGTACTGTGAGCGTGTGTGTCACCGGTGTTGCGCAAGTGTGTTGCAGGCCCTGCGCATGTGTGTCTGCTGGCTTCAGAGGCACGTGAGTACTCATTCCCTGCACTACAACAGGATGTAAAGCTTGTCAGATCACGGGCTGCACCATCGGGACAGTGAAAGCGCCGATCCGCAAAGGTGCATTCGGGCAGTAGGCTCTGGTATGCATGCGTGATATCTGGTGCGCATGCAAACTGGCACACCAGTTATATGCACCCCTGGTTATAGCTGAACATTTAATTATAATTTTAAGTTGCAAATATATTTGTCTAGCAGTTCATTTACATATGAACATATGTAATATTTACATATACAAACAAATATAAACATACAGACAAAGTTGACTTAAATAATGACATCTTCTGATTTTCTTAAGTGATTTAAAAAAAGGAAACTAAACTTCTTTTGAGCTTTTGACATTTCAGGTCTCATGTCAGAAGCCTTTTGGGTGAGGGAGAAACATCTTCAAGAAACAAGATAAGAAGTCCAGTATCCTTTTTTTTTTTTTTGGGGGGGGGGGGGGGGGGG
>SSNR01000069.1:1174938-1196549 GCA_006937965.1 Callopanchax toddi | reverse complement strand
GGGGTGTCACATTAGATGATCATGTCCTTCATGACTGAGGATCTACACCAACATCTCACCTGATTAGTGCACCACAGTTCAGCTCATAGTCTTAAAAAACAGGACTGTTATAGCCAATGCTAATCCCAGTTAGCTGTGGTAGCCATCTTGAATCAGGCTGATTGTGGATGTGCATATGTCACACAGTGAAAATATGGTTTGTAATTTTTGTTGGTATGGGTTATTTTCCCTGTTTTTATATTTTATATATTTTTATTATTGCATGTGTTTTTTTTATACTGTTTTTAATGCGTTTTGATTATTTGGATCACTGTGTGGACTGACGTTTTAGCATGATTACTATACACCTGTTGAAAGTGGGTGTGTCTGAGGTCACCTATTTAGGTGACACTCAGGTTGGAGAGAGAAAAAAGGAACAAGACGGACAGAAATAGAAAAGAAGAGAAGGAGCCGCGATGGAAGGTGTGCTGGAGGAGCCAGGAGGAACAGCGGCTGATGTGGGGAGCTGGTGAGGAGGAGGCCGATCGGTGGTCATGAAGAGCGGCGAGGAGTTGAGCGTCCTGTTCCCGCAGCTGGAGCGAGAACCGGAGTGACGTGCAGCGGGTGAGTGATGGCGTTGTATGGAGTGGATCTCGGCCGCACCCCTCCGTACCAGTGCCCTCGCTCTGCGGGGCGAGGAGGTGCGAGAAGCCGCCGTCCGTCACTACCGCTGGACTGCCGCAGGACCAACCGAGGGAGATGGCCGAGTGCGCGGGTTGGGAACCCCTCCTGCGCTCCCTCCTCCATGAGACTGATGTGATGTGTCAGAGGGGGAAAGCTGTGAGCCTCCGTAGAGCACACCTGGACATTAACAGATTTTAGTATTTTTAAATAAGACTGTGTTGAACCTTTTAATCTGTCCAATATTTTTATAAAATAACTTGTTCTACTATACTTTGGCTCCTGAGTCTCTGTCCCATGGGGTCTGCACCTGCTCTCCACCTGTATGCGACGGCGGAGGGGCGGCGCTTGGCCTTGCAGCCTTCAGCGTTGCCCCCGGTGACACATACAGTGATTTCTTTGAGTGTTTTAATAAAAAGTACTTCATGAGATGTTTTGCTATCACACACATAAGGAAACAAACATAACCGCCTGCTGTTTGCCTATTTAATTTAATAAAATCAATGTCTACTGAAAAACAATTATTCTGTCATTCTGTCTCACAATGTTCATCACAAAGTACTGCTGTGTTTCACAGAACTGCTATCATGGCTGTTCCCATTTCCTACTTGCATGTTTCATCACTGCTGTAAATGATAAGTGAGGAATTTCTTATCGGAGACATCATCTGTTAGAGATGATCAGAGGACGTATGACACATCCTGGGGAACGTTTGGGCTTTGGGGTCTTTAAGCATCTCACACCCTCACACAGTCAAACCAGCTGGTGATGATAAATCCCGGGCTCGCTTTCCGGTCGAAATAAACAGTGTACTTTAGAGCCGATCCTTTTTCATCTTTAGCCAACTTGTGGCTTTTTGACAGTCTTTTTTCTTTTTCTGCCAATTTGCAGCTGAGGTGAGAAGGCCTGTCACTGATTTTATCTGCAGAATGAACATCTCCTTGACAAGTGAGGTGGTCTTTATAGAATGATGTCTCTTGCTGTTACTGGCGGCTGAGATCACAATCTCGGCGAGCTGCTTTGAGAAACTGGTCACTCTGCCACCATTAGAGGTTTTCTGCAAGAGTTTGGGGAACTGCTGAAGATATTTTTGGGGGAAACAAATCCTCTAGGCAAATGAGGTTGGATGGTGTCTCACTCCTTCCCCAGCTGTGACTGTTTGTGTGTCTTGACTTTCAACTGATTATGAATCTGATGGTATCTCTGTGCCTTGAACTGTCAAGTTCCACATATTTCTTTGTATAGTAAAAGTCTTCATTCAAGGCTTTCTGGAGTTTCTAATAACAAATGGTTTTATGGACCTACTTCATTTGCCCAATAAATGCAAGTTGTCAAGGTAATTAGAGATAAAATCCAGAATGTGCACAATCCACATGTGTTCACAGCAATATAGTTACTTCACAATAAAAGTTATTTTCTTTTGCATTAGACAGAGTTAGTAAAACCTAACCTTCAAATCACGACCTGATCAGACATGGCTGCATGATGGTGCAGCTGTTAGCACTGCATGTGTGCTTTTTCTCCAGCTACTCATGTTCCCCCCATACACCACAACATAGCTTATTGGTAAAAAAGTTGTGTCATTTAAGCGTCTGCCTAATAAATAATCAAACATTTTATTTTATTAATCATAAGTCACTGCTACGTAGAAAAGACACAAGAACCCTGGGTAAATGTGAGATAACTGTAACCACCGAACTGGTATTCAGAACAAAGAAATAGTAACTTTTGATTTTTCATGTCCTGACTTTTTGTTTTTTTATGTCTCACTGTGTTTTACAAAATATTCTCATTTTAGGTCAGCAACCCATCCCAACATTCTGAAATTTCTCACAATTGTTGACTTAAAAATAAAAACTGAATGCAGATGAGTCTCTAATACCAACACCAAGTTCATCAAGAAAACTTTTTAAACAAAATCAAAGGACCAGACATGAGAGTGAGGTAAAAAATAGTTTGTCTTATTTCAACTCTTAATACAGTGACATTGCAAAGGAGATTTTACAGGTATGTGTGCAAGATGCTACATCTTTAAGAGATATGCTGGTCATTTGGAAATGGTGTTCCATATATAGACAAACTGGGAAAGATACTGGGGTTTCATGCAAAATTGTAGAGGTTATATATCTAACACATCCGTATGACTTTTTTTGAGCAAGAGTTGTTTTAAATACCTGAAAATGAGCTAATATGTCATTAATCTGCAACAGTATCTCCTCCTGATCTGCCTAGCTTTAAATATTGCTCCAGTCAGAAGACGACTTCCTTTTTCTAGAGACTCTGCTGTCTTTAAGCGATGTCACTATGGGTATGGTCTTTACTCTAGATAAATCACTAATAGATGCCACTTCAAATGACCAAAATATCCCTTCAAATTTTTCACTTTAGCCTGATTTTATCTCTAACAATTGGCAGCTTTCTGTCATCTAACTTTGATAATTTAAGTGTTGAAATGCCTGATGGCAGCACTATTAAACATCATGCCTGATGGCAGTGCTTTTAAACATCATAAGCTGTTCGTTCAGGCTAAGAATGCTCTTGCCTTTTTGCTATTCTTTTAAGACCTACTTCAAGCTGGGCGCCCAGGTCAAAGAAAATTATAGGCTGCAAAAGAAGGATGACTGTAGTAGGAAACTCAAGCCTTTTATTCTTTGTTTTTGTTGCCGTAAAAATCAAATGTATATAAACTAGAAAATGACTTAAGGCGATTGTTCCGAAACAACAAAAATAGCCAAGATATGTTAATGCTAATGCCAGAGTTTCCTGCTGTTTCACACCTGGAGATATTGTTATTTTGTGCCATTGGGAAGCAAAGACTTTCTCTTTGAAAATGTCAGAAGAGTTAAGTTCAGCACTGACAGCCGTAGGTCCTCTCAGCTCTAATGTGAAGTATTGACCGGAAGCAGGTTTTTCTGAGCTCCACACTTTTTATACGTATTAAGATTCAGTGACATTTGAATTCCACACTTTTTCTTTTCTGTTTCATCATTATTCAGTTAGACTGATGGCCTTTATTCCTGTACCATTCCAATGTAATACCACTGTATTTCTTCAATTGCTTTGTTATTTACTGAATAAGTTCATTTTTGGGGAGTTTTCCTTCTAATAAAGTTGGATTTTAAATAGGTATCATTAAAAAGTTTATTAGGACAAAAAAACTATGATTTTTCTTTGAATATCTGACTGACAGGTAAAATAAGAAATATGAACTTGCCCCACTGAAAACAGGTTGTACTGTATGATTCATATCTTTTCAGGTATTGATCAGAGCGGTGCTATCCTAGATGGATGTGTCCATCATTCTATAGATTCAGGCCAGAGTAAAGGGAATGAAGTAACCTTTTTTCTATTTTTTTTTTTTTTTGAGAATACTGCAGGTGAGTGCAACATCCTGCGACATCCTGAACCCTCACAATATTTCTCAGCATGAGGAAACGTTACTCTGTGATTAAAAGAACCAAAAGTCAGAGGAGCTTAGCTGTAAGCCAACAACACAGCTCTTTATCTGATTCTGGGGTCCAGCTTATATCTTCAGCACGAGCTTGTCGATAGATCAGAGATGTTGTCGGCCAAAGCTATGATCTATTGAGTGCTCCTGCTTGTACTGACACGGCTATAAACAACTCCATCCTCTATTGTTGAAAAGCTTAGAAAAAAATACTCAAAACATATGGGGACAAATAATTTACTGAGCAAGCCAACATTCCAATCGGAGCGTTCATCCTCCAATTATACAGGAAGCGACAGATGGCCACACGGCAAGGACAGCTGGTTTTGAGGTTTTCCCTGTTTGTCTGTCCGTCAGCGTGTCAATCATGAGTTGCTCTTCTCAGCTTGAAACTGTCAAAACTGTCACCAGTGTGCCCATAGCACCCAGATTCACAGAGCTGGGGAGTGAGGGAACAGGAGTGTGAAACAATAGCGCCATCTAGTGTCAGCATCATGATAACCAGCACCCCTCTGAAGAGGACCTTGCATGTATATTTATTAGAAAAAATAATTTGATGATAAGAGAGTCGAGATAATGAAACAAACTCCTTGATCACTGTTGTGAAAATGTTTTAAACATTTTTTTTTACAGTTATGTCCACTCAAGTCTTTCAGTTACATACAGAAAATATACAAAATAGTTTTTAAATATTAATTTTAAATTTGACTTTTTGCAAAAAGTAAACATATTTATCTATATGAGGTGCCCCGAAATCCTTGGAGAGACAAAAAGTGATATGGCAAAAAAACTATAGCTTTCTTTAAAGGCAACTTAATGAAATGAGTTTCCTGGAAAAAAGAAGAGAAGATTTTGCTTCCAGGTCTTATCAACTCAACACAGCAGGAGGTCTGTTTTGCAACCAAACTGCTGCACACATACATTTATCATTGCTTCACAAACTCCTTAATATACATCTCCTCACCTCCATCCTTACACCGAATATACACACAGTCTCCTTCAAAGTCAAGCTCCTGATGGCACCAGCATCATATGATTTGTCAGCAGGAAAAAAAGGAGATTTAGGCATTAAGAGTGATCGCATTTGGTTGCCTTTGCATGCTTTGCCATAGCATATACTACCATAGAGATGTGATGAGAATTAAAGGATAAATGGGTTAATTAAAGTAATAAGCCAGAGGATAAATGGAAAAATCAATAAGATGCAAAAAAGGTGAAGCATTTATCCTAAGGCTTTAAGATGCTTCCAGGAAAGACTGGTTTTGTGAAGCAAAACTTTAAACAGAAGGTCAACCAGGGCATTTCATAGCTGATTCAATATAGTGTCAGCCCATGTTCTACATGTTCTCCCTGTATGGATTTTCCTCAGTGGAGGTGTGAGAGACAAACAGGAATCCAGTGCCATGAGTCATTAGACGTCCTTTACCACGCTGTGCTCCATTTAGCCTGACTCAGCACAGCGGGCAGACTCATGCATTTACCTACTGTTGCTTTCTGTGCTTTGCACTCTGTGTGAGCTATCATGAGACAGGGTAAGAACAGAGAAAGGAGCTTCATCATTTTTTCAGTTACAGCTATATAAAAAAATAAGCTGGCTCCTCAAAACTTTAATAAGGTCCATCTGTCTCCAATGTACATGAATAAGAATCAGACTGCAGGTCAGACGTAATCAGTGTAAAACATTAGAGTAGACCAGTGGTTTCAGATCAGATGATCTTTACACAGCATGTTGCAAACTTGTTAAATTAATATCTTTTTGCAGGGTAGCTTAAAAAGTGAGAAAGTTAAATTATACATACAAGGTTTGAGCATTATTTTAAAAGGTTAAAAAGTGAAAAATATGTTTGGCAGATCAAAAACATGATGGTGAATGCTATAGAAGAGTCTACAAAAAATGATCCATGGATGTCAATAGCAAAAGCGGAAAACTATTACAGTTTGTCATAGTTGGGGTAAATACAGGACCCAAGTGCAGGAGGATGGAGGCAGGATGAGGTGAGGTGAAACCAAAAAGCAGCTTTCCAGCTGACTGGACAGAGTTCAAGGATACACAAGACAAACAAGGCCAGGGATACAGAGCTAAACAGCATATATACAGAGAGGGAGGTGAAGGACACGAGACACACCTGTGGATGATTAGTGCAGGACACAGGAGGAGGAACATGGGAAACACAGGGGACCAGACAGGCAGGACTGAACACAAAGGAAGCAGGACATGACACAGGCGTGCTTATTTACAATGAAAGCATTTAATAATAGAATTTCTAACTAATATAAACAAATTAAGTAATCAAAGGATACAAAATGTTGCCTAGTTTAAAAAAAATGTGTTTTGAAGCATTTTGTTAAAGGATCACTAAAACCATTTAAAACTTCAATTACTGTAACATTTTTTCAAACAATTCACAAATATGACGCTCCAGGCGCTGCTCTGAGCCTCCTGCTAGAACTCCGGTTATATTAACGTCCATTAGCTCGTATAAAAGCCCAACATACTACGTTATCCTAGACAGAAATAGATGAGTCTGGTTTGTCTATCAGAGAGAGGATTATTCTAGCTGACAGAGAGAGACAGAGGAATCAGCTGCTCCGCGGGCGCGCAACAGACTTGACCAGATATTGATCGGGGATCTTTGTTCTGGTGAACTAAAACGACCGACTCCAACAGCCTGAACCTCTATACTGATGGCAAAACGAACGTCTTTCTCAGAGGGGAATTATTTGCAGATTCAGAGCGCGCAAGCATATAAGCAGAGTGTCGGAGATGATTTAGCGAGCGCTGTGTAGCCTCACCAAATAGGCTATATCCTCTGACCTTTGATCTCTGTTGACCATCACAACAATAATCCATCTTTTTCCCAATAACTTGGAATACATTCACTCTTGGATTATGTTTTAACCTGAATCAAGATCCCTACAGGTGTCCTACTGTCCACTTTCAAGTGTCCATCTCCCAGATGACCTTAACTGGACACTAACTGGTCTAATAAAACACTCTCTGTAAAGAGTCTCTTCTTTAACACCAAATGACTGGTGTTCCAACTGTAATCTCTTGTTTACAGAACATTCTCTTGTAGTGTTTCTGCTCAGGGTCACCTACACACTCACACCCAAAGTGTTATAATGCTTCTCTGCTATTTTCATGCATTTTCTACATTATAATGTGAGTGTTAACGGGCAGAAGTCATGTGACTTGGTAACTCCCTCACAGTCCCTTGTCCAATCAGAACGATTCACAACTCCACTAACTCAGTTCTGATTAGTACACTTAACATCTTCTGATTGGTTAAATTTAAGATAACTCGTCTCAAAACTAATACTCCGTTCCGGTACAAGTCTTGTCTTGTCTTATCTCAGTCTTGGTCTGAGCTACAGCCTGAATGCAGTCGGAGCTGCTATGCTGCTATCTTAGCTGAACCCTTATCAGCTTTGAACAAGGCCTCTCAGTCTCTCCCTCACCACAGGTGAAATTGCCGACTTTTTAGTAAAAATGGAAAAGTTTGTACCTGAACCAAGGTACCCAAAAAAGCTATCTGCTTATTTCAGGAAATTTGACAGGCTCATGGAAGACTACCCTGACACATGTTTAGAGGACAAGATCTTTCTTCTTGAAATGACCTCAGACATGATGGTGGGTATGTTTATTGACCGTCAGTCACCACACACGAAGAGTGACTTTGACAGGCTACGTAGAGCTATCGCCAAATATTTCTACCTTGATGAGGAAGCTGCAGGCCTCCCGGCTGTGAGGCCCGAGCAGTCTCTCCCTCAGACTCCTGCCGCAGCGAGTGCAGAAAAGACAGTCAACCCCAAGGTGACTCCCGTCTGCCCACCTCCGCGGTTGGTGCTGGAACCCCCAGCATATAGAGTTACTGTGTCTAATGGTCCAACCACTGTTTCACCTTCAATTTCTCAACTGCAGGAGATGGCAGAGCGATTCAAAAAAGACTTGCCAGATCCTAATGATCCTCGATGTATTCGTAGGTTTCTCATTCTGATCGACACCCAAAGCCTTGTAGGCTGGAGAAAGGCCAGTATCGTTCGACGCGCTGCGAGTGGTTCGTTGAAGACGGTCATAGACTCTCTGCGATGGAGAATTGTAGAGGACTTTGACCTACTACGTCAAGCCATCTTAGATCATTTTCCAATGCCTGATCCTACAGATGCCAGTCCATCTACTGCATCTGATCCACCAATCTCAGTTTCCATCACTGAGAGAAGGTGGGTCACAACACAACCTGATCCTCCTCTAACAACATCTGACCTTCCAGTGTCAAGCTCAGACCCTCCAGAGGTCAACGCTGACGCTCCTGAGTCCAACATCTCTCTGCTTCTCCCAGAGTCGGGCAGTTCTCCGGCGTCCGGCACAGAGCCCGTCCCGCTCCCCGCGGAACCGGCCAGCCCTCAGGCGCCCCAGACTGAATCCCCTCTCTTAACAGCAGAACCCGAGGAAATCCTACTCGCTCCTCAGGTGCCCCGAGCTGGACTCGTTCTGCTCCCCGCAGAACCAGACCGCCCTACGGTACCTCACACTGAGCCTCCTCCTACTGGACCTCAAGGTAAACCTCCTCTTCCCCCGGAAGTGCAGGTTAAGACTCCTCTGTCACAGACAGAACTCACTAATCTTCTTTACAGTCCTCCTGCAATTAAGAACAGGCTCAAGGCCACCCTCTCAGGTGTGACCTCTTCTCACACACCCCTGGTGGTTCCTCCAAAGGGACCTCAACCATTCTTTCATCCTTCATCATTCAGTCTCCGCCTCCCGAGCGTTCGATACGTCGGCCCGGCGATGCTTTTGATGTTAACGGTGTGTGCATTCGCCTCCGACGTGACTACTTTGTCTCCCAGACTCACCTTTGACCCTGGTCCTACAAAAACGACCTTTCTCAAAGATCAGTCTTACCCGGTTATGACAATCTCTAACCTATGGAGAACTAACAACGACCTCATCCTCCACGCAAAGGGGGGTGACGTTTCTTTAAGACTCTTTTTCACTTCAACTAATGAGTCTCTGTGTTCTCTGACTTCTAACACCAGCTGTCTCCCTTTTCTGTTTGATCGGCGTGAATGTGTGTCCATGTTTATGCCTCCTTGACCATGTGTTATTAACCATGTGTTATTAACCATGTGTTATTAACCATGTGTTTTATTGATAAACAGACTTGGTCGAGCTGTTGACGTCGCCTGCTGTACTCCAGTCAGCTGGGCGTCCATCCTGGTAAACACTAAGCCAGAGTTCCTTTATTTTACAGCCTAATGCTGTATTCATTTAGTAAAATTACTTTATGTTTAAATCAAACTTAATGTTTAATTTACTACTATTTTTCACAGTTATTTCATAATAATTACTGTAAAGGCGAGCCAAGTCAATTTTAATTTATTTCCCTCAAATCAATTTTAGGGATATAAAAATATACTTTAGGTCATTTAAAACAAAATGTCCTCTAAGACTTTAGATTTCAGATTTAAAATGACTGATTTCACTATTTCCAAAACTCAATTTTTGGTTATCAAAAACTCAATCCTTAGTTTACTAAGTTATTTCCAAAACTTTAAATAGTTTAAACTTAGTTTAAAATATGACGTAATGTCTTTCCAAATTCACTTTAAAAGTGTCACTCCTAGAGTAACCTCATGGGAGTGAAGTCAATCTCTTCAGAGTTTTATACAAATAATAGAGCTCTTAAATCATTTAAATAGGTTAAATCCTTAATTAAATGTAATGGCATGACACATAGCCTTATTTTAAAATTAGATAAATTTAATTTTTCTAGTTTATTTTAACCAAATCTGCCTACATTCACACATTTTGAATGCCCTCCATCAGATTGTGGTTGTTTTGCTGTGCTGTGCCTCTGCTCTACTCTTCTGTCCAGCGACCGGACGTCCAAGGTCCCAACTGGTCTCGTCTGCGACTCATCTGCCGACGCTGCTCTGGGTTGGAGATCTTCATCAACGACGCCTCCGCTGCTGCCTACTCCTTCACAAACTGCCCCACTCTTCAGTCTCCTGGCATCGTTTGGATCGGTGCCCTCCTCCTGATTCTGTTTCGTGGTGGGATGCTTCCTAATTCCTGAAGGTCAATGACACAGGTGCCCCTGTGTCTGGTAAACTCTAAACTCAAGCTCTGATTCATTTTTGATTGACTCTGTCCGTTGGAAAGGTACCACAATCCTTTCTTCCCTTTCGGGTCAAGATGATCAATGATGTCCTCCGTCATCGGATTTGGTATTTCAAGGCAACGACCTTCTGCTAGGAGTCCTTGACCTTGAAATAAAGGGGGGATGTGTAGCCTCACCAAATAGGCTATATCCTCTGACCTTTGACCTCTGTTGACCATCACAACAATAATCCATCTTTTTCCCAATAACTTGGAATACATTCACTCTTGGATTATGTTTTAATCTGAATCAAGATCCCTACAGGTGTCCAACTGTCCACTTTCAGGTGTCCATCTCCCAGATGACCTTAACTGGACACTAGCTGGTCTAACTAGCTGGTCACTCTCTGTAAAGAGTCTCTTCTTTAACACCAAATGACTGGTGTTCCAACTGTAATCTCTTGTTTACAGAACATTCTCTTGTAGTGTTTCTGCTCAGGGTCACCTACACACTCACACCCAAAGTGTTATAATGCTTCTCTGCTATTTTCATGCATTTTCTACATTATAATGTGAGTGTTAACGAGCGGAAGTCATGTGACTTGGTAACTCCCTCACAGTCCCTTGTCCAATCAGAACGATTCACAACTCCACTAACTCAGTTCTGATTAGTACACTTAACATCTTCTGATTGGTTAAATTTAAGATAACTCGTCTCAAAACTAATACTCAGTTCCGGTACAAGTCTTGTCTTGTCTTGTCTCAGTCTTGGTCTGAGCTACAGCCTGAATGCAGTCGGAGCTGCTATGCTGCTATCTTAGCTGAACCCTTATCAGCTTTGAACAAGGCCTCTCAGTCTCTCCCTCACCACGGGAAAGATCAGAAATGAATTCAGCATGCCTGCTGAAATGCCTCCGTTGCTGACCAGGACGTATCCACGGACTGTCCAGCGAGGTCCTCGGCGGCCACGCCTTCCAGGACCACCACTCCGAGTCTGGGGACTCCAGCCTCAGCTCGTGGAGAAACCAACGCCTGCCAGATCCAGGAGCGTCCACCTTTCAGTGAGCGAACACCACTTTCTGATCGAGAGGTTTGCTTTGATAAAGCTTAATTCTTCCACTCTAGATTAAGCCAAAACTAAATTCCATAACAACTCAAATTAGCCTAAATTGACTCTTAAAGTCACAACTAGGTTAACTAATTTAACTAACTTCCCTAGTCATTAAAACATATGCTACGGTCCGTTAAAACTCACAATTAAACTATCTTTAACATCCTCAACATGTTTAAGAATATTAATTGTGTTTACATCAAACTTTCAAACTGTCTTATCTGTCTGTGTTCTTAGGTTTTTCAAATTAAATGGTTGTTCAATCCTTATCTGGTCTCAGTTTTCCGTTATTAATAAGGTATTTCAATTCACTGTACTCTTTCAAAGAACCTAGATACCTTCAATAAATATTAGCTATTATCAGGGTTAAATGACAGTTTATCACTTTTCATTATAAACCAAAAATAAGCTAATGTTATTGAAGAGGGTGTAGTTAAAATAACTAATAGTTATTTCAAAACGCTACATATGGCGAGCTACGCCAGGTTTTAACTACATAGTGTATATCACTACATATGGAGTGAGGCTACAGCTGCGTCGTCCGGAACACATGCGTTCCAAACTATAGAGGGCGATCCATAGGGATCAGGATCAGTGACGACCCGTTGCACCCCTAGTAAAAACCAGCGTTCCGTTGCGCCCCTAGTAAAAACCAGCGTTAGTAAAAAAGTAGAATACTTTCGGTGTTTTGTCATTTGCGGAAGCTGCTCCTGGATGCCGCTTGAGATGCTGGTGCACCGTCGTGCATTTATGATCGGCTATTTCCATTTTACAAAGCCGACAAACGACTGATTCGCTTCCTTTTCTGTTAAAATAGTCTCATACTTTTTAACTACGAGTCCGGGTGGACTGATTTACTCACTGGCGCCATGTTTGTTTTGAAAGCGATGACGCATCGACGCACATTTTTTGCGTCGACGTATTTTACGTGTCGACGTAATCGATTACGTCGACGCGTCGTCCCAGCCCTATTTTGATGTGCAAATTATTGAAACATTTATTTAATATCCTTTTGTGTAATAAAGTTCATTATTTGTTATTTTTATTTGTGAAAGTTGCTACAGGCAATACATTTACCTACTAAATGTGACACATTATCTTTTTAGACAATTTTTCCACCATTTTATTTTCATATTTCACATATTTTTATTTTTTGTATTGTTGTCTGGTATTATCATCAATGATGTGTTAGAAATATTTATTTATCTATTCATTTGCTTGTTTTTCCCATTTTGGTCATTATCCAAGATCATTTCAACACTCTTCTCTAAAATATTGTTTTAATTTTCAAAACTTTTTTTTTCATTTTGGAAAAACCAATTGGTCTTTGAATGATAACTTTTTGGAAAAAATTATATTGATTAAAAAATGATTATATATATATTTTATATATATATATATATATATATATTTTATATATATATATATATATATATATATATATATATATATATATATATATATATATATATATATATATATATATAAACATCCATAAATGAAATGAGAAAAAAGTAAAGTAAAATGAGAAGGAAATAAATGTTTTGCTGAAGAAATGATGAAGTAAGTTAAAGCAAGACAAGTAGAGTTCAGACCCTTGTAAATCAAACACAGAACCGCTTTGGGACGAGATTCACACAGGTCCTCATTAGCGACTAAGAAAACACACCTAAGAGAGTCTGCTGACCCGACTCCCAGAGGGAGGATACTCCACAGTCTGCAACCAAGGAAAGCAAACGTTCAGCTCCCTCGAGTTCTCTGACAAGAACAAGGAACAACTGGATGATCAGAAGACCTAAGGGGTCTGATGGGAATGTGGAGCCACTAAGTTCACTCTTCTGTTCTGCAGCCAATTTGTTTATAACCTCACATGAGGGTGTGGTGGAAGCAGGTATTGTCTTAATAATAGTCTGAATGTGAGAATGCAAATCATAAAGTATCAATAAGATGATGGAATGAATATATTTGACACAGATTTTGCAGATGAATGTATGCAATGTGTACATTTCAAATTAAAGTCAAACATTAACTGATAATCGTCCTTTTGTCACTGAATTGTTCCTGCACCTACGGCATCTTATTGAAGTGGAAGAGGAAGGATAAATGTGATAAATGAGACAAAAAAAAAAAAACGATTTAAAAGTTTTACTTTTAAACCTGTAATGCACCTTCAAAATAATTGTAATAAAGTCCCTTTGCACATTTATGTGCACATGAAAGTCCAGCTTTGACAATTTTTAACTCCTAAATTACTAAGTTTTTGCCTTGATACAAATCAACTGAAATGAAAAGATGAACATTTTATACTTTTTCATTTCAGATAGATTAAATATTTTAAATTTGAAAGGGTTTTGTTGAGCACATTTTTGTGCTTGGGGACTTTAACGCTAGTATTTCAGATCACATAAAAAAATTTATTAAACGTGAAAAAAATTGAAAACATTCAAAAAAGCACAACTTTGCATAAATTATTAACAATATGCATGAATATTTGAACAAATATGCTGAAAATTAAAACACAAATGTGCCTATAGGTGCATCAAAGGGTTTATTTACTCAAATGTTTCTAGCGTATCCACTGATTATTAACTATAAAAGTAATGTTTAAAAGGAAAAGGATAGCATATTTTATTACTTTGAGGTTCTAAAGGTTTATTCCCATCACTAGTCAGAGAACGATATCATGTAAATATGATAACAGGAAACCAGAAATGTATGCATGTGAAAACTATTTTCTCTGCTGTGACCTTGATGTTAAGAATGAAGTCCTGGAGGCAGTCTGACAGTTTGAGCTAAAGCACAGCTTTCTGTTGACACCCCACTGGTGAGTCATAATTCACCGCTGGATATTTTAAATTATGGACTACAGTAACTCTCATCTTGGGAGTGACTCACTCATTCCTTTTCTATAGTATTAAGTATTCACATCCACGCCACAGAGTAAGCTCTAGAGCCATCTTTAAAGTTACGGGCTTGTTTTAACCAGTCACATGTAGATACTAAACTTTAAGACCTTTTTACTATCTAAAAAACTCATTTGGGCTACATTTAGAAAGATATTCTTTATTTTCCCCAAGCAGTTTCTAATTATGTTTGACGCTGCTTGCTGACACAGTGCAGTGCATTGTACTGAGTGTATGTGGGCACACTATGTGAAGATAAAACACCAATATACTGCTCCACACACACATGCATACACGCGATCATCTATTCCTCTGCTTGACTCCCACCCCTTTCATAATTTTTGCAGAAATGAGGGTGTTTTTGTACAGAGGCAGAATAGGAGACAGTATTTATTATAACGTGCTGGAGCCCTGGGGGCTCACAACCTCATATTTCAACTTAATGTATCTTCACTCACAGCCTCTCTTTTTTGCTGTCTCGCTGCAGCCAGGAAAACTTCATAACAATAGCAAAGCAGGTGATGTGGTGTTCAAAGTCTGCCTCACCTTGGCTGAATCTGGGGCTTTCATATCTCAACAGATTAAAGTGCTTAAATTAGACTCTGCTCTCACTGGATGTGACCATACATCCCTCAGGGGGTAGAAGTGGAACAATGGGGGATTTTTGTCAGAGCAGAGAGTGGCAACAGGTTCTTCTGGGCAGGCCATTATATGTCCTGCCGTGCCGGATGGGTGGGCTCTACTGTGCTGCTCTGCATCTATGGTTTCTGCTATATGATGAGGTCCACAGAGGCCTTCATGAGGGAGTTCCTCACAGGAAACTCACCACTGAACAGGTGAAATACTGAGCTATGAAATGAAATACTGCTGTAAATGATATAATCTTGATGCATTTAGAATATTGATCTGACTTGTTTTAAATGGAAATGCTGTGCAATGTGATAAAGTCACCAGAAGTCTGTAGTTATGTCACCTATAGGGTTTTACGTTTGGATGGTAGATTTTTTCCTCCTTTCTGAGATTACAAAGGTTTCTATGGTTTTGATCAAGGGCGTATATTTGGCATGGATAGAAGTGACATGTCCTGGTCAAACCATGAGTCGGTTTTCTTCTTTATGTATATTTTCCTTTATGGTCAGCTCCCCAAATGACCAGACTGCATGATGAACCCTAACCCAACCAAAAGAAATCTTTGGTTGGGTTAGGGTGCATGGTGGCACAGTTGTTAGCACTGTTGCAGATTCGAATCCCAGATGTGGCCTTTCTGCGAGGAGTTAGCATGTTCTCCCCATGCATGCGTGGGTTTCCTCCGGCTACTCTGGTTTACCCCACAGATCACAACATGCCTGATAGGTTGATTGTTAATTGTGTAAGTCTCTTTGGATAAAAGCATCTGCTAAATGAATAAACATAACATAAACATAAATCAAAGAGTTAAAATATTCATGCGTTTCCCACCAAACTGAACCGAGTCCTCTGCACTATCCTGATGAAAGCGTCCCTATTCCTCCATGTTCTCTTCCTCTATGATGCAGGTTGAAAACTAAAACCACATGTCTTCTGTTGTCTGGTGGAGGATCTCAGAGCCACATAAGTCAAGGTCCAATTTTATTATCACTACTATATTTTATAATTCCATAATCAAATGTAAGATATAATAATCATAATGTTATCTAATAAAGAATTCTAGAGCTTAACACTGAACAGAACTGTAAAAAAAATAAGTCACATAAGTAATAAAAAACCTACACTTTCTTTAATAAGATTTGAAGGACAACTAGCTGCTATACTGACAGCATATGAGGATTTGTAGAAAAGAGTATTTGCACACATTAAATTATATTATTTTATTAATTCTGTTAACCAAAAACTGTATGCTATTACCTTTTGTTAATTCTAAAATAACATCTCAGCTAATGAAACAAACAAAACATTCAAACTCCCATGTTATTTATATTATAGATGTTGTAGTAAATCACATGCATGATCCCGATTAGAACAGGTTCCACTGCAATTTACAGTAATAGAAATTAAATGTGCATTAAGCGATTTGTGCAGATATTTTCAATTAAAGCTTCAGGTGCAATTACACAGAAAACAGCCCCGTTTAATATCAGTGTTCTGTGACCCCAAAGCACTGCAGACAATAGGAGAAGCATTAATTAGTCTATTTAATTACCTATCCCCATCCCCATATGGGTTCAGCAGCTGCTGACATCCAGCCAGTGCACATTTATTGATTATAGCACAGATACATTTTTGTATTCCCCAGAAACTCAAAGCAATTACTCTGTGTAAACCATATCCAGCTGTATGCCTTTCACTTGTAAATGGTTCCACCAAACAGGCAGTGAAGCTGAAGGGCCCATGTCTGATATTTCCCCAAAGATTCCTGTTTAGTTTTTTTCTCGATTCCACACTTAGAAAAACATCCCTGAGGAAAAAACCTGGTGGAAACCGATAGGGAAGAATATGAATATGAATTACCAACATGACAAAGTGTGAAGGTAATTTATTATGTTTATATTCAGCATATTAATGACTGGAAGCCCCGGAGTTTGAAAACATTTATTTTTATAGCTCATCAGTATTAAGATAAACCCAAATATGAGTGCTGAACAAACGGAGCGGTGTTGGTTTTACGTGTGAGAGGGTGTTTTGCAGGGTTCCTTCGATCATTTTGATTATCTGGGGCCTAATGCAGTAATTACAAGTGATTTTCCAGATCAAACATCTGTTTCCATGAATAATTCAGTCAGAGAATTCATTACTCCACGTCAGATAACCAGTGCAGACCTAAGCAACACACTTGAACTTAACGTGTACCAAATCAAATTTAATTGCCCACATTTTTAAACGGCCAGCACGAGGTCAGGTTTGTCTGTTTGAGCAACTCTTTGAAATCTATTTTGCTGTGCAGCTTTCCAGCAGCATGTTTTTCAACCTTCATAACAATTGACATGAATCCAGTGAACCCACAAGGAAAATTTCCATCAGAAGTAGACTGGAATCCTCTTTGAAAAATAAACAAGTGCATTTTAAAAGCCAATGAGGTCTTAGAAAAATGTAATATTATGAGGAGAAGATATCCAGTCTGGACATTGGTTTCAGTTTGTCTTTTTTTCTTGTTTTGAACACATTCGTTAAAGTTTGGAACTGTTTCAAGATGGCAACAATCTGCTTGGAGTTGGGACCTTTAAAAAAAAAGAACAAAAAGTCTTGTCTAAATAAACCTCACTCCAGTGTGTTGCTTTCATCATATCTCAAATATCCTAAATTTCACATCAGTCCTTGTGAATGTTATTTTATAACCATTAATTCATGTTTTTTTTGTGGCAGAAACAAAGAGACACCAAAATGTTGCATTTAGCTGCTGCTGTGACATTTACATTTGTAAATACTCATGTCCTGTCAAATGGATGGTAGATTAAAAGTTTATAAAAAAATCTTCATATAGAAAACCATAAAATGTTGGAAATTGGAGCTGTTTTTTAGACTACTGCAGTCTCAGACCAGCCATTAGCTCATCAGTGATGGAGTAAACTCAATTACTGTCATGAAACTTTCTACAAAGTGTAAAATCATAATGGTTTCTAAGTTTTATAGAGAAACACAATATCCCGTTCATTTATTTTCTTTTATAACATCATGGTTTTATTTTCAGAAAAATCAGATTCAGGGCTTTTTCTTTTTTCAAGTTCCAGTTTAATTTAAAAGGTGTTTATTGTTAGGTTTGTTCAGAAGTCTGACTTGATCTTTCCATAACATTTAACCTTATTTGATTTTCTATTTTAGTATCTGGGAAAAAAATGTCATGGTTGATGCCTTGCTGTATAATGTTGACCTTCTGAAGTCACTTTTTGTTATAATGTAATGATCTATTTAGCAATTAAACTTTTTTCTTTAATATTCTGAAGTAAGTTCTAATTAAGCTTTCAATATTTCTCTACTGGCAGGAATTTCTAAATCATCTCACTAAAGAAAGCCAAGCTTATATTTTTTTACTGTGTTTCACAGGTTGAATAAGAATGCAACCTTTAACTTCTCCATTTAACCAAAACTGTAATGAACTCATTTAATTCCAAGGATCATTCCTACAGTATTTTAGACTCATCCATGGCAGAGATCTTACATATAGCATGATTTAACTTATCTTTCATATAGATATAAAATGATTTAGCAGTATACTAATAGACATCCAATTAAAGTGTGATGTGTGCATCTCTGTGGTTTGAACTCCTGCAGTCCCACACAGCCTTGGTACATTATTGATTCCTTTCTGTGAAGCTGTACTGCTACTTCCTGCGACCTCCTTTAAAGCCTCCAATTGACACATTTCTGGAAACGGCTCTAATTATTGAGTCTCCATTTGACCCTCGTCTGAAAATCAGAGCCAGGGGATTGATTAAGTACATCTTAGACACACACGCTTTGGCCCAGGCGGTGTTTATGTTGGACTATTAGCACTGATTGACCATAACAGAGGCACAAATTGGGGAATAAATGCAGACTTTGTTTATACTCCAGTGCATAAAGAGCCCTGTGTGAATCCATCTTTATCTTTAGTGGGTCAGAGTTTGCTGTGTTTATACACCTTGTTGATTGCGACTAAGGTTTGATTTTTATTTAATGTTCAGTAATTAGAGGGAAGGTTGGACTGGACTGATATAGCTAATGGGGATAAATATGAAGCAAAGGTGTTCAATCAATGTGAGAAGAGACGGAAAACAAGGGAACAAAATTGGAGAAATGTCAAAAGATTTTTTTTAAATATGACTGTGACCAACACTAATCAATGCTGCAGAGATTTAAAGTTTAAAGTCTCCCATTTTAGATCAACAACGTGAGATAAAGGTCTTCAAGTTCTTGCTTTGACTTATTTCATGGCTGCATGGCGCCACCATGTGGCTGAAAGAAAACAATAAATTGTTAGGTTCTGATTAATTCAACTTATGGCACTTCAGTGTCAAAGAAAGAACAGGCAATGATTATTTATAAAAAACATGTGATAAATGCTGAGTTCAATTTTGAATGTTTCTTTGGACAGAATTCAAACTGAATATTGTAGTATATGTAGGACAGTTTTGTCAGTTACCTCATAAAAGACACAAACAAAGTATGAACAGACTTCATTTTAGAAAAAGTTTGGTTTATGTTTTAGTATAGTTCTTCTACATGAAACATCCTAAGATTGTTCTTTTTTTAAACTGAGTCTCTTTTGACTTCTTATTAAAAAACAAGACAATAAAACAAGATTAATCCAGTTGTTTTTTAAAAAAAATCTTTGAATGTGAACTCAGATTTTAACTCTCAACTTTTCTAAATGAAATACCTTTATAGGCATTACATATTCCATGAATATGACTTTTTTAATGACCATATTAAAGAAGCATATAAACAGAAAAAAATTATATTGTACTACAGGTAAAATAAGCTTCATGTAACACAGTTAAAATGTTCGATGAAGGCCTCAGAGAGATGCAAATTGTTCATTTCTACCCCATCATCACTCACAGTGTAACTAATCCATACACAACTTACTCTGATTAGTCCTTTACTGACACATCCAAGCTGTTTGTGGTCAAAAGTTTGCAAGAATATGATGATCTATATTATTTGTCCCATTGCAGCTTACCAGAATGAAGCAAGCGACACGAGATAAATCTGGGAGACAAAGAGAAAGTGAGAAATCTGATTGCTGTCAACAAAGGACACAGGGGCAGGAATAAACAGATGTGAAAATGCATCTTCAAATATTGCATCTTAATCTACCTTCAGGCCAGAGTTTTAAACTAGGATGAACCTATGAATCCATTTTGCTATTTTGGTCAAATCTTGAAAAAAAAAAAAAAAACACCATCATGCCGAAAATTATGCAGTTGTGCAAGATCCCACATGACAGTTTAATATGTGTTATGAATAATACCTACTAATACCACATGAAAATTTAACTGATTACCTGTTTTAGCTTTTTCATTTTGTTACTCAAACAATGAAAGTGCAGTATCTCATACGGCCACATGATGGCAGTATAAGCAAAGTTTAGAACAAGCAGAATCCCAACTGAGAAGCTTCTACTGGTTTAATTGGAACACAGCTGGTGGTAATTATGTGTACGCACTCTATTTAAAGATAAATATGACAAGCAGTTATAAATTATATCCATCTTAACCTTTAAAGATTGAAAAGTAAATGATCTGTTTAACCTTTAAGTTAATGAATGTAGTTTCAGATTAAAGGTTACTGACATTTCAAAGATATGTCAGTAAATATAAACAAATTTAGCAAAAATACATTTTCCTAGATGTATTTTTTGTAGTTTTAATGTAGTCTGTTCTTTAGGAGGAAAAGGAGGAGGTAAACATGTTGTATAATCGCTGTTCTTGGAAAAAAAATGGCCTCAATGATGTTGGGATCCTGCTGGGTATCTCTGCAGGTGGTGTGTAAAACCGAGGCCCTGATCCTGCATGTTTATGATGCAAACCTGTTAGCGATTCCTGCCTTCATTTGTTAAAAAAAAAAACATACAGAAACTGTACTAATTAATTGATAGAAATGGAAATGGCCTACTTAGGCAGGGCTTGATGCATGTACAGTCACGTCTGACCTATTATTATATAACTAATCAACATGGAGGAAAACAGGTGCTGCAATTACTTGGAATGAGCTGGTATTTCGTGTGTGTCACAAATGCTAACTGATAACCACTTGGTGTTGATGCGTCCCTTGATAATGTTATTAAAGACCTAAATAAAATGCACGGTGACAGGGTTGCTTCTTCAAAATGGAAACTGCAAAATTATACAGTTTCACTCACAGTTTTCATCTTAATCAGCTGCTAATTAAATCACCAAGCATGTCAGCAAATATAAACATTAGATTTAGCAAAAACATATTTGTCCTTCTTGCATTTTTCAGATTATTGGCACTTATAAGTGAACCAAAACTTATATAAGTTATATAAACTGATTTTGTAAAATAAGTTTTCTGTTTGCTGCTGTGTGATTTGTGTTAATTTTGTTAAACAGTTGTGCACTTTTGAAGTGTGTCTCCATGCACATCCTGGTCACTAGGATGACATTTGTTGAACTCATGCATGTGATCTCCTGAGCAGATGGCACTTCCTACTTGCTTATAGAGGCTTGATGAAAAGAATAAAGCAAAAGAATCCTGCTGGCAAGTGTGCATTTTAGACCACTAAAGATCAAGTTGACTTGCATAAAAGACTAGACTACATCTGTTCCAAAGTGTTTTTTTTTCAAAGCACTGCCATAGTGCACATGCCAAATAATTGTAATATTGTGAACAAGTTGAATATTTTGTGTCAATCATTTCAGAAAGTGACTCAAAGATTCAGAGAGTGAACTATTCCAAGCCTCTTTGTGTTGT
>SSNR01000069.1:900452-1172551 GCA_006937965.1 Callopanchax toddi | reverse complement strand
ATGAGCCCAGCCCCAGGCAACCCCCAGACGCCCAAAACCCAGACACACCCACCACACCGCCCCGGTGGACAAAGCCCAGAACCCCCCCCCCATCCTTACTATGTGATGGAACTGATCAAAGTTGCCCAGAGAGATTTTTTAGGAGCGGAGGCAGAGGTTGTCTCAAGGTTAATATAGTCCAACAACAGATTCCTATACTGGTTCAAACTAAGATTATTTTTGTTTTTCCAGTTTATGAGGATCGTTTTCTTAGCGATGCATAGGGCCGTTAGAACCATGTGAACTGAATTAATCTCTGTAATGACATCATCTAAATCTCCCAGTAAGCAAACTGGAGGGGAAGCTGGAATATTACATTTCAGACACTTTGACAGGTCTTCACATATCCGGGACCAAAATCTCTGCACAGGTGGACAAAACCAAAGCACATGAATATAGGTGTCAGGGGTGTTGTCTGTGCAGCTTGTGCAAATTTCAGATGGTGCATAACCCATCCTGAACATCCGTTGACCTGTATAGTGAACTCTATGTAGGATTTTATATTGGAATAATTGTAAACTGGGGTTTCTAGTCATTCTAAAAGATTTTAAACATGTCTGAGACCAGAAGTTTTGATCATAACTGGCTGACAGGTCTGCCTCCCACTTAACTATAGGAAGAGATATCGAATCATCTGCTTTAGACAGTAACCTAAATATTTCAGATAGTAATTTGTGTTGTAATTTTGATGATTTTGGCTTCAGATAATGAGAAACTGAAATGTAGTGTCAGGAAATTTGAATATTACATAAAATGAATGAAAAAAACATTCAAACAGAAATGTCAGGCTTCTAAAAGGTGTGTTCATTTACTTGGTTTGGAAAACTTTTGCATGACTTAATGCATCAGTGCAGCGTGGCATGGAGGAGATCAGCCTCTGGCACTGCTGAGGTGTAATGGAAGCTCAGGTTGATTTGAAAGCAGCCTTCAGGTCATCTGCATTGTGCAGACCTGAACCTTCCATCAACTTGACTTTGTTTCATCAAATCTTTGTGCTTGGGGTGGAAACAAAATCTTTTAAGATATTAAAAATGTATTTTATTAACACCCTCACAATATATTAATGAAAAAAATGTTTAAATCTATCTTTTTTAGATTACAAATACAGAATTCAGCAGATTTTAAGAAGACGAATGTGATGCAGACATGACATAATCTTCATCCGTTTGTTTCAAAAATGTGCTAACCATTTACTGATTTTGAGTTTTTGTTTCCTTTATATTCTTACTTTTTAAAGACCAGATGCAACACAAAGTTTATTTATAGATAAATTCACTGTTTTGTCATTTTGGGGTGTTAAAATTCTTGTATTTAAATATTTATTAAGCCCTGACAACTTAAGGAATTGTTGTTGTGAAGAAGTTAAGGCTACAGCTTACAGTCACCAATAAACTCAGCAGAGAATTGGAGACTTGATTGACGTTGATTGATGATAGAATGAGGACCCCTGGTGGTGGAGGAGGCAAAGGGAAGCTGAGACATTAAAATGTCAGAGAAGCAATAACAAAGTTGGATCAGTTATGTGAATAAATCTGAGAAATCCATTGCAAACAGTTGAATCAAAGAGCTGTACAATAATTGTATGCATAAAAGACAAAAAACCAGATCATTAAAAACAGATATAAAGGTGTGGCATGGTGGTAAAACATGTATAAAAGTAAAATCATATTAAAACAAACAGGTTTTTTAAATAGACTAACTCGTATCCTGTCGGAAGCCATTGGGATTTAATGTATTTTCAAAAGAGTTAAAAACTTCAAGTGAAATTTAAATATAACTTATTCCAGAATTTGGGATCCAGTGTTGTGATCTCCTCTGAGCTTTAGGAAATAATTCCAATCATTTTCAGGATATGATGATCTAAAAAACAATAAATCCAACTGGACTTCTCTGGTTTTTTGAAGATGTTTCACCTCTCATCAATGAGAGAGTATTATTATAAGTTTACTGATTAATAAAAGTAGACATAGTACACTTGTAAAATTAATATACAGTGAGTGCAGAATTATTAGGCAAATGAGTATTTTGACCACATCATCCTCTTTATGCATGTTGTCTTACTCCAAGCTGTATAGGCTGGAAAGCCTACTACCAATTATGCATATCAGGTGATGTGCATCTCTGTAATGAGAAGGGGTGTGGTCTAATGACATCAACACCCTATATCAGGTGTGCATAATTATTAGGAAACTTCCTTTCCTTTTGCAAAATGGGTCAAAAGAAGGACTTGACAGGCTCAGAAAAGTCAAAAATAGTGAGATATCTTGCAGAGGGATGCAGTACACTTAGAATTGCAAAGCTTCTGAAGCGTGATCATCGAACAATCAAGCGTTTCATTCAAAATAGTCAACAGGGTCGCAAGAAGCGTGTGGAAAAACCAAGGCGCAAAATAACTGCCCGTGAACTGAGAAGAGTCAAGCGTGCAGCTGCCAAGATGCCACTTGCCACCAGTTTGGCCATATTTCAGAGCTGCAACATCACTGGAGTGCCCAAAAGCACAAGGTGTGCAATACTCAGAGACATGGCCAAGGTAAGAAAGGCTGAAAGACGACCACCACTGAACAAGACACACAAGCTGAAACGTCAGGACTGGGCCAAGAAATATCTCAAGACTGATTTTTCTAAGGTTTTATGGACTGATGAAGTGAGAGTGAGTCTTGATGGGCCAGATGGATGGGCCCGTGGCTGGATTGGTAAAGGGCAGAGAGCTCCAGTCCGACTCAGACGCCAGCAAGGTGGAGGTGGAGTACTCGTTTGGGTTGGTATCATCAAAGATGAGCTTGTGGGGCCTTTTCGGGTTGAGGATGGAGTCAAGCTCAACTCCCAGTCCTACTGCCAGTTTCTGGAAGACACCTTCTTCAAGCAGTGGTACAGGAAGAAGAAAGGAAGAAAATACAGGAAGAATGTTTTTCCTTCAAGAAAAACATGATTTTCATGCAGGACAATGCTCCATCACACGCGTCCAAGTACTCCACAGCGTGGCTGGCGAGAAAGGGTATAAAAGAAGGAAAACTAATGACATGGCCTCCTTGTTCTCCTGATCTGAACCCCATTGAGAACCTGTGGTCCATCATCAAATGTGAGATTTACAAAGAGGGAAAACAGTACACCTCTCTGAACAGTGTCTGGGAGGCTGTGGTTGCTGCTGCACGCAATGTTGATGGTGAACAGATCAAAACACTGACAGAATCCATGGATGGCAGGCTTTTGAGTGTCCTTGCAAAGAAAGGTGGCTATATTGGTCACTGATTTGTTTTTTTGTTTTTGAATGTCAGAAATGTATATTTCTGAATGTGGAGATGTTACATTGGTTTCACTGGTAAAAAATAAATCAGTGAAATGGGTATATATATGTTTTTGTTAAGTTACCTAATAATTATGCACAGCTGATATAGGGTGTTGATGTCATTAGACCACACCCCTTCTCATTACAGAGATGCACATCACCTGATATGCTTAATTGGTAGTAGGCTTTCCAGCCTATACAGCTTGGAGTAAGACAACATGCATAAAGAGGATGATGTGGTCAAAATACTCATTTGCCTAATAATTCTGTACTCCCTGTAAATTCACTCCAACAGACAAAAGGATTTAAAGAAGTGATTTTATATTCACAAGAAAACATTGGTTCTGCACACTTAAATCCATTAAATCTCAGGATTCAGGTTTTTTCTTTATATTTTCTAAAATTAAGATCTAAAACTAATTCAGTTATTAGTGTGATCAAATATAAATTTAATGTTTTATGGACTGCTGTTAAAATATGAGTCTACAAAGATTTATTTTCAAGAATAATTTCCTCTTTAATGCACAGAGAACTAATTTGTCTGAGAAAGAAAGCCATTCATGGAAATTCTAGTTTTCACCTACTACAGCACCGATGTGATTCATAGTTTAGATTGTGTACAGCTCATGAAGTTGTGATTATCAGCATTTCTGAGGAAAGGACTCACACTTTAATAGGTTTCAACTGGTTCACACTGACAAACACAGTGTGCATTCAGTAAATAAACCCCCGCTGTGCATCATAATGTCATGGTTTCCTCTGCTGAGAAGGAAAATGACAAGACCTGCACTTTTCTTGGGACTGAGAGGCAGAACAAGGAACACTGCAAATGATGATCTTTATCTTCAGGTTTCTGTCTGACGCATGGGTTTACCTACCCTCACACTTTCTCATAGTCTAAATGCTGTGATACATTTTATTTTGTTCCCCTTTCGGCACTGTTATTAGTATAAACAGAATGATTTCCCTAAGAAAAGGTTCAAAATTATATTATTATAGAGTAAAACTATTATATTATTATTATTATGTCTTCTGCCACTCTTTATTTAAACCTAAAAAATATTATTTTATTAATTTTTTTAAATATATAATTTGATTATATTTTATTCTAAATTGTTGCTTATTGACCAAATAAAGAAAAACAGAAAAATAATATAACATGGGTAAATAAGCCATGTCAAATAGATCCTTATTTATTACAATACATTTAAAAATGGTATAAAGCTAAAATCAGTTATTGGTTATAAGGTTAGCCGGCCACATTTTCAAAATGACCTTTCACATAGTTTAGGTTCAAATATGTTTTCAGAGGAAACGTTTGGCTGTATGATAAAATTCTTGTTGTGCTGCCCATGATTAGAAATGACATCAATGGCAAGAAATTCTAATGACACGGAAAAAGAATAAAACTTAAAAACCACATTGACCCAAATATAGGATGACCCCAACTGAAAGATACCCCCTTCCCAAGAAGAAGCTTCAGGAAAAAGACTAAATTCACTTTTAAAGAAACTACTTTTGAGAAAATAATTGAAACACTATTGTAATTACAGACTGCTCTAATATTTACCTATTAATCAGGGTGAAAGTTCTCCGTTGTGGCGACAGATTTCCATCAACTAGAAAAAAAGAGAAAAAAGTTCAGATAAACCTCTTTCTTTGTTCTCACACTCTTTCTTGGGCTCAGTAGTCTTTCTCTCTCTTTCTTTGTGTGTGTGTGTTTGTGTGTGTGTGTGTGTTGCAAATGAAGATACTTGAGAATAGGGAAGATTTAGCGTGGACGGTGGTGACGTGACCCCACCAATGACTCGATCTAAGGGTACAGAATAGAGCTGCATCCCCACCAATGATACGTGAAGCTCCAGTCCAGCGGACCGAGGTTCTGTGCAGCTGTGTCCAGGGAAAGGAGGCGTGTGTGGATCGACCGACACGAGCCCTTACCTGGACAGAAGTCTGAGCTGAGCTGCTCACGCTGAAGGCACCTGCCCTGGGTCTGGAAGTGGACCTGGCTGGACTGGCCATTGGGCATTTTATACCCCAGCGGGTCTGTAACTTTGGGCTGGTCCAGACTGGGACTGGTAGCATTCTGAACTGCTTCCTGTTGCTGCCGCTATACAAAAAGTCTGCACCCTGCTGTTGCGATTGTGTAATGACCCCAGAAAACTAGACCCCAAATATAAGACGACCTGCATTTTTACACTATTTTCAACAACAACAAAAAACTTGTCTTATATTCGGAACAATACAGTAATTAAACATTCTATAATCAACAGTGTGGGCAAAATGTAAATGTATCGCTACATATGGAACAAGATCAATGCATTTTTAAAATCTTTAATATGGGGGAAATGAAATATAACGAACGAGAGGTGTGCAAAGATGCAAAAGAAAGAAAATAAAAACAATGGTGCATTTTAATTGTAAATATTTTTTGGGGAAAAAGGTTATTTTGGCATTTTAAGTCTGTGTGCACATTGAATAAATCATCCATCCCCACTTAGCCAACATTGGGTTTCAGGGGTAAGAGGTTGAGGAGAACAGCTCAGACATCCCTCTCTCCACCTCCTGGGAAATCACAAGTTGTCCCAAGGCCAGAGAGGATATACAGTATTATTCAGTAATATCTAGATTCCATCCAGGAACAAGCCCAGCAAACCTCCAGAGGAAAGAAACCAAGAGGGTTCCTACTCCGGACATGTCAACAGAAATGGTTGGTCAATCAGTTTTTCAAGGCTATAAGACTAAGTACATTTACAACAAAATCAGTTTGATCTTCCCCTAAGCCACAGGATGAGAGGCTGCCTTCCACGTGGGCATCCAGAGTTCCGTCCATGGGCCAGCCATGTGTTGATGTACCCTAAGGAAAATACTGTCCCTTCTAGGTCTCCCTTGAAAAAGAGATTCTTAATCTCAATGGGATATTACCGAACTAGATAAGCATTAAAACATGTTGTTTCAGTATTTTAAATATCTGAAGTTCAACTATAACAACTGCAACTCTAGCCAATCAAAATGATTAAAAGTGTGTCTTTAGTCCCCCTTCACGGTAGTTCAGGACCCTACTGTGCCCTTCACAACCTACACATGATTAACTGGAATATGGATGGATGGTTTTAAAAACCTCCTTCAATATGAAGGCAATCATGGTGTTGCTACACTCTGCATTTAAACAGCACTTTTCTAGTCTTACTAATCACTCAAAGCTGGACACTACAAGTCATTTTCACCAATACACACTGATTTTCAAATCTAAGGCATGATGGGGTCCTGTGTCTCTAAGGACTCTTGGACATGTGGCAGGGAAAGTCAGGATAACACAGCCAACATAATGATTGGCAGATATTTGAGCCTGAGCTACCCTCATCTTACTACACGATCACAGCAGACCTTGGAAACCTCCTCTAACTAGCTATGTGATAGAAAACAATCAAAAACTTGTCTGTGGTCCCTCATGGATTCAACAGTTTTGTACCAATCTAAGATGTGATGCTTTCTACCCCCTGCCCTCTTGCAACCTAACATCTGAACCATTATTTTGTTTTGTTCAGTGCCAGTTGCTTCTAAATGTTTTCATCACTGTTAGACTTCTTGTTTCTGGAAAAATCAGCTCACAGAACAGAATCCGTCGCTGTGCATCCTACACAGCTTGTAAGACAGCCAATTTTTTCCATTTTGCTCTGAAGCTTGGATCTGTTACAGTGCTTCTTCCAACAGCCTTCAAAATGCTTTTTGCATCTTATGCTGTTCACTGCTTTCTACATATTTAAATTACTGTGTAGAGGTTTGGGGAATATTAACCCTAAATGCTCATGTCATCATTTGTGTTCCAAAAACAGGCTCGAAGGATAATTCATAACGCTGGCTACTAAGCTCATAAAAACCCACTATTCTTAAAATCACACATTTAAAAAAAAATTCTGATATAGTTCATTTTCAAACAGCTCAACTAATGTATAAAGTAACCAATAATCTTCTTCCAGACCAAATCTTGAAACGTTTGTAAAAGAGAAGGGATGTATCAATTGTTTTTAGCACCCCCTAGTGTCTGATTTAAATCACTGTCATAAAAATGAACTGTTGACCGCTGTGCGCCCGTGTTTTCAATCATCAGATAAAGGTTTTCTTTGTTTCTTTGGAAACAAAATATATACTTGTATACTTGTATAGTATATGTTCTCTTCTGCTTAACATTGTTTCATGTATGCATTCTCACATTACTTCTACTTTACCCAAAGATCTATTCTTTACAGTAAAAACAACAAAACATTTAAACAGGTTTACTATAAAGTCAGTCATTCCTTCCTTGCTCTTTGATGTTATGCACTAAAATGTTAGGTCAGCAAATCTCCACTGTTGCTGCCCCAGGGGAACAGTTTTTTGTTTTGTGTAACAAACTTTACTGTGAGTCACTTCAACTCTTTTTCTCAAGGTTTCTTTAATGCTGTTGTTGCAGAAACAGTGGCGCGTTTTTAAAAACCAGGGTAAAGGTCAGCAGTGCTTTAAATTATTCCCATAAGGTTTTAAATAAGGTCACATGGTCATTGAGGACTGTCACAGTCATCATTGTGATATGGTGTCATGTCACAAGAATCAGATCAAGTCAAAATTAAGAGTTGGAAAGTAATAATTTGGATCTTGTATCTCAAAAATACAATGTTCAAATTTTTAAATATGAATTTGGAGAAAAACTATGACTTTATACTATTTCATGATGATTACTTTGTATTTTTTATTTGTTCATATTCTATAAATATTACTTTGAAGTTCATTAATATGACTTTGAAATATATAATTTTGACAGTCTCACAATTTATTTTGATCTATATTTGACATGAATTTGAAACATAAACCCCAAATCTGACTTTCTCATAATAATGACTTCCAATGTCCTAACTCTGACTTTGTATCTAACAGTTTATTTAGACTTTTCATCTCAAAAGGCCTTTTGAACCTATGGGTGTCTGATCAGGACATTTTACTCTCTACAGGTAACTGGTTTAAGTAATGTGGAACGCCTGAGGACCTGGGAAGCCTCTGCCTATAATTCATGCACGCAGTCTGTCATCTCTCTGATCTCCTCACATCTATGCTGCCACATTAGCATTGAGTTGGTTTTGCTTTTGTTTGTGTGTGTAAATGTTGTTATGCATGTACTTCATTCATGCACACCATACTGATCCTTCACAGCTCATAATTTTAGTCTTTGTTTAGACTGATTAGAATGATTGATTTGATACGCCTTCTACTGTCCTGGCAAAAAAATTGCTTCACAACACTGACGGAGAAGTAAAAATAAAAAACGTCTTCATCATTACGTGTGAGTGTGAGGACAAACTTGCTGTTGGAGAAGTATAAACCAGGCTTAAGAGGTGCTGCGAGTGTGTGTCGTACTGTAGGTCCTGCTATGTGTGTCTGCTAGCTGTGAACACTCATTTGCTGCGCTGCAACAGGATGTGAAGCTCGTGAGGTCGCAGGCTGCGCCATCGGTACCACAAAAGTGCCAGTCCACAAGGGCGCGTTTGGGCAGTAGGTTCTGGTATGCATGCATGATATTTGGTGCGCATGCATACTGGTGACCATTTGTGCACCCCTGCGCCCCTTTCTATATCCCTCCTGTTATGTTGCAGGTCAATTTGACCAATTTTAAATTAAAAAATTCTAAGTAAGTAAGTAAAACTTTATTTATAGAGCACCTCTCAAGATATAATCACAAAGCACTTAACAAATAGTTTTAAAAATTTCATATGAAACTTATTCTGTGTGGCTAAATAAATGCATTCATCATATAAAATAAAAATGGTTTACTTCACTTATTTACTACCCCACCCCGCATGTTTATATACTGTTTAGCTCAACCTGACCCAGAAGTCAAAGTAGAGGTTAAAGGGTTCAGAAGTGTCAAATTACATTTGTTTTGAGACATCCTGGTTTGACAAACACTCACACACACCTTCTCTCTATTTTTGTTGACCTCACATGTAAGGTGTGAGAATGCAGGTGAGTCCTTCTGTTCCTGTGAGCTAACCCCACCCACACTGAGTGGACACACAGCAGGGGAGGGGCAAAACAGAATCTCTGCAAAAGAGTCCTATCAGCATTCCACTCAGCTGTGCAGTGGATAAACTGTCAGAACTAAACCGCTAATAGTCTTGGAGGCGCTAGAACTCATTTGTGGTCATGATGGTGAAATAGAGCAGAGCGTATCTGAAGATCTGGAGGTGGATTCTGAGTCTGATGATTCTGATGAACCAAATGAGAAAAATGTTGAAAAAAAGAAGGTAAAATTCATTGGTTTTCATCCCCAAATATATCAGGCAAAACTGTCTGCAGGAAAATAAGAAATAAAAATCAAGACAAAACCAGAGCCAAAAGGAGGGCAATGAATACGAAAACTCATTCTAGAAATGACCCATCTACTGTAGATACTACACATGCACCTTGTTCATTTCCACTTTTTAAACATGTGTGTATTTCTGGATCTAAACATGACATAGTGTTTACATTACAGCATGATGACGTGTAACTTGTGTACGAATCACACACACATCATGTTCATACTGTATTTATTTAGTTATTTTGGAATTTTATTCTTTTATTGTTCAGAAACAGTGCCTTAATAAAACTTACCTTTGATACAAATCCACATGTTTCATTTGATTTTTGTTTTAAATCCAGCAGGTTGATCTGACCCTGAGGACAATTTAAATAATGAGTCCCACTTTTACATGAGAGCGAGCTTTAAATAGTGCTTTGCAGCCTTAAAAACAACATCACTGGTTCAAAGAAAGACATTTCTTCTTTTAAAAACGAATGGATGCTTCAGCAGATCAGTGTAGTCTGGTGCAGGCCTGCAACGTGATGCTGCACATTGGTGCTAAGTGCGTCATGATACCACACTGTAGTGATGCCAGTTTTCTTGTGTAAGCCACAATGAGGATGAAGGTCATGAATATTGATTTGATACCAAATTTAGAACAAATGAATTCTCCTTTTTATCTGATTTGTGCTTCGTAGTTAAAGCTGTAGAGTAACCAAGTAATCAAATATAGTCTCCCCCCCCCCAAAAAAAAAAAAAACAAGATCTTTTTACCTCTACTGAGAAAATCTTTGTATCTCTATTTTACATCTGACAAATAAGATAGTGCTTATTTATGTGGTAGAGGGTCAAATATGTGTAAAATTATCCTACTCAGCTTAATTTACATTTATGTAACCAATACATGTCCAAAATGTGTATACATGTATCTACATCTTTCAGATGTTTCTGATTTTGATTCAGTTTGACAGCAGACCACATGTCCTTTACATCATGTGGACGGTCACATTTATGCTCATCCTTTACCTGATGATGACAGCTGGATGTACTGTGAGAATGCAGCAAGCTGATACAGTGTGAAGATAAAAGTGTAAGTGTGAAACATGTTCTGACACAAGCCTGGATATAACAGGACCACCTGCACAAATGGTGCAGGAAACCACGTGAACCACGTCAGGATGTTGGCTCTTTTCTCATTTCTGTTTGTTGTTTTTTTTATTTGACAATGACAAAAAAATGAAGGTATAATGCTTTAGTTTGATATAAATATTATCATTGCGTTAAGAGTTGTTTGCTGGTATCATTCTTATCTCCAAAGGTTAAATATTCTCCACCCTTTTAAAAAACTAATGGTATAATCCTTGTTTTATCCCCTAGTATCAGTTGCATCAAATAAAAATAAATTAGCAGCAGCTGTCAAACAGGAATCAACGCTGTCTTTTATTTTTTCTTTGCTCCACATTAATGATGTCATTTGTGTGTGTTTTTGTACAAACAAGCTATAAGAGCTGGTTCCAGTCTGAAAGCTGCTGAGTATTATTTGCTCTGTTTTTTGCAACCAATTCAGTAGGATAAATGAGGATTAGGGGCTTAACAATGAGAGTTTCTGCTGGTGCAGTGGTAGTCTGCAGCATGCCCTTATGTAGCAAGATCTTTCAGTGTTTGCAGCAAAATTGTACACACATTTTAAAAGTTAGCTGTGGAGACTGTGATCACATCTGCAATCATCTGTTGGGGTAGCAGAACCAGTGACCATAAAATGTTGAACAAGCTGGTAAAGAGTCTCTAGAGCTGATCAGACAAAGAAGGATGCTTCATCAAATAAAGAACATGATGGACAACCCTGAGCTTCCTCTACACAAGACAAGAGACTTGTCTTTAGTCAAAGATGTCTTCAGATCCACTGCAGAAGATCCTTCCTTACCACACAGCAAGAACCATTAATGATTCTTTTGATCAAGTTACTGAAATATCTGATTTCCGTCTCGGATGAATCAAGTATTTTTAACTAATTGATTGATGACATCAACACAGTTTTGTATTGAGAACTGCAGTTGTTGTGGGCTGAAAAAATAAATCTAAGAATAGAGTCAAGTATTGAAATAAAGATATTTTGTTTGCAATTCACACACTAGATGTAAACTAGATGTAAGCCAATAGAGTCCACTGTTTCTGGTGAGCTGGAAAGCACCATAATTCCCATCACTACGTATTTCAGCCTCCAGAATCTGCAGCATGCACATTCCTGCCTTGTGTCATAAATTCATCTCCCTTCTTGGTAAACTAAGGTTGATCTGTCTAAATTTCCTCTAAGAAACCAAGTTGCCATTTGAATGTATCTCATCATTAAATCTCACTCGCATTTCAGATGCATTAAATGTCAAACTGAGCAGAGAAACTGTGTCAGACGAAAAACAAAAACAAAGCAAAATACTCGATGATGACATTACAACCCCCAAAAAAGTTCTTATTGTAAGAGAGGAGTTCCGATTAGTCATCCAGCGAGACGGAGAGAAACAAAGGCAACACGAAGACTTGTGACACAAGCAGCTCTCGGGCTGTAATTTTATGAAGGACACACGTCTCTGGTCAACTATGTGGGAGAATGTTTTTCATCGCTCTGCCTTTGTGGACTGCCAGCTCACATTTGTAAAGGGCTTTGAATTATGTGGCGGCCGTTCTGCTCGCAGTAATGTTTGTAATTACAGGGTGACATTACAATGACAAAAACGGTCACTATGCCTCACGGGACTTCATTTTTAAAAACCTCTCTTGTGATCCTAAACTTTCCTGGAGCTGGTGTACAATTCATCAAAATGCATCTGCAGAACACTCGAAAATTCATTAGATGGATCCTGATTGATACTGAAAATCACTTTATATTTACTAACTTTTGTCCCGTTTGCTTCTTGTTGAATCTGATATCAGCGTGTCTTCTTGTCTGAAACTGAGAAAAAGAGGAAGGAGAAGAAATAGACATGTGTGTAGGCAGAACGTTTGCATGATTGTGTATGTGATTTTATATAACGCTCAGTTATCTCTTCCTCTGTAGAAATTATCCATCCGTTGCCAGACCGCCTCCTCTCTCAGTTCCTTGCAGATCTGATCTCCTGCTGCAGATTGCAATAAGATAAACGTTCACTCTCTACTCTCTCAATATACAATATGCTCTAACGCTTGCTGAATGCCACCTGATTTGTTTTGGGTGCAAACAAATATGGTGCAAATATGATTTCATTTATTGTGCATATGAAGCATCACTTTGGAAACAAAGATACTGTGAGATAATTTGGTTGCTGTTGACAACCAGTCAGGTCACCTCCAGTTTTCCCTTCATACACTGATGCTTTGCTGTGTCAATTTTTTGTAAAGATATTAACTGTGGATGAAAGTTTTAGTTCAAACCAGGAACAAAAACGATCACTCTTCACTAGAAGTAGCTGTAATAGTACATGTCTGATCTTTTAATGGCCACTTATAGAAAAAAATACAAATAACTAAGCATTTTAAAAACATTCTTGAAAAGTAATTTCTGTCATGTCACCTTCCTGTGGTCATATGTCTCCCTCTAGTGTCCTGTCTTGTGCTTTGTACTAATGTTTCTCCCCTTTGTCTCACACAGGTGATCCTCATTGTAATCCAGCCACCTGTGCCTCGTCTTGTCATCACCTCCCTCTGTGTATTTAAGCGTGCCTGTCTCATCTGTGTTTGTTGGTTCCTAGTCGTAGTCATTTGAGTTCTGTCTGAGTCGTGGCTGGAATAAAATGCACTTTGGCTTTACATCTGCACCTGGGTTCTCTCTACCACACCAAAACATGACAGAAGGAACCAACCAGTTGCTTGACCCAGCAGATGTCGACCCGGAGCACCGATCGCCTCTCACCATCTGGACAGGTGTCCTCCGGGTCCAAGCCGGACCTCCTGCTGCGCCGACCGAGCTGCAGCAGGAACTGCAGCCTCTCGCTGCCCTCCTCCAACCGGCGGAGTTTGTACGGCAAGTCAGCCAGCTATTCCAGGACGTTATCCAGCTCCTCTGCTATGTGGAGGCCTGTCCACACAAGAAGCTGCAGTTGGCGGAGACCATGATAGCGCTCTACCGGTCCAACCCGAGCCTTTCCTGCGATCCAGAGCTCCAGCACCTGCACGAGTGTGTCCGCGCCACTCGTCTGGCTCAACAGTGCCTGGTGTGGGCAGGTAAACTCACCTGCTGTGCTGCCCCGGCTCCGCCGACCCCGACGACTCCGAATTCTGATGCTGCAGCCCCAGGACCCTCCTGTGCCGCTGCAGCCCCAGGACCCTCCTGTGCCGCTGCAGCCCCAGGACCCTCCTGTGCCGCTGCAGCCCCAGGACCCTCCTGTGCCGCTGCAGCCCCTGGACCCTCCTGTGCCGCTGCAGCCCCTGGACCCTCCTGTGCCACTGCAGCCCCTGGACCCTCCTGTGCCGCTGCAGCCCCTGGACCCTCCTGTGCCACTGCAGCCCCTGAATCGGAACCCGGTCCCTCCAGTCCAGAGCCCGATCCAGACCTGGGTCCTCCAGGACTGTGCCTCCTGGCCATTTTCTTTTCCCCCGCCCTCCCTCGTTGGTTCTCCTGGGTCATCCGGTGTCCGCCCCTAGGGGGGGGGGGCTCTGTCATGTCACCTTCCTGTGGTCATATTTCTCCCTCTAGTGTCCTGTCTTGTGATCTGTACTGTTTCTCCCCTTTGTCTCACACAGGTGATCCTCATTGTAATCCAGCCACCTGTGCCTCGTCTTGTCATCACCTCCCTCTGTGTGCGTGTGTGTATATAAGCGTGCCTGTCTCGTCTGTGTTTGTCGGTTCGTAGTCGTGTGAGTTCTGTCTGAGTCGTGTCTTCGTGTTTGGAATAAAATGCGCTTTGGCTTTACATCTGTACCTGGGTCCTCTCTGCCACACCAAAACGTGACAATTTCATTTAGTTAAGTTGAATGTATGCTTCAATAAAGAACAGGTACTCAAAATATTTAGCCATCAATTTTTTCCCCACTTTTCCAGGGTTGGGTTGAGGAGATGATAGGTCCAGCCCAGCCATCTCTCTTACCCTCCTCCTGAGGGATCACATTAGAAGAAGGCAAGAGGCCAGAGGAAGGCAATAAAGAGACATCCTAATCAGGTCTCTAAACCACCTCAGCTGACTCCTTCTAATGAGAAGGAGTGGCTCTCCTCTGAGCCAGCCTCAGGTGATGGCGCTTCTCACCATATTTCTAAAGTCCTGTTCAGTGTTCACACAAATTGTTGGCCGATTTCAAATCATGACAGACCACACATAGAGCAGTTTAAAAAAAAAGATTAATGTTAACCGTTTTGGTCCTACTGTGTGTGGTGTGCAGCCACATGGAAAAACATCACACTTTCACAGGGTCACTCATTGAACAGGCAGCGCCTTAGTTTGTCCATGAAGGACACCACACCTGCTGCGATTGGGCCAAGACAATCCAACATGATAGATTTCCCCAATTTGCAATGGGAGAGGTCCCAATGTTCTTCTGAGTGGACCAGAGCCCTCATAACACACCACACACAGCAGGAATATCTGATAAATTATCTTAGAGCCATTATGGTAATTGGGAGCATCTGTAAGATCATCAGAAGGGGAGAATCAGGTCAAAAATT
This sequence comes from Callopanchax toddi, assembly GCA_006937965.1. Taxonomy (NCBI): domain Eukaryota; kingdom Metazoa; phylum Chordata; class Actinopteri; order Cyprinodontiformes; family Nothobranchiidae; genus Callopanchax; species Callopanchax toddi. Next base: position 1,157,281 of record SSNR01000069.1, on the reverse strand, counting down.
GGCTTAATTATCCTGCAGGGTGAACCAGGCTGAGCCCAGCCACCCTACGGGGGAAGATCATGAACATTAATGGACCAGTAAATCAAGAGATTTGTCTTTTAGTTCAGATCAGATCAATGCCCTCATTACTGAAGATAAAGCCCCTATCTGCTGGTCCGTCTTCTGTGCCATGTGAAAAGAAACTAGAATTTCCCTATGTGAAGTGAAGCCTCTCTCCCAACCTGGAGAGAGCATTCTGCATTTATCAAAAAACCTGCACCACCTTCGACCATATTCCAACACAAAAATGTTTTCAATTTAAAATGAAATAATGAAAAAATAGAAAGCAAAATCTTTAAAAAATTCAAGTCTAGTTCTGAAAGAAAATCTGTTTTTGTTTTAAGTTTAGCTAATCCAGGAAAATATAGGCTTCTTAAAGTTTAAAAGCAAATGGAAGTTGGTTTCCTTTGCTTTTAAACAGCCTCACTGAGAACATCGACCTCCACAGCTTCCTTTTTAAATCTAAACATGAACATCTACAACTCCTCAGCACACTGAGCAGCCCCTCTCCTTCTCACAGATGTGCTCAGGGTTGTCCTTGGAGATTTCCCTAAGCAAACAAAGCTCTCTTCACCCTCTGTCTCTCTCTGAGTCCACCCCCCTACCCCCCTCCTCTCCCTGCCTCCATCTCTCCTGCTCTTCCACCCCCCCACCCCCACCCCCTCTTCGATTTCACACCAATGAGAATGCCGCATGTAGCTCCCACTCACTGGCATCAGAAACACAAGATATCTTCCTTCTTCAGCTGTACAATTTCATACAAATACACAGCATTGGCTAGACCGAGGCTGCATCCTGCCAAAACGCACGTTGGTTTCAGGCAGTGGTGAAACAGGAAGAGAAGGAAGCGTGGAGCTGATCCCTCACACAGCAGATTCAAGGTAAATGATCCGTATTCATTTATTAGATGAGTGTGTTATGTAATGCTGCTATGGTCATCTCCTTCTCCTTCATGATGCACAGGGATGTTTACTGTTTGGAATGGAAGCTTGCTGTTAAATAATTAAGGACAAAAAACACTTAATGAAATGATTTGTTGCCTCTTGCAAATATTATGAATAGTAATAAATCTGAAGCCATATAAACATTAAATATCTGCCATGCATTAATCTCCTTTTCTCTGTTATAACTCATATTTCAGGTGCATGTGTGCATTTGTATTATTTAAGCATCCTTACTATTTCCTGTGTGCATAGTTGAGTATCAGTTCACACCCTCCTCCTTCCCTCCCTTGATGCTCTGATGGCTTTTCAGTTCAGTAAATGTCACTCACTTATGCTAACAAAGATGGAGACAGGCTTTGAAGCCCACACAAGTGTCGCCTCGGGGTCTTCAAAACCTTATAGTTTGATAATGTCCCGGTTTAAAGCCTTTCATTCTCCATCCTTGCCATGAAATTGTAAATCACCCACATTACAAGTATATCCACCTTTACAATCACTTAGTATTTAATCAAAGTCTGCTTTTGAACATAACTTGTTTGTTTTCAGACTATTGTTATATTGTGAGACATTGATCAAACATGCATCTTAAGTTTTGCCATTTTGCAAGTTTCTTTTTTATTTTTTCAAAATAGTCATCTCAGTTTAGTGTCCATAAATATTTGGGAGGACTTGGCAACCAAATTGTGTGTGTGGGGGGGAAGTTTGGGTAAATCACAAACATACTGAGATGAGATTAAGTCACTTTGTGACTAAACTGTGGCAAGATGCATGTCATTGTTGCATATACATCTTCAGCATGATTCCAACTGATCACTTAGTATCTTGCAATTTTTTCTTTCTCCAACTAGTCGCTAACAATCAAATTCAACCAGACTTGCAGGGAAACCACTACATAGTTCAGGAATAATGAATCCTCAGTGAGGTTTAGGAAAATCTAATTTTGCATGGTAAACAGCAACAACTGAGTCTAATTTCTACTCCACGCTGAACTGATAACTGATCAGTTTGATCTGACGGAGCTGAAACAAACGGTCTGTGGTGACTTTGTCATATTTATTTACTTTACCTACCCTCGTCACATGATGTTCGCTTTACATACGGTACTTCTCTATATCAGGCTCAACATGTTTTATTCCATAACCCAAAAACTCGTGTGGCTTCTTTTTTCTAAGAGGAAACTAGTCTAGAGTCAAGTATTCAATTCCTTTCCAAATCACAGACGATCTTCTGAGTAAATCATTAGAGGTGCTGCTTCAACTACCCAGGCTTTATTTCTTGTTGTAAAACACTCACTGGCAGAGTTTTGCAACCATGATGAGTGTTAATATTTTCTGCTGAGCATCTAATATGCATTAGGTGGTTATTTTGGTACAACTTAATCTAGGAGAGTCCCTCTGCACTAGTAGTTTAAGGTTAATGTTATTAAAGAGCTTTGTTGCATGTTATGTCGCTGCTGTCCTCATAAGTTGCCCTCTAGCCCAACCATTAGCACACAAAACAGGAAGATGAGTCATAATCCTGACGGTATTCAAATTCCTGCAAATATTTATTTGCTAATGCACGGTAGTTGTGTAAGCATGTAAATCTAATTGTTTCTTCTTTTTTTTAAAATAGGGCTTTGAAACAAGTGCATTAGGATTAAAAGAGGAACAATTTTGATTATTTGCTCAACATAGGTCATTTGGTGGAAGTAGAGGACAAAAATATCACGTCATCAGGCCTGATGATTATCCAGGGCAAACAAGAAGAATTATACCAATTCAACAAGTTAGAGGCAACATAAGATAGACGTTTAGCTGATAGAGGAGCAGACACAATCTACAAATATTTATAGCGGTTATTGATAACTTTAGATCTGTTTCCATTGCATCCACATGCACCATTAGCTCAGCTGTATATACTGTCAGTGTGTATTGGTTATATGACTTGATAAAATTCCATTGAAGGGAGATGCTTTTAGTGGGACAGCCATCAGAGTCAAGTCAATTTCAAATAAATCCCTGGAGCAAACCGATTATATAAATGGCTAAAAGGTGGGATGAGGGATGAGAAACATGCACTCAGTTTGTAGCAGAAAACAATTAAAGCCTCAAGGAGAAATCACTTTGGCATCCTGACCAAAAAGCTCATAATGGCATGCACTACACCTTTGGTTTATTGCACAAAGTGGTGCATTCATGATGTTGATCCACAGGACAGATTACTTTCAGGCTCTACTTTTATTCAAACATTTTGTGGATTTCTGCACAAACCTAAGTTCATACTATTAGTAGAGCTGGACAATAGCTTTTAAAGGGAATTTTAGAGTGCATTAAAACACTCCTTCTGTCCAGTTGCATCACATCATGTCCCGATTTAGCCTACAGAAAATGACAAGTTCTAATTTTATCACAGAGCAAAATGATATCCAGCAGCTAATGAAAGACGGTGCTTCGTCCTCATCATCCTCAGAACACAGGAGCTTTTAATAGCCCAGTCCAGTCAGTGAGTGACATGCACATTTATTTGATTCTGATCTCTGTTTAACAGAACTGTATTTAATAGATGTGTTTGAACATTGACAGAACGTAGCTGCTTTCATGAGGCCCGAATACGCTAAGTGTGAATAATTGTGACTTGAATGCTAAATTTGAACCAGTTGTTTGAATGAAACCTGATCAAATTGCTTTTTTAAATGAAAATGTCACTCATGGTAATAAAACTAGAAAAAATATTGGATGCATTGATTGGTGGATAGTTAGAATACTTAATTAATCCCTTGTGGGAACTTTTTTATTTTACACACAGCAATTATTTGCTCTTGACATTGGTGGGGACCGGGGGGGTCGCCAAGCGTGCGCTGAAACAGGATGTGCAAATTAAAGCGATCCATCCTGGTCCTGGTCTGGACCAAAGTTACTACCCGATGGCCAGTCCTCATCCACATCCAGAGCAGGTGCCATCAGCGTAAGCGACTCGGCGCGGGCCTTGAGGGGCGATCCAAACACGTATGCCTTCTTACCCTGGACACAGTCTGTCCGCGGACTCCACGCACAGCAGCACAGCACCTGGTCCACTGGGCTGCACGTACAGTATTATCGGAGGGGATGCAGCGCTATTTCTGCACCCTTGATTCGAGTTATTGGTGGGGACAATTCAGTGATTGCTGGGTATTAGTGGGGACACGTCACCTCCGTCTATGGCAGATCTACGCCTATGACATACAGCAAAAATGCTAAACATTAATAATTTACAACAGCACACAACATTTTATTTAATATTTAAGTTTATTACTAGTCTAACTATCCTGTCAAATAGATCATAAACTGTTTGCATACAAAGCGTTATGACTCTATAATACAGTCTGTTACTAATAAATTAAAACCCTGCTTTGACTGTATTTTCTTATTTCTAGATGAGGTCATTAGAAGATAAAACTTCATTCTGCAACTAACAATGTTTTAGAGTAAAATCTTCACACAAGACAAAAGACAAAAAGATAAATAGTCTATATATCAGGTCCAGGTTTCAGGTCAATGTGAGTCAGCTGTAATGAAATTAGATTTATTATGAAATACCAATTAGTCAATTTTGCCTCATGTGAGGGAAACAGCAGATTACATTGAATCCTCAGTGTAATGCAGTCTGTCCCCCATCAGGAGCAAGCAACGTGCAAAGGGTGACAGTGGAAAGGACAAAACGTCCAGCAGAACTAGAATCAGAAAGGACAGCCTCCTACCTCAGTGATGGGTTGGACCAGTCTTTATTTTGTATGGATACTTGTTGTCCACTGGTCTGGTTCATGGGGGCAGCATCTCCTTGATTCCCTGACTCATGAACAAGATCCTGAAACTCATCCACTGGAGTGAAGTGGTTTTCATATGGAATATAAAAAGAAGACAAAGTTAGTGGCAGCAATATCTGTAAATACAAACATAAGACGGTGTGAGAACATGGTTAGTTTGTCGTCCAGCAGTCTAGGCCTATGACAGCATAACTGAAGGGGTAACCCAAGCTCAAAACAAACAAAGTCTATAACTTTGTTTTAAAAGCAGATCACTGGAAGTTCTGCCTCTCGTTCTACTTCTCCAGCAGCCAAAAGTAAACCTGCTGTCTGATAACCAAGACTGGTTATGAGACATCTGGTACAAAATGATTATTATTATTACAGTAAAATGTGTGGGGTGTTGCATCAATGGACAGAGCCCAATAAATAACTTAGAATCAAAAAGTGCTCAATAATTTAAGCTTTTAATATGAAACACAAACTGTGCTGCAGGGGCAGAATAGTTTGAGAACAATAATTAATTCAGCTGAATCTGGAAATAAGACTCAGCTAAAAGAACATATAAAGCAACAAAGACGAGGAAACCTCTTTGGATTGAGGAAGCTGAATAAAACATTCCAGGTGTGGAAATTAGGAACCTTAAACCTGGAATATGAAGCTCCAAGTGAGAAAACATCAGGCTCAGTTTGGGACTTTCAGCATCATAAAGCTGGTTCACCTCCTACTGAGGTCTCCTTATTCTTGAAACCAAAACCTGCTTCATAGCAGGTTGCAAACCACCTCTTAGCCAATTAGTGCCCCTTTTTAAAATACACTGCATGCTTAAAGAAACTGGAGTTTGTTTAGGTTGCATCTCAGAGTGTGATGTGTGAGTGATGCCCCGGTCAGAATCTGGGAGGAGAGACTCCAGGACACCATCCATCTCATAAGGATCATGGCCTGATGTTGTCAGGCTGTATACAAGCAGGTATAGGTCACACAATTCAGCTAACTGGACTAGCCTGCTTACATTTCTCTGTGACTTCAAATTAAACTTTGTATCAGTTGATCATTTGCATCAAGCTATTGCTGAGCAGTATCTTTATTAAGACATACCCCATGTTTAATGAAAATGGAGAATAAAACAGAAGCTTGTTCCTTTTTTTTTTTCCTCCAGTGGCCCCTCAGGAGTTTTGCACGTTCCAGCTTCATGACTATGATTGGTCGTCTGAGGATGTTACATAAACATGCAAATATTTCAATGCAGAAATCCTGGGTTGAGTTACAGAATTGATCACCAGCTTTGAGGTGATTCCTCCCGGTTAGGGTCAGTCAGGATGGATCTCCTCAACAAACCCAGGTGTTGGGAGTAAAGGCCTGTCATATGCTAGGAGCAGGAAAAAGCTACTAAACAAAAATGGGTACAAATGGGATGAGGCAAAGGGGCTAATATATATATATAAAAGTGATCAAACTCAAATTCAACACAGGACCACAAAAAAAATCCATAAACAAAGCCAACCAGAGCGTAACTTCAAACCAACCATAACCCTTTATGAAGAAAGCTGCTTTTCTGTGTTTATTTAGAAGCAAGAAGCAGATGCGAAATCAGGTTAATAACTTCCAATAACAGATAATGTTCTATGCACTTATAAAGGCTGCTCTCTGCACTTGCATTATTTTGAGATTAAAACAGGGAGAGCTCGAGAACTGGATGAGGATTAAGTTGCTATACAGCCAGTAGGAAGAGAAGAGCCTGTATAGGAGGATGGTGACATTAATACAACAGTACAATGTACCTTTCTGAGCAGAAATGTGATGGAAATAGCATGAGGCTGTTATGTGCTGAAAATCCCCCTGGGCGGTTTTATCCCAAAGTGACGCTTGAACTGAAAAAGAGTTCAAGTGTTCTCAAAGCAAAGCCCAGAGGATTCAGGGAAAGTTATTGTATTTAATTCACCATTGTGCAATTTTTAATCACTGACTTCAGTTTTTTTATGTTCCAGACTCATTATATTTGTTTATTCTTAGCAACAGCTTAAAAAAAGATACATGTTTGTTCTGCAGATTGCATAACAAGTGAGCAATAAAGCAAAAAAACATGTGAAAGAGATTTGAATTTTTATATTTTAGGCTCTTAAGAGTAGATAAAACAGGGGACTTACTATACACACACACACACACACACGCACACACGCATGCACGCACACGCACACACACAGACAAAAGCTTTTTCTTCTCTGTAGCATTTTGCATAATGATGTGCAAGTGCATTTTTAATCAGCTGTTGCAAGTCGACTTTTATTACCCTACCATTATCGTCCAGTGATTTTCAACAAATAGAACACCAGAGATTGCCTCAGCAAGGTTCCCAGCAGCGTCAAAACACCTTCACATGCAGACTTACTCACAGATCTGGCTATTTATAGCACAGTTATTTTATAACAAGGATATGTATCATCAGTTTTGAGGCATTATTTCTAAAAAGGACCAACGTTTAATTAAAAAATATTATGCATCACTTTACAAAGTGAAGCAGGCAGATTAAAATGTTCATGCAGTTTGTAAACTAACTTTAGAATCTTTAATTCTTGACCTCAGGTTCTTTGCACATCATTTATCTTTCAGTGCCTGCGTGTGTGTGTGTGTTCCCAGAAGCATTTTCTAAGCTGCCATTAACACAACAGGACTGTGTTTACAGTAAACAGCAATAATCCACATCCTGCAGCACTGGGAAATAAAAGCATAAAAGAGTTTTCTCATTAAAAAAGAGATCTGCTGAGACCTTTTGCAAACTTTTATAATTGACATCTGGCTTTTGATATATTCAGCAATATGGCACCATGAGCACAGAAGAGAAGGGTCTCAAATACATGGTGTTTTATTTGTATATTTAAGTTTCCTGCAATAAGAAAATGGACACCAAGTGAGCACAGCAGAATATCTCCAATACTTCTTCTCATCATTCACTAAGCAAAAGCTTTGGTTACATCCATGAATTACCAGGATGCAATAAGAGCTGATATGTTGGAGACACAAAATTTCAAAACAATATGCAAACTTGCATTTGGAATAATATTTGTTACATAGAACACTTAAAAACGGTTTTAGAAATGTCTTGGTCACACTGGGCACCTGGCGTGAAACAAATTGGAACACTCGTAATGGATTCAATTTTTTGTCCGAGGAAAGAAAAGCGCTTTACAAAACATCAACTACTCACGCTTGCTCACACTGGTGGTGATAAACTAGATTTATAGCCACAGCTGACCTGGGGCAGCCTGACAGGAGGAAGGCTGCCATTTTGCCCCATCGGCTTCTCTGACCACCAGTAAAACCAACAAGTGTCTTCCCCAAGGACACAACAACAAGTTGACTTGGCATGAGCTGGGATCTAACATGCAAGGCTGCAACCCTTTGATTACCAGAAGACCTGCTCTACTGTCTGAACCACTGCCACTACTGCAACAAAAATGTTTCTGTCCAAATTGCATCCCAAAAGTGTTTAGTCTCAGTTTCTTTGCACTGCTTTAATTGCAATTTGGTCACCAATCCCTCTCAAAGTCTTCTCATGTATCTTGCACTTTCTGACACATGCACATGCAAAAATGAGACCGTGTGACTCATAAAATGAGATGGAGAACCCTTGCAAACAATTTGAGACATTAGAAACTCCCTCACTAATACAGTTCAGAAATAATACATCACCTCCCATGCAAACATGATATATTATGATGATAATGTTTAAAATATGTCAAAAAATAGCTCAAAATACACCTTATCTTATGATGCAGCATGTTAAAGTTGCTACTGCATATCTATTTTCTAATCTCCACAAACTGGTGTCATCTGCTGCAGCCAATCTGGAGGTGAAAGCTAAACTCTGTTGCAAAGCTACTTTATTCAAAATAGAACAGAAACAAGTCCCAGATGGCGGTCCTATTTCAGGCACTTGAAGTTTAACACAAAAGTTTGAAGCTTGAGCTTTTCTACAAATGTCAAACATTTGATAATTTGTGCATTTATTTTCATAAAATGCTCCTAATTAGCATATTTTTTAGGATTCTGACTTTACACTAAAACTAGCCAGGAAGAACATTTATATGTTTGCATCAACAAGTGTTTTTGGATACAATTAAGAGCTGCAGCATCTGCAGGGTGCATGTTTGGAGAGTGACCCTCTGTGCAGACATGACTGGGAGCACAGGCATCTCTGAGAATGGAAATAAACCCCGAATCAGACACATTTTCTTCTTCTGATGTTGCTAAAGGTGGCAGCTCACCAGATGGTCTGATACATATTTCTGTGGGCAGTCAAGCTTCCGCTATCAGTGCAGAGTACAGTATACGTACACACACAAGTGCAAGACCACTGTTGTGTTCTTGTGACTCAAATCTGAAATCTGACAACTTGGCTGCAGAGAGAAAAGCAACATTTGTTGACTTCCTAGAGCTGACCTACTGTTCAGTATCCATTTATAAAGTCAGATCTGAATCAATCTGCATCTTAATTAGCCTGAAAATAACAAAAACAGACAAAAATGGACAGTTTTAGAGCCTTGCAGGGAAATTTTAATACATGTTTATATGGCAGTGTATAGAAGAATTAGAAGAAATAGAAGAATTATGGCCCAAACAAGTCATTTTTAAAGAATATTTTGCTTAGTTTCTTTTATTTAGGTCCACTGTCTTTTTGAGGAGTCAATACAAGTGACCTGATTCTGTCAAAAAGTGTCTGAACAACAGACAAAACAGACTAGATTTTGTGTTTCATTTTTAGATGCATGGATCGGATGCAAAGTGAGTGAATGAATTAACATGCTGAATGAGCTGAAAATTAATGGATGTGGATGACAATTAAAAACATGAATATTCAAGGCTCCAAAAACACATCAGTCCAGTTTTATGAAACAAAAATTGCATTGGGCTTCAGAGAGACAAAAACCTAAAGAAAACAACAAAAAAAATAAGCTAGAAATAAAAATTATTTAGAACAACTAAATATGGGGTGCTAATTTTAAAATTATTGATTTAAATATCACACTTCAATTATGAAAGTTAAGTCTAAATATTTAGAATCAAACACTCGCCTCGCCTTCTTCCACTTTATCTGGATCTGGGTTGTAGGGGCAGCATTATGAAATCCCAGACCCTCCTCTCCACAGCCATGTCCACCAGCTCCAGTGGGGACCACAAGGTGAGATGTACTTTCTCCAGCTTGTCCTGGGTCGACTCAAGGGCTTCCTGCTGGTAGGACATGCCCAGAACACCTACCGAGGAATGCATTCAGGATGCATCCTGAACAGATTCTCGATTTGGAGGAGCAACGGTTCTACTCTGAGTCCCTCCTGGATGTCTGAGCTCCTCACCGTATCTCTAAGGCTGAGTCATGGCCACCCTGTGGAGGAAACTAATTTCAGCTGCTTGTATCTGTGATCTTGTTCTTTTGTTCATTACCCAAAGCTCATGACCATGGGTGAGGATTGGGATGTAAATCCACCGGTAAATAGAGAGCCTTGCTTTCTGGCTCAGCTCCTTCTTCACCACAACAGACCAGTTCAGTGTCCAAATTACTGCAGATGCTGCCCCAACCCACTTGTCAATCTCCCTCCTTCCCAAGAGATGGGAATCTCTTGCCACCAAACTCAACACCCTCCACACCACGGCTGCTCCTAGAAATTCTATCCATTAAGGTTACGAACAGAACTGGTGACAAAGGGTGGAGCCCAACCCTCACCAAGCAGGCCCAATGCGGACCAGACTGACTCTCCTCTTGCACAGACTGACTGGCTCTTAACAAAAGACCATCTAACTCAGAATCCTAGAGCCCCACCCCCACCCCCGCCCCAGACAGATTCATTTAGCTGTTTGAAGTTATATCTGAATATTCAGAATGAACTCATAAAGAAGTCAAAATCAAATATAAATATTTAGAATCACATATTTGTTCCTGCAATCTCATTGCAATTAGACATTTTTAAAATAAACACATTTTTAGAATTGAATATAAATAAAAATCTTGAAATCTAAATATAAATGGTTTTAAAGCAAACATTTAGTAGTTTAAATAATTATGTAGGAATTAATAAAAACAACAGTGACAATAATAATATTGATAATAAAATATAACAGTGAATAAATATTTTTCACAAAAGATTGACTTGATTTAAGTCTTAAAACACTGTATTATTTTTTATTTGTCTACATTTTTCTAATATTGCTCTGACTTGTTACATTATTTTTAGTTGCTGCTTATTTTTAAGACTATACAAATTCTAGTACAACTCTGTGTGTGGTGACAATTAGTGTGTGTTGTTTTAGAGTACTAGTGGCACAGAGTTACATTTATAAGGTATGACGTACATGTCAGCCCTGACTCTGGATAAAAATAACATCCTCTGTTTTGGACGCAGTCAAAGTGTCTCAAACATAAAACCTGACAAGGTGCCGTGCTTGCATGCAGAAATGTGACTTCAAAGTTCCTTTAGCTTGAGAGACATCCTGACGATGACACGCTCTGCCTTTTGTGCCAGCATCAACGTCACAGGAAGGAAATGCACTTGAGCATTCATGCATGCACACTCATTCTGTTTACAGTATAAATCTTTTAATCAATACCATTCAGGCACTCTGTGGATGTGTTGCAGATTGCAGTTGTTAGTGTTGATTTGCATTCATTATTAGATCTAATTTGTGTCATTATACTATAGCAGCTGATCACACACATGCAGGACGAAATGAATATATATATTGGGACAAGGAGGGAAATGTAAAAACCTGCACTGCACCATGTTAGGTAATATCTAAGAAGTTATTCATATCCACGCACCAACTTCTACGATCTTCACTTCTGAAGCACTCCACCAGGCATCCAAAAGACTAAAGGTTGAACGGATGCTTCCTCCACTTTCAGAACCACAAGATATACTTGTGTATATATTAGACATTAGAGTGCTGCTGCTGTTTTTAGCTGCCTTCCTCCAGGAGCTGGCCTTGCTGCATGGCTGAATAGAACATGCACTGTTTCCTCCTGACTACATGGATTTGTCAGGGATTTTTATAAATAGCTCAGTAACACGTGTCTGCAGCATACTGCCGACTACAAATGTAGCTCTCAGGAGCCATTGAGATGGTGATTTGTCAAAACAGAGCAGACAGGAGGGAGCAGACGAGAAATGAGGAGGCAGGGCTCTATTATGGTATTGACAATTTGGCGCACACAAAAGAGTCTCATCAATATGTCCACATCTCCGCTCATCAGCTGTACTCCGATGAGATTTGCACGCTGAAAATGACACGTGTTGCTCCGCATACCAGCAAAATTTGTTTTGTATTTCTGTTAGAAGCAGCATGTAGCTGATATCCAGTGTTCCTGCATTTAAATTACCATCTTTATGCCCTTCCAAAGGGAGGTGTTTACAAGAAATCAAAGCATCTCAAGCTGTGATGAAAAGCTTTCTTTTCTAATCACTCAGAAACATAAAGTTCTATTCAGTTAATCTCATTTCTGATTAAAAAGCACAACACAATACATGACAACCTTCAAATTGAGCGTTAAAAATTAGGATTATCAGATTTCTTACTCTGGTTGAAATTGAAAAAAATAACTATGCAAAAGCAGACAAACTTGCACTTGGAAAGAAGTACCAGATTTTCCTTTTAGACAGAGTTTTAACTGGGATAGTACCTTTAAATAAGCTTTCTTTGTTCTCTTGTACCCCAAGAATTCAGCTCCTATCATTTCAGTGACAACATGAAACAGAATTTGTCTCTAATACCTGAGACTCAGCACTTAGCAAGGGGGCCACAGGTGGCCAAACTTTCTGTTAGGGGGTCACTGGTCCACCCTGCCCCCTTAGAACTGCCCCTGCACAGGTGCCCAAGTCCAGTCCTCCAGATTTACTCTCCTGGAACTTTTAGATGCATTTCTGCTCAAACACACCTGAATCAAAAGGCTAAATTCCCTCATCAGAAGGTCATTCAGCTCTGCGGAGGTCTGGTAAAGAGCCACTCTTTTGATTCAGGTGTTGGAGAAAGGTGGATGAGTTCCAGGAGAGTAGCACTGGACTAGACTTGCCATCATGTTGTTTTTATGGGTCAAATGTATTTTGTTTTTCCTTTTTTTCTTTTTCAATGTCTAAGTCACATCCAGCGCAAAGCGTGAATTGCATGTTAGTCAAGTAACAGTTGAAGAATGATTTCTCACTTCTGTCTGAATGTGTGCATAGAAGCAACAATAAACACAAAATAAATCAAATTGAAATAAGAAACACAGATTTCAGTTTTATGAACCCATCATGTTCTCGGTATTAGTATAAACAGTGTTGGTTTTGATTCTGTGTCAGACTCCTGACAGCCTTGTTTTATAACCTTCATGATGCTGTTTTTACATCAGCTACATTTAATCTCCACCCACCGTCTTTGCAATCCTCTCACTGTTCATTAGCAAATGAAGTGCACCTTGAGATTATGACTCATGATTATGACAGGCAAACTACCTCTCAAGTTCACTGCTGCTGTTTTATACACAATAGCTGATATATAACAGCAGGTTTCTGGGTCAGGCTGCGTCATCCCTTCAATTTATTTGGAACAAGCTGCAGAGACTTGGGGAATTTTGAGATTTATTTTTAGTGGAGCTGGAGTTTTTTGGAAGGTGTTTGTAAACTCATTGCTGCAAATCAGAATTGCTGGTTTTAAAAACTCTGATTTCCTCTACTTATACTTGCCACTTTCTCTTGATGGCAATGCAAAATTACAAACAAATATCATTATTAAGCATCAGAGACCTGATTTATGATTCTTCCAGTAAACACAAATGCACATGTTCTTTCTGCAACACAGGTACATCAAAACATCCTGTTAGGAGTAAATGAGAGAACACAAAGTGACATTTTAAAAAGCCTTGGAATTCATTGGATGGATGAAGCCCATTAATGCCAATAAATGGCTTTTAGCTGGGTAATGAAATGTGCATTTCATGCAATGTTCCCAATTCAAAGTCCAAGCATGAAAACAATCCACTCCTCCATTCTTCTGCTGCAGGGATTCTGTCATTGAGAAAGAAATAATGCAAATAAATAATTGTGAAAAGTGTTTTCTAGGATTAATGGATGAATGGCAGGATATTAAACTTGATTTACTTGTAGCTAAACATGGGTTTTGAAAACAAGAAATTAAATATGGTTTTTACTGGTTGAGGCAAATACAACTTAAAACAAGGTTTTAAAACTAAGCAGATCTGAACTGATGAGAAATCAGAATCATTACCAGAGAAAAGTGCAGGTTTACTATAGATCACTAAAATAACAATTGCACAAAACGGGGCTGCTGTTTTCCTGGATTTCTGTGAAGCTAAATAATGATCTATTCTAACACATAACATTAAACACAAATAACTTGAAACTGAAGAAACTAATAGATGTATGTGATTTACAAAATTGTCAAAAAAGGTTGTGTATTTGCTGAAAGAGATTGTATTTGTTTTATTTATAGAGTACAACATGTACATTTTGCTTTTAGAAATAATGAGGGCTGATGTTTTGTAGTTTTTTTTTTTATCCACTAAAGCAGCTCTCCCTTGATGTAAATCTCCTGTAATGTTTAACCCATCATTGTGTTCTTTTTCTTTACAAAATGTACCAACAGGTTGATTTGACAGCTCCTAATGTTCCTCCTGTCTCTCTAATGGAGTTGTTTTGATTTAAAAACCTAAAGATAGGTAGACAATCAACTCCAGAGTACACCTGGTCATGAAACAGCTTTTCAGCTGACCGCACAATTAAGTGTAATTAGGTGCAAACAAAGGCTCCACATATTAAAAACATGTGATTCTGCAATATGTCTTGTTTCTATCCATAGATGTGAATGTTTTATAATCAAATCTTTAAGTTTACACTTTAAACATTTTCTTTTTTTTTATACACTTTATTTTTAATTTTCCATTTGTCAAATATAACAATCATTTTTCCCCCTTTCACATATACCCACGAGACAAAAACAATCAAAAAAAGTAACGTAATAATAATAATCCACACATTAGACAGTAGCAAAAAATATAATAATAATACATTTTAAAAAGGACAATAATAAAAACCACAAGAAAGTTAAAAAAAACCCACTTTAAACATTTTCTATTCTGGTTGTATATGTTCTAAAACAAATTCACATGCATAAAATTACCCAAAAACTGAAATTAAAGAGTAGAAGTTGTATTTAATAGTGAAGAAAAAGCTAAATTATAATGAAATAATGGTCTAAATGAAAAATCTCAGTAAATTTGACTAAGAAATGTAAAGTGATGGAGGCTCTTTGTAAAGCATGCCCCATCTGGTGTGACCCATGTGTCCCAGAGGCAGAACAGTGACAAACAGTACATGACAGCAGCAGAGTACAAATGAGTCGGGACAGACTGTGATAACACAAAGGGGTATGGTTCGTTTCAGCACCTTTAAATCTCTGTTGGAGTCAAATTGTTGTTTTTACATTTATCACAAATACATTTATATATCAGGCAGTAGAGTTGTCTTAGATGTGTGTGAGGGTGAGTTATTAGTCTGTTTCTAGAGTTTTCTGCTTCACTATTGGGTAAAATGATTTTAAAGGCATTTTAATTTAACAATGACGAATGTCTTGAAAAAAACACAAGTTTTAGTCTAAGCTTTGTAAAACAGGTTGTAAGTCAGACCCCATCCATCCAGCCATGAACTATTCACCCTCCCTCCCTCAAGCAGAATGATGAGCAACCCTTACGTCCAAAGAAAACTAAGGAGCAACTTCATTTCGGAAGCTGAGATTCTCATAAACGCTGACCTCTTTAAGATCAGTTTATTTTTCCAATATGATTTTAGGTATTTATTAATCATAATTCTAAAACATCATTTTCTTTGTTTAAACAAATTCAGTTGTTCTGTTTTAGAAAAAAAAAACATATACTGAACTTAAAAATCAGGTTGTCGACTAAAATAAAAGAATCAAACATTTCCCTTTTAAAAAAGAATAATAAAATAGAAGTCTTGGAAGGTTTTGCAAAATGTACTAAAACCATGCATTTACAAATTCTCACAAGTATTGTAAAAAAGAAGCTTTTGTTAGTGGATCAAGTAGCTCTTGAGATCTAGTGCAACCCAGTCTGCTAAGACGTGTATTTTTTATGTGACCAGATCATGTGGTTTGTGGCTTGATTGCCACATTTTGACATCTGTGTGACAATTTTTTTGTCACAACTTATTCACAAGGTGTCTTCATTGTGTTCATTTCACTTCCTGAATGGTGGCACCAAATCTGAGAAAGGATCCAGACGCCTGCAATATGTTTTAGAAAACGATTGAGGATTTTTTTGAAGCTCCCTCCCAAACGTCATTTTCAAATTTGGACAGTTTGCAGTTGGAGCTCCAAACATATCAGATACATTTGTGATGATGTTGAGCATCTCCTGACTGTAATCCAAGAAATCTAAGACTGCATTGTGACTCAATAGCTTCTATATGGGCCCAGATGTTATTGTTCCTGATTGTCTCTCATCAATTATAAACTGAACATGTGTTGAAGTATGGTGTGTGTGTTTGTGTGTTTTAAAACCAGCAGATCTTGTACCATGAAGACCAGACTAGGCTGCCTGTCGAAGAAGTCAGACTCGTACAGTGACTTCTCTGAGTTCCTGCCTCCTGCTCATGAGACCACAGCCAGGTGTCTGAAGTGAGTCTGAAAATGGCTCCACAGCCTTCCTGTGTTGGTTTAACTGGTCAAATCTGCAACATGTTCTGTAAAATAACTTTACTGAAGCTGGACTTCAAACTCACTTGAAGAAAAGATTTTATTTCTTTAAATTCAATAACAAAAATGACTTTAATCCTGTAGGTTTTTTACAAATATTGAGAAAAAAATTGATGTAGTGGCTAAAAGTTCTCCCAACAAAAACTGAGCGGCGCCAACTAATTTCTCAAGATCTTTTAAAACACAACAACATTTTAAACTTTCAGAAAATAATTTATACAAAAATGCTTAGAACTCAGTCAATTTTACAGATTGTGAAGAAAATCTTGTTAAAAGAAAGAAATCTCCAAGACAT
Organism: Callopanchax toddi; assembly: GCA_006937965.1. NCBI lineage: Eukaryota > Metazoa > Chordata > Actinopteri > Cyprinodontiformes > Nothobranchiidae > Callopanchax > Callopanchax toddi. The sequence continues at coordinate 1,140,483 of SSNR01000069.1, read as the reverse complement.
AAGAGTGATTTAGCATAATTTTGAATGAATCTGTCTGAGGTGTTTTTGGATAGGACACATGCAACCTGAACTTTCAAAGACAAAGTCTTGTTTAAAATGGTTAAATGTTTTTATTTCTATGTCATTTTAATACAGACTACTAAAATGTTTCATTTATTGGTCTGCATGAAAATAAAATAATTTTTTTGAATCATAAAATGATCTTAAAGGTTATTTTTAATTAAATATATACATGTTTTATTATTTTTATTATTATTAGTCTCTTAGTTGTACTTGTGCTCACTAATTTTTTACACAATTATAAAATAATTCAAATATAATTAACTTGTTTTTGTAATATTTTATTAAAGTTACAAGATATGTTTCACAGCCTGAGGAAGAGAAATCATAAATTAAACTCTGTTGATCCATTGATTAATCTGATTTTCTTGTTGCTATGACTTCCTTCCCTACAGATTATCAACAGATGAGGTCGTTCGATGGTCTGAATCATTTGATCACCTTCTTTCTCATAAATGTAAGTAAGCTTTTTTTGTCTTTCATGTAAAACAGTTCCTACTTTTTAACTGTGTCTAAAAGTTAGAAAGATCATATTAGCAGCACATTAAAATGGCTTTATTTTCATTTGTCTCTCTGCACAAGTCAAACTGTCCCCCTTTCAAGCCGATCCTATTTGTGAGGGCTCTTTATCACGTAATGAGTCACAACCTTGTCTCTGACCTTCCCTTTGGCCCAAATAGGAGCAGACTTCCCCCTCAGTCCTTCTGAGAGTTTTATCTGCTGACAAGTTATGTGACCTAGATGACCTCAAACCCACTGAACTAATGGAGAGAAAAGAGCACAAAAAGACTCAGAGCACTTCTAATTTGGGAGATTTAAATGGATTCAAATCAAACTCAAATTTGTATTTTTTTCTGTTTTGACCTTCTGCAGATGATGTCATTTGTTTTAAAGTGAGTCATTGTTTATTAAAATAATGGAAATAGAGGTTTAGGTTTTATTGGTGGTGAACCTGTGCAAAATAAGAAGTATAAAGTAACTGACTTGAAGTGAGGTTGCACCTTTGATGTTCCTGCATTTAAGTCTTAATAAAGTGAAGAATTTCCTAATAAAATGAGGTTACTTTAACAATTTCAGACATTATTGTCACTCATTTCATGTCAAAATTATTTTTGTAATTTTCATGTTAGGAAAACGTTGCATTAAAGTTAAAAATGTATGTTGTAAAAATAAACTCAGTGAACAAATAGGTCAAAAGCTGAAAGTGTCTTTAGGGATTACTTTTATAGTCTTTGATTACAGCTAAAGTTTGTGATGGTTTTGCTTTTCTTTCTTTTACATTATGCTGATGCATGAAGAATTGTTTAATAAAAGCAAATAAAGGCAAACAAATAGCCTCCAAAATGCATTTAATTTTAGAATTTATACCTAAACAACTGGACGACCAACTCATTGTAGTTATGTTGTAAAAACGTTAGCTTTATTCTGCTGTAAAGTCAAGTCAGAGCATGTACATAAACAGGGGTTGACCCAAATTATGTCCACATTCAAGAACTGGTCCAAAATGTTGCAAGTAACAAAATAATGAAATAACACAAAAGAAAAGAGTGCAATAAAGTACAGTAGAGGATAAATAATTAGGATAATAATGTTGGTGGGGTCTTAAAAAGCAGGCTGTAAAAGTTTAGGCACATCTAAGAGCACCTGCTGACCTCAGTGACCTTTTAGTGTGTAGAGTTAGAATATCTAGGATGGCTGTAAAAACATTAATCCAGGTGGTTTAAGGAGCAGTTCCTCTGTGCATTCTATAATTTTGAATCCTCCACAGAGTCCTGTGATCAGAGGGGCGGTACTCTAAGTTTATGACCTTTCACATCTAATTTAACTTCAAATCAAAAGGTTGACTTTTGGTTGAAAAGATGACCACTCATTCAAAACCAATCTACGACAGTTTAGTTTAGTGGAATGAAGAATGAGGATCTGTGAGGAAATTTTGACACCAATGCACAGGCCCATTCATTAATTGGTTATAAAAAAATGGCCGCAATTACTTTAGGGAAACCAGTGTTTAGTGTTCAGACTTTATTTATTTGTTTTATCTATTTTGTAAGTTTTGCCTCTCGATTACCATTTTAGTTAATTATAAGAATCTCAAATATTTGTTCGGGGAACCTTTTGTTTCCAGACTTAGATTTGCACCTATAAATTATTTAGAACATTTATAATTTTTTACTAATCCTGGTGAGTTCTCTCTAACTCATTCAGACTTCATCTAACTTCACAGAGACTTGGCAGTAGAGTTGTTGCTGACCGGTTGTCAAATCCGTCCCACTTTCATTCCATTTTTAGAGAAAGCTTCTGCTTAATTTAGGACACTAATCATCCGTATCCACTCTGCATAAGAGAAAAATGTCCCTCATCTCAGGATTTAATCCTGTGGTCTGTTTTTAGATTAGACAGCCACCACTACATAATAAAAAGACACATGTTTTATCCAGACTGAGGTTGTGACATAACACACTGGCTTCACACACTAACATTAGAAGGATAAGGTGTTGCCCAGGAGAAGCATAAAGCCTGTTAAAGAGGCATGAATGGATGGCTCCCTGGGCAGAAAGGAAGCAACACACCTGTGCATCTATAGTTTCACCTGACCAAGCTTTAGAGAGGGCCACCACCATGTGTGCATGAGCAAACACAGACACACACATATACTATTACATAAGTAATGACAAGACAAAAGGGGCACAGCACTAAATGTTCCCTTTGGAGGAATACTGCATCCACACAAGCCTTAATTTGATTGAAAGGGATGAATAGTGCATTAAACCTGACTGCATTGTAGTGTTACTCTGGTTTTGGCTAACTCCTGTGGGCCAAATCTCCACAAGCTGCCAGCTCTCACATGTCTGTGCAGTGCACAAACACAACAGCTATGTGCTGTTTATTCATGTTGCATCAGGGTTACTGATTGGAGCGTCGCCTGGCAGCTTCAGAGCTACCACATGACTCCTGGATCTCTTGTGATCATCTTCAGTTCCAGCTGCTCTGCGTTGTCAAGCTGTTACAAAACATATTCATGTACTTACAACAAGTTTTAGTCTCTGCAGTCTCATTAGAGCAATCAGCTGCAGGAATAATTATGGAGACGTTGAATGCTTCAGCTCGCTCTAACCTGCGTGTAATCAGAAGGGGTATTCCACTGTGAAGATTATCAGTAATGTACCCTGAGTTTAGATAAACTGTCTTCTTTTCCAAAAAGGGTTAGTGCTGTGAAAAAGTAATTACCCCTTTAAATATTTCCTTCCCCTTTCAAATGGGCGGGGCAGTTGGGGAGCCATCTCTCTTCTCTGCATATTTGTGAGATGTCTGTGGGTCTTCAGGGTCTCAGATGAAGGGAGTAAAACAGACTTTTGTACACGTTGACTGTTTGCTAACATTTGCGAGGATGCGTGCTCCCGTGGTTTTTAAAGGGCGGGGGTGGGTTCATGTAGCCAAAGGTGCTCGTGATTGGCTCTGTCCTCTAGAGAGGAGTGGTCTTTTCCCTTCTTGACGTCAGCAGGGGAAAGATTTTGAAACCACTCATTTTAGCATTCGCTCAACACACATTTCCCAAATATGAGAATAAAGAACTGAACGCGGTGAAAATATTTTAACACATTTGGGTCTCAGACACAGTCTTTGGGACTGATATGACTCTTAGAAGACTTTTAGAAAGTGAATTTTGCATAATATGGGACCTTTAAGAGGAATGAAGACATCCTGAGGTCAAATGCTTTCACAAGGGATTTATAACGTGACTGTAAATGATTTCTGGATAGGAAGTCAAAAGAATCAGTGACTCTGGAACACCCCCGCCAGCGAATACTGACGGGATAAGTGGTCCAGAGACTATCACTCAGATGTGGCAGAACATTATTGTGAGCTATTCAATCGTGTTAAAAGTACAAATTTTAATTTAGCTACTCTACTTAGATAATTTGTATTAAAAATTTGACAGATTTATTTCCTGCAACACCTGTGACATCTCCTTTTGTGTTAATATTGATTAACAAATGCCTATAAAAAGCTGTGTGTGCGTGTGTGTGTGTGTTTTCCTGTGCTCGTTTAAACAAGCACATTGTTGCAGTAAACACAAGTTTATGTTTCTGTATAATTAATGATGGTACTCCCTCTGCTGTCAGCAGCTTTGTTGTCAGAAATAAAGGGAAGTGGAGGGGGGAGGGGATAAAATGTCAACATGACACAGGCTTGTAGGAAAACATGCCTTTCCTCTGATAACGTCAATAGATTGTCCATAAATTGATCACTTATCTTGACTGATGAGGAAATAGCGCAACCTGGTTGTGGGTGTTTTGTTTGTTTTTCCAACCATGTTCATACTTTTCGCACACAAATATATGAGCACACTCAAAATATATAAAAAATAGAAAAATACTTTATTTTGATGTGTTGGATAAAATTACCCAGAGGAGTGCTAAATGCATTTGACTTTTTTTGAATTGATTGTTTGTTCCAGACGGACTGGCTGCATTCCGGACCTTCCTCAAGTCAGAGTTCAGTGATGAGAACATTGAGTTTTGGATGGCCTGTGAGGACTACAAGAAGATCAAGAGCTCAACCAAACTTCTGTCGAAAGCAAACAAAATATTTAAGGAGTTTATTGAGGTTCAGTCGCCAAGAGAGGTGTGTCTGCGTGACTGGTGTTAAATAATAATAGCAAAACATCCTAAACAGCTAAATGTACATGCTTAAAGGGATAGGTCAGATATTTTAAAGTGGCTTTCAGTGGAAAAGTTGTTCAGTTTAGACTCTAAACTTTAGAGAAACTGTTAAATTCTAACTGAAAGTTACAAAGTTAAATCTGCTCTAGAAAAAGAACTTTAAACACAAACATTTTCATTGTTTACATAATTTCAAATCACTACCATTATTAAAAAATTACATGAATATTCTGAATCTTTTTAATTTTTTACTTATTTTGTATAATATTCTTAGATTCTGACCAGAATTGAAACAGATTTCCCATTAATTTCTGATGCATATACTATAGAATTCTGTGTAATTAATGATATGTGATCACTATGATATTATTAGCATCAACCACCAGAACATTTTGGAAACCAGAGTGATTTAAAAAGCAGTAATTTGCTCTTGATCTGGTCTCATTGTGACGCTTCATCAATCCAGTTAGAAGTAATTTGTTTCTTCAAACTGAGGCTGTTCAAAGAGCAATTTACAACAAATGAGATCATAATAATTAACCATAACATCTCCACAGAATATCACTTATATCACTAATATGTGATGTCATTCCTTAATTTTTTCTTTACTATTAACCTTTTCTGAAGTTGTTCTTTTTATCTGACATGAGAGGAAATCATAATTAAGAGTTGTAAACAAACAAATAAGGTGACAGATTCAAAAACAGAAGTAGATTGTTGCGTAATCAGTTTGAAGGCTAGTACAGGTGTTTATATGGAGTTTATTTCATCCAAACCATGACTGTTGTTTCCAAACATCCTGAAGTTTCAGTGGGGAATAAAAGTGAATGTGTTTCTATCCTATCTTCAACCTGACAGGTAAACATCGACTACCGCACCAGGGAGAAGACCAAGCAGGGCCTGGCGGATCCGACTCCAGCCAGCCTCAACGAGGTCCAAGGCAAAATCTACAGCCTCATGGAGAAAGACTCGTACCCACGATTCCTCAGGTCCAAGATGTACCAGGATATAGTCAACAGGGCACACGCACAAGGCCAGAGGAGGTCCGTCTGACTCACTGGATTTCAAACTGAACTGGACCTGCACTGTAGATCAAATATTAACCCTTTGATGTCAAATCAATACTGTGAATCTGCAAGAATGGAACCTGCTTGACTGTTTCCTTTACACCAGCTCCATGCATGCAACCCCTGTAGATAACCCACATCTCTAAGGACTGCAGTGAGGGGATTCCTGGTGATATTCCTCAAAATATTACCCACGTAAAATCAGGCTGAAGTAATATTGCACTAAATGTCATTTTATTAGTTAATTTGATGTTAGTCAAGCATCATGTGATGGGTGTATTATTTTAGGATGCATATATATACAGCAACATATATAGTCCAAATTGTTAATTACAATGTTTTGTTTTGTAAATTTATTCTGTTACAGCTGATGGATAAACCACTATTTAAACACAAGCATATTCAGAAATGAGTATAAAATATAAAACTACATAGAAATGCCTACATACCATAGAGTTAGTCATAAAATGGGTATAAATAGATTATTTAATAAAACTATGAGGACCTTTCAGGTATTTTTGCACTTTTTTACCTATGTTTAGTTATGTGTTGCTACAACAATACATGAATTTAAAACATATTGAAAGCATCTCATTTAAAATATAACATTTACATTGATAGGCACAAACAGTGTGTTCGTTTGTGCTCATGTTGTATTACACTGTGAACTTAAGCACATTAAAACCTACAGGGTAGTTTTCTCAGCAGCAGCCAGAATTTAAAGGCTTTTATTACCTTAGAGCCGCTCATCAAACCATTTCATTATGTAACCAACAGTTTACATTGATGAATCTTTAACAAAGCCAAAGCACATTTGGTAAGTTTTATATTACAAATTGCTAATTGCAGCTAGCTTATTAGCATAATTTTCCTTGTGACATCCTTATACACATACAAAAAAAGTAGTGAGAGCTTGATCAAGATGCACATTCAGGTACTTGTGCAATGGTGTTGAGTAACCATAGAAACTATATGGCTACGTTGTCATATTTTGGGAGGTGCAAACTTTTATCTAATATTCCAGCAGATGTTTGGGAAACATACTGATTAATAGGAACACTGTGTGGTCTTGAAGTTTGTCCTTACAAGTATCTTTTTCTATGATTCTTGTTATCCATCTCAGACATCCTCAGTTTTTTGTGGGCAAATCTCAGAACTAAGCAATCTCTGAAAAAGTTAATCAGCTGTTAAATTCAGTACATAAATGTATAATATGCTGTTTTGTTCAGTTTCTTTGCACCTCTGACAATATGGTTGATATTCTTGTGTGCAGTCTGTAATGTCAGTGTATCTTGATCAATAGATACTCTACTGAGTTAAGGAGATAAATAATAAAATTTGAATTGCAACAAGGGATGTTATTATGAGTTGGTAGGAGATCTATTTATGGCAAATATCAGTCTCCCGTTTCTTCCTATGTGGAATTTTCAGCTTTATGCTGTTTATCTTCCTTCTTTTTCATATGCTGTTACTATGGTAACCAGAGATGCTGAGATATTAAAGAGATGGCCATTTGGGTCAAACCATAAACCTGAAGTCAAAGGAAACCTACAACTTGGAGGAAAAAAAAGCATTTTGCCAATGCTTACACTCACTTCCCTTCACACTTCAGTGTACATACATTTATGGTAAAGCATAGCTGACTTATCTGAAAAACTCTCCTTTCTTTTCTCTTTATTTATTCTTGATTTGTACAAAATCATTTAGCTTTTTTTTCTTTTAAAAAGTTGAATTAGGATAATTATAATAATAATGACAAATGTATCTTCCTTTATCTGTGAGCTAGACTCTTGTTTGCAAGTGACTACTGTGGTAGTTTTTGTGTTTACAACAAACAGCTAAGTAGTGACCACTTTTTATCTCAAGTTGTGCCAAAATAGTCATTTTCACTTAGATATAAATATGAAATAACCCTGTGTGTTGTGAACCATTACAGGTATTCTATGTGATATTAGCAGCGTTTGAATAACTTCAGCTTTCACTTTCGAAACGGGAAAAGCGTGCACTCATTATCTTTGTTGGAATTGTTGTATTTGGTTAATGCAGTCATCAAATCAGTAAGTGTCCCGATTCTCCTGTAATCCATGAATATTGTTTTATTGATTTTATTTACAACATGCCGTAGAACAGGATTGTTTGGAATGGTAATAACTGACCTAAACACAAACACAACATACATAAAGTGTTGGAAATATCATGAAGACAAATCCAGGATAACTTTACACACTCTGACATGTACAGTATGCTATAAGTGTACGTCCTAACTAACTGTACTCCTTTAAATGAGCCGGTAAAACCACCTGTCTTTAGAGCATGTGCATCATGTTATAGGCTGACCTGGTTATCCGTGCATAGAAAAGTATGTGGTATGTTTGTGTTCTATTTGAATGTACCCTCAGAAATATTTTGTGAATAAACATTAATAAAAAGTCTACATTTTGCAGTCTATGTATGTGTGGCACTGCTTCCTGGAGTAGCACAGGAGATTTGGTGGTGATTTGCGATGGATTCTATGGAATATTAAAGGTGATATAGGGAGAAAAAAATAAAATAAAGTGCTATAGCAAATTGAAAAGCAAGTTAGGAATAGCTAGCTATTTTACACAAACATGATTCCAGAGCTCTCACCCCTTCCGTCCCATCAGCTATAATCCTAGGCCACGCCTGGGACCACGCATTGCCACATTATCAAGAGAGTGCAAAACACCAGCCGTTACAACGCTATGCTAATGTCCACCCAGGCTTTTCCTCTTTCTACACAAAAATGTTTTGTTTTCTGATAGCTGAAGAGGTCATTTTCTTTATAGGACTGGTATTTTTTCCTAAAATTGAAGTGGTAACAACCGGCTGTTTATGTCCTTCTCTCACTTCTGGGATGTTCTGCTGAAAAATGCTCCAGTAATGAAAGGTCTAAGCAACTGCAGCACTTTGGCGAGACAAACAGCCGGATTGTCCAATAATAGCTTTCTGTCATGATTCCCCTGTCTGTCTTGTCTTGTGGGTTCATGTCTGTTCCTTGCTCCTGTTCTCGCCCCTCCCTCATGTGTTAATTATCATCAGGTGTTTCGTGTTCCATTGATTTCATCCACAGTATTTAAGCCCTTCTGTTTCTTGTCTCGTCCTGGGTTCATCTGTTCTGTTTGTCATAGTCCCGTTCCTGTTTAGTCTTTAAATAAATCATCCTTTTGGATTGTACCTCCGTCTCCGCTCCTGCTTAGTACCTTGGGTCCTTCTGCCTGCTCACAGTCACAGTTCATGACACTTTCAGTCCAAAACGTGTGATTGGCTGAGGTTTTTAAAGAACTGCAAGGGAACCACCTTATTAATTTCTTTCTTGTTTTTTTAATTGCCACAATATATTTATAGCTGTTCTATGTTAGAACGTTGTTAAGAGGCATGAAAAAAAAAGTTTAAAGCTGCTATAGTCCCTATAACAGCTTGGGGGTGGGGGTGGGGGAGAACTCGCCTGCAGTAGCTCCACTTCCTGAAGCTGTCGCGGGAGGTGTGGCGCTGTTTTGCGTGGATTTTATGAAATATTGACACCTTTGGGGACACAGTAATTGGCTCGAAGGCCTGTTGAGTACCTATATGGCCTAGAATGTTCTAAAAAATGAACATCTAGACTCTTGTGTTTCTTTGATGATGTTTAACTTCTTATTTGAGGAGCTGTCTTCTTTTCCTTACAACATTTCCCTTCAGGGTTCACCACAGTGAATCATCTAGTTCCAGCTTCTGTCCTCTACTTCCTCTACTCTCCCACCATTCAGCTTCATGTCCTCTTTCACTGCATCCATAAATCTCCTCTTTGGTCTTCCTCTAGGTCTCCTGCCTGGCAGTTCTCACCTAAGCATCCTTCTGCTGAAATGTTCACTATCCCTCCTCTACATGTCTAAACCATCTCTGATCAGATCTCCTTAACATCTAACATGGTCTGTCCCTCTGATGGATGAGCGTTGGCTCTTCTGTGCTGTACCAAGCTTGTGTGTAGTCATTTACCGTATTTGCCCGAATATAGGACGACCCTGATAATAAGACGACCCCCCTTTTCAAGACTAATCTTCAGAAAAAAAGACTAAATTCACTTTTTAAAGAAACAATTTTTATTGAAATTTTGAGAAAATAATTTAACTAATGCTACTAATAATGACAAACTGCTTTAATATTTGCTTATTAACAGTGGTGCACACAACTAGTCCATTAGTCCACTGTACTGATCTCTCTGCCTGAATGCACCTTTACTGACAGGAGCTTTCACGGTCAGATTGTGCAACTTCGCGATCATCAGACACTGATGAACTTCACATCCAGTTGTGGAGCTGAGATGGAGTTTTCATGTAGGGGAAGCTTGTTTACACACACACACACGCTGCTGCGGCAAAATGCACAGACACACACACACACACAGCTGCGCCATGAACGAACAGACACACAAACCGGCTGTTGCGCCATGATCGCGCACACACACACAAACCCGCTTTTGCGCCATGATCGTGCAGACACACACACACACACAAACCCGCTTTTGCGCCATGATCGTGCAGACACACACACACACACAAACCCGCTTTTGCGCCATGATCGCGCGCACACACAAACCCGCTTTTACGCCATGATCGTGCAGACACACACACAAACCCACTGTTGCGCCATGATCGCGCGCCCACACAAACCCGCTGTTGCGCAATTATTGCGCAGACACACACACAAACCCGCTGTATGTGTGAGGGAGTGTGTGTAGGTGTGTGTGTTGGGTGCATATAAAGAACGGTGAGACGGATGAGGTTCTGAGGGAGAATGCGTGTGTGAATCGAGCGAGCGACGTGAGCCCTCACCTGTACAGAGTCTGCTGCTGAAAACACCTGCTGGGTCTGGACATTTTAATCCTCAGTACTAGTAGACCTGTAACTTTGAACTAGGCCAGGCCCGGACCTCTGGAACCGCTCGCGGTCTGAGCTGCTTCCTGCCGCTTTGACCAAAAAGCCTGCGCCCTCCGCCGGAAAAACTAGGGCACGATAATAAGACGACCCCCCCTTTTTCAAATTATTTTCAATGAAAAAAACCTCGTCTTATATGCGGGCAAATACGGTAGTTTCTCCTACAGTACTGTATATTTGGACCTTTAAATTGGAAACCAGTAAATGGTAAATGGCCTGTACTTGTATAGCACTTTTTAAGTCCATGGACTCCCAAAGTGCTTCAGACTACCTTCAGTCATTCACCCACTCACACACACACTCACACTCACACACAGTGAGCTACATTGTATCCACAGCTGCCCTGTAGCAGACTGTCAGAGGCTGGAGTTGTACAATCTGCACCACCAGGCCCTCTGATAACCACCACCAGCAGAGAAGGTGGGTGAAGTATCTTACCCAAGGACACAGAGACAAAGTAACCCAGCCGGGGCAGGGATCGAACCCTCCGATTGGCAGACCACTCTACCTATTAAGCTACATGCCGCCCCAGTAACTACACAAACACTTGCACAGCTCAGAAGAGCTAACTTTTCAGGTCAGACTATGCTCAGTGGTTTGAGAGAGGAAGTAGAGAGGACATGTTTGTCAGAAGGTTCCTTTTTGGATTACCATGGCCCGGATGACTAACAACCTTCACCTGCATTACGTCATAACGTATTTGTGTTACCAGACTGCATTAATTCACTGATCAGACAGATTGACCTCATTTATAGGGCTATTTTATCGCCTCAATTTAAACAAAGTGAGAAAAAAACACTGATAGAGGCATCACTATTTCAAAAGTTGTTTTTCTTGAGAAAAAAATTGTCATTTTCATTTCTATTTTAGGTTAACCACATACTAAATAAAAACTGTACTGAAGGCTGTAAAAGTCGTAAATTAAACATGCCACTTATTTATAAACTGTATAAAATACTGCTCTACATTCTAAACACTCGTTTTATTACATTCTACGTCTGATGTTTATTTAAAAGCAATGAGTCATACCTGTCCTGTTTTAGGACCTTTTTGTTCCTCTTTCTGTTGGATCAGACATCATGCCACTATTTTTGCTCGCAGCATTCAATCCTCGTATTTGGGGCACTTGGGAATGGATTTGTCCACCATTCCGAAGCACATCCATTAAATTTCCTGTTTTAGTTCATGTGTCAGTCAGTCTGGGAACAAAGAGCAGGTTAAATGTGGGACATCACGGCAGACAAAACACAAGCCTATGTGGGCCAGCAGACAGCGAACACGGCTGACACACATCTCACACAGGATGAGATTAGTCGACCCTCAACAGAATGAACAGTTCAATGTATATTTGTATTGTCATAAGTAAATAGAAACTGAAATGTAAACAATATTTAGCCATTTTTGTATGGTGCTTTTTTAATTGAGAAGACATGTTTTCATAGGCAACAATCACTAAAATGCAGATATCACCCTGAATTATTCAATGTCTTTATATATCAGTATTTATGGAATTTGAGCTTTGTGAAATGAATATGAAGTGAAAAATAAAGATATTCTTATTTCCATTCTTAAGGGTGATTATTGCTATTATTCTTTCATGTCTGTCTTGATGGACAGTTAACATCTTTTCCTATACAGCTTTGAAAAAAACATGTAAAAAACACATACAAATGCATGAGCTCTATTGGAAATGTAGTGCTATGATGTTTTGTAGCAGAACGCCATATAATAGACATAAGAGATAGTTTATTGTCAATTTCTTCACATGTGCTAGACGTACAAAGAAGTTGAGATTACGTTTCTCACAGTCCCATGCACAGACAAGATACAAGAAGACATGACAAAACAAGAACACATCCTAACAACTAAATCGGAGTAGATAAAGTACACGTGGCTTAGAGAAAAAACATACTATATCTGATACTAAAAGAACAAAAAGAAAACAAACATAAGATATGTGGATGAAATACTTTTCAAGTAATTACAATTTTTGTGCAGAGACATTTCACTCATAATGATAATGATAATAATAGCAGCAGTAGCATTTGTATAGTGTGCACAATTTGCATAGTACAGAGGTAGTGTTTTTTTGTTTTTGTTTGTTTTTGTTTTGTTTTTGTTTTTGTTATTTATTTTTTTTGGGGGGTGAAGGTTTAATCCCATTCTCAACCTTCATGTCTCCGTTTGGTGTGGCTAAAGGTGTGGGGGGGGGATAGAGTTTAGTAGTCTCACAGCCTGGTGGATGAAGCTGTTGGTGAGTCTGGTGGTCCTTCAGTGCAGGCTTCTGTACCTCTTTCCAGAAGGCAGGAGGCAGAACAGCTTGTGTGAAGGGTGGCTCACATCACTCACAATTGTGATGGATTTCCGGGTGAGGCGGGTGGTGTAAATGTCTTCCAAGGAGGGAAGTGGTGCACCGATGATCCTCCCAGCTACGTTCACGATGCGCTGCAGAGCTTTCCTGTTGTAGTCGGTGCAGCTCCCGCCCCAAACAGTGATGCAGCTGGAAATGATGCTCTCAGTAGTTCCTCTGTAGAAGGTGGTCATGATGGATGGTGGAGCCCTAGCCTGCTTGAGCTTTCGCAGGACGTAGAGACGCTGCTGGCCTCTCTTTGTCAGTGATGAAGTGTTGGTGGTCCAGGTGGGGAACATCATATGTAACATCATATGTACTTTTGTAAACATCATATGACGTTTACAAAAGTTTTTAAAAACTACAAGCAATTTCCACGTCCAAAACAGTGATACTTTGGATCAAGTTCAAATTCCTTTATTTGTCTTCCATGGGATAAATTGGTTTTAGTTAAGAAAGGCAACACTGGGTTGGGGATAGGTCCTAGTGGAGGAGTTTAAGTATCTCGGGGTCTTGTTCATGAGTGAGGGGAGCTGATCAAGAAAGCAAATCTCTCAATTTACCAGTCAATCTACGTTCCAATCCTATGGCCATGAACTTTGGGTAATGACTGAAAGAACAAGATCGTGAATGCAAGTGGACAAAATGAGTTTCCTCTTTTTTAGTTGTGTTACGGCCCCCTCAGTTTTGTGGAGGCCTTTTTCTGTTGAGCCTTTTGTTTTTGTCTAGTCTGCATGAGAGGACCTGCCCTCCTGAATGATCCAACCTGAGGGGTGGATTTTCTCCTCCTCCTCTCCACTTGCAGCTCCAAGATGACATCATCTGCTTGAGGCCACATGCAGCTGGATCTCATCATCCAATCAACCAGATGGGAGCTGATTGGCTCTCCACTGATTTAAAAGGACTTCCTGCTTTGCCTGCAGTTGGGGGAGCAGCTTCAGGTGTTAGTGCTGTTGCCAACCCCCAATGGGATGTTAATTTAAATGTGATGTCATGTGCAAACATAGAGCTATAAAAAAATGTTTTGCAGTCAAAACTCTTTTTACACCCACAAACCTTACTTCTTCTGATTAATACCTCAAAATGTAAACATTTTCATGTTATTTCACCCAGTGTGTCTCTTATTGATATGGGACTTATGGTTTACTCCTAAATCCTGCAAGTCCAGGATGCTTCATTAGACTTCCTTAATATTTCTTTAGAATTTTTTCTTCAAAACTCATTCAAAGGGAATTTTTATTTGTCATATTCCTAAATAAAACACTTTCAAAATATAAAAATTGACATGAGTTGACATGATGCTTCTGTCCAATTACTGTTGCAATTACTGTTGGACTTTCCTAAAGAAAGCTGATGTATGCTCAATGTTTATGTTTTGAAGTACCCGCATTGGCAACCTGCACAATTATTTTTAGAACCATTTCAGTTCACTTTGTTCCTGCTTGTTCGCGTCTCTTCTGCGGCTTTAGACAATTTCTGCTGCTCTGCCTTCCTGTATTTCTCTTGTCTCCCAATCAATAGTAAACACAATGCCCATTGTGCAGCTCTGTCATAATTATGGATCATAGGGAGGATGGGAGAACAGTTGATTACTCCTGTTCAGCTCTGAGACAAACAACACAAGCCTGGTGGTGAAAAAAACAAATATTGGATTGTTTGTTCTGTAAGATGTGTAAAAAGAAACATTATTTTAAGGAGAGTGCACTGTTTCAAAAATGATCCAAAACACTGCAGCATAGATCAGTCCAGACTGATTTAGACAGATGTCCAGGCTGGGACACAAACCCCACTCTCCCATGTGAAAGACTGTGCCTTTACCTCTAAGCCATGGCTCAGCTATTCTGTTTGGTTCTGTTACATCACGTATCACATTTTCCTAATTTTCATTACTTACAATTTTGTGGACGAATTCGGTTTTAGAATAGTCTTGCATGTAAATTTAAATAAAATCATATATCTTTCACTGGCCAATGGGGGCCCGAGACCGGAGGCCCCTAGGCTGAAGCCATATTTACCCTGTGCATTAATCCGGGCCTGTCAGTGCCTATATTTTTGAAATCCCTTCAACTCAACACTTACTGACACTTTGCTAAAGGTACTATTTTCAGCAAGTTGTCTGCTGGAGTAGAGGTTGGTGTTTCTTCTGTCAAAGGATGATTTTTTTATATATATGCTCATAACAGAGTGAAAGAAAAATTATATTTAAAGTACAGAAGCTTGATTTTCAAAAGCCAGAAACCTGGTAAAAATGTATGGATTTAAATTTAAACTCAAGCATTGACAAACAGTTTATTGCATTTTGATTAATGCAATCTGTGGGTAATCAAATGCTGTCCTTTTGCTAACTCAGCAGTTCATTCATTTTAGCCTCTGGTTGTCTGCAAAGAGAATGTACCACAAATCAAAGCTTCACTTTAATCATTGTGTCTTCATAAGGATCCCCAGTAAACAATAAGACAGTTTATTTGGGTTAATTTTTAAATGAATGTGTAACATCTTGTTTTCAGTGGTCTGTGCAGTCTGGAAGCAACTATACCTGCTGCTCAATGATGTTGACACTACTGATTGTTTGTCGTGATCTACAAGGCAGCTGGTACATTAATTCTGTGACTGTGTCATGTTGACAGGAGTCAAATATCAGATCTGTTGTTGTGTGGGACATTTCACAACCCCCCTTCTAGAGTACAACAGAAAATAAAAAACATCATCTAGCCTCAAGTTAATGATTTTCAGTGATTTTTCTTGTGTGATAAGGGTATCAGATTGATTTTCATGGTTTCATGGTTATATTTTATTGATGACAAGCCACACAGCCAGGAAATTTAACCTCTTTTCCAGTTTATACCCTAAATTCACATGCATAAAAACATTTAGAAATATTTTTTTTACAAGGCTCTGTCATCAACTCAATAACGAATCTATGGAGAATGAATTAAACTTTTACAAATTAAAGTAGGTTTATAGGCCAAGTTAAGTAATAAGGAAGTTAAAAGCATATAAAAGTAACCACTGAATAACTCACTGAGCATTTGGTTACTGTCCATAATTTTATGCAACACCCTGTTGTCATTTGTTTCCATAAAACAAACAAACTAAAAGAAAATTCTAGTCACATCCGCATTGTTTCTTTTCCTCTCCAACATGTTGGCAGCAAGCCTCTATCAAGTGGATGGTGTCCAATCCAGCAGTTGTTTCAGAATGAACGTCTAGCACAGTTTGAGAGATGACAGCCTTTTTGGTGAGAAAAAGACAAAAGCATTGCTGGGAAATGCAAACAACGCCAGGCTGATGAGAAATGTCTGTCACTCCAGATGGGAAGAGGCACCTGTGAGCTGCAACATGTTAGCAACACTTGGCAATAGAAGAGGAATTTGCTGTTTAATGCAATGTGTCACAGTGAATGAATGAACAGGCTTGTTGCAGCTTGTGTTATTCTGAATTTTGCAACGTCTACAGTACACTAGACTTCCTACAAATACTATTCTCAGTGCTGGTTTGGATGCTGTGTCATTAAAAACTTAAAAATTTGCTCTTTTCATTTTAAACTGAGGAAGCTCATTCAATCTTTTTTTCTTAAAAACTCTCTTAAGCCCCATTCCACTGAGTCAGTTTTCAAATTGTCTTGACTTATATAGTTCTTAATCCAAAAAAGGGTTTTAAATAAAGGCAACTGGACTTGTTTGGTTCTTTGAAGACGTAAGACGTAAGAACCAAATAAATCCAGTTGCCCTTATTTAAAACCCTTTTTTGGATTATCATGACCTGAATGACTGAGAACCTTCATCAGCATATATGGTTCTTACTTTCCTCACATGAGTTGCAGGGACTTGTTCCTGCGTCACTGGAGTTTTTAACTCTATGACCCATTTTCTTCTAAATTTCTCTCATCTGGACCCTTTCTCATTTCAAATCCCATGAGTTCAATTAGTTTGATTGGTCAGATTGTCAGAGGGTGGGATTAGCTGCTTTCAGTGTGTTTTCATGAGCCGGCGCTGATAAATCTAGTTATTCTGCTTATAGTATATTGATAAGTTAACGGACTTTGTTGGTTGTCCATGTAAAACCTCAGTTCATTTTTGGCTATTAGGAGCTACTTATGTGGTATGTAGCTCAAATTTGCAGCAAACATGCGGCCGTTATGTCAGATTGAGGTCGGATTACATTCACGCTGTAATGAACTGTTGAACTCATATGGAACTGACATGTCTCAATACGGTTGTTCACACCTGTGCAAACTGAACCAAAAAGGGGAACGGTACTGATATAAACAGACTAAACACTGCATGTGTGAAAACACCCTTAGATACTTTGTGACACCACTGCAACATTAAAAATTGCACAAATGACAACATTTGCGTGCAATTGTAACTGTATAAAACCTGTCGCAAATGTGTGATATGCACCAGTTCAGTGCAATTACAGCAACAAAAATAACAAATGTTGCAATTTTGTGTCTCCAACTTGCCACCAAACATTCAGTTAATTGAGTTGTGCCAAACCTAAATAATGGTCACTGTGAATCCAAGTCCAGGTGATATGGAATAAAGGGCACACGGATAATGAAGCCAGAGGAAGAAGGTTTACTATTTTCTTCCCATGATTGGCTTTTGGAATGAACAACTGGCAAACAACGGGAAATTGGAGCAAAGGAAAGGACGCAACTGAAATATTAGGACTGCATCATTTTGTTGAAATTGGCTACAGAGACATTCTGGCCTCCAACACATTTATACATGTCTGTCAGAGAGGCTGAAATAAAATGGATGACAGATGGTTCATCTCAACATCTCAAACCCTGATTAGCTGAGCTGCTCCCAGTAAGGTTTATAGCAACAATTTAATAATGAAGTCCTATTTAATTCCATTTAAAACATCATTATAGGCAATAGAAAAAATGTAAGAAATTACTTTGAGGGTTTTTACTTTTGGTGATGTAAATATACAATTAAATGTTTAAATAATCATTAAATGCAAAGCAAATTCAATATTAAAAGTATTAATACTTATTTTCCAAAAAACTAATGCACAACCAAGAGAACCAAAGAAATTAGAACAATCTGAGAACACTCATTAATAAGAAACAAAAATATGAAGTTATAATCGGAGGTCTCGTGGACAGTTTGTTTGCTCAGCTGACCACTTCCCCCACAGCCCTTTGGGAGCAGTTACAGACCATAATGTTACTGAAGGGAAAGCACACTCCAGTAGTTATTATTTAACAGCCTCTGTGAGCATCTGGCTGAGCCTGCAGCGCGTGGTTCCTTTGCTCCCAGAGGATTATCAGACAGATGAGAAACCTGAGGCTCATCCCTGCTCGAATCCAAATGCACTCCCAAAGAGACCCAAAACATCCACAAATCACAAAGCCCAGCACTTTTAGTCCAGTGTAGACTTCTGCTTGGGTGGGTTACAGATTCACCTTCCTAACAAAGCTGTCTTCACAGCAATCCTATTTTAACCTCATTATCACAAAAGGCATGTTACATAAAACCCACATGGTTCTAAGTTTTCCAACTGGGTTAAATTCTTAGGGCAGAATTTCCTTAAATCAACACATTTGTTTGTTTGTTTTACTTGCAGAATAATGATTTAAAACCCATGATTTTGAAAGTGAGCAGAGCCGTGCTGTGGTCATACGTGACTAATCAGCAAACTTTTGAGTCTATTAACAATCCAATAAGCAAACAATGACCGGGCATCATCTAAAGGTGTTACCATATAGTGACGTTCCCTTTCCAGGAATTACGCCTGGTAAATCATGTGATGCATCTTCTATGTTTACCTAAATGCTGTGTTTATAGAGCGAGGAGCGTCCAGACTGTTAGCTGAGGTCTGAAAGCAGTGATGGGAAAAAGAGAAGTTATGGACTAGAATCAATTCAACTAGATCTTATGATCTGCAGAACTGCAGAACAACTGCAGAAAATGTCATGATCATGGATGGAGTTTAAATAAAATCTAAACTAATTTTATAACTTAGTTTTGTTGATTTTGAGCTAAGATTTTGTGTGGGAGTTTCACTGAGTGTTAATGGAATGCACAAGATGTAAATAAATCAACAAACAAATAAATAAACAAACAAATATGCAAGATCTTGCAACATCACATGAAATCATGCAGATATTTATTTTTTAGATTTACCCAAAATGGCCAAAACCACCACTTCTCAACATTCAGTAAGATGTCCTTTTGATTTCTGACATAAAAGGCAGTGAGGGATGTTCAGTCCTTCAGGGAATGCTGGTTGTAAAAAATGCAAACATTTTGCAACATAATTATTTATGACTGATTATTAATTATTCATACTTTCTAAACCATATTTTACACTGTTTTATTATTATTTCATGCTAGTCCCTCATTTTGGCAAATGTGCGTTCATGTGAGCTATTGAGGAGTCTGTACATGTTTCATCTTGAGCCTGGAGGATAATCGCTTGAATTTACTGTAATAATAATTAAAGTGAAATCAAGACCTGACCTGTTTGTGGTGTCACGTTTTCCAGTCTACAAATACTAAACGCTGTTTAATGCCTGTTCACTTCTGTTGCTGGCCAAAAGCCTTGTGTATCCAACAATGCAACTTTCCAGTAAATGACGTTTTACAGTAAAGGCCTTTACAAAGAATAAACCCTGTGTGATCACAAGCTCTTTTTGACACATTTCTTTAAAAAGTCATCCATAAAACCCACTAGTAGGTGTGAAATGTTCTCAATGGGGCATTTCAAAGTAAAGATGTGGTTTTGGCCCGGAAAAGAAAATATGTGTTCTGGAGTTTTCCAGAAATGTAAACTTAAAAAACATAAATAAATACCAAACACACACACACACATTTCCGTTTTACTAAGGTAATCGGTTTTATAACATAAGCATGCAGAATAAAATTTCCATCACTAATTCATCATTTGCATGCCGGATGTATAAAAACGTGATATGAAATGTTCAGAATGTTCATCTTTTTTCCCACAAAATCAAGAAATACTTCCAACCGTCTGACCCTATTTTTTATTTGAAACCATTTAATCTGATTCTATGTCAAGAACTTCCTGGTAATTTTCCCTCCTCATTCGTGAGCTCCCTGCTGTCCTCGCCTGCCCTGGATTGAGTCACCACCCTGAGGGACCTTCAGGGAAAAAAAATGAAACAAAACCAAACAAACAAGTTAATGTAATACCAGGAAATATCTCTGAAACTTCCTGTGGCACTGACCTGTAAACCAGGATGTTTTCTTTTAGTGGTGAAGTCACACTGGAAAAGTTATTCTGTCTTTTAAGTTTGTCTCAGTTTGATTTAAGGTGAACGGGGATGTTTTCTGTGTCAGTGGCCGGAGGATGAACTGGAGGTTTACACATGAGGTGGAGTAACCCTAACAGCTGTTCAGTGTCCTTATTTTTAGCCTAATGTGTACACTCGGTGTTGTGGAGGTGACAAAAGCAAATTTAATATCAGGTTAATGATCAGTGGTTAAAAACACAAGATGTTCAGACTGCACGCTTTCTTTGTTCAAATGAAAGATTTCAGATGCTGCCTAACGTTTTTAACTTTTTTAAAAAGACCTCTAGAAAATATTCACACAATGTGTCAAAGCTATTTTTAGACATAATTTATTGGCTTGTGTCTTTGGTGACCGACATGGTATTGTGTCATGCGCGTGCACATAAAACTAATCACTGAAAGGATATCAGCCTCACAGCGTTTTATTAGACTATTAAAAAATACATGAGCACTTATGATCTAAAAGTCATGGGTCTGTTGACTTTTGATCCTTTTCTGGATCATTTTATTATAATCATATTCACAGTTTTCAAACTAGATTAATTGCCTTCAGGATGCAAAAGAATATAATTTTATAGCTGAGAAAATAAAGATTAATATGAAGCCATATGTTCCCCCTCGTCCTGTTCTGTGTAGACAGAATGGTGGGTCTGAGTGCTTTACAATGTGTGTGATACTTCTCCTGTTGTGCAGTTTATTGGATCTGTGGCATGACGAGCTGCAACCAGTGGATAAGCAGAGGAAAAAGGGATAAATTAAAAAAACAAGAATGAGCTAATAAAAATAGTTTGGGGGCAAGAATAACAACAATAGAAGGATCAACACAAGCAGGACACAACAATAATGAAATATTCCCCCCTCAAAAATCCAATATACAAGATAAGACAAAAGTCAGAGGAGAAAATATACATTTATTATATCCTGCACTGTGTGCACAGTGAATAATTATTATCTCTTGCTGTTTCTGAAAGATTGAACTGTTGAATGTTGAGCATGGTGAAGGGGGGAGGGTAGCCTGGGAGAAAAGGAGGAAAGACTTATTGTTGTGTTTCTTGCATATCATCAATGATTTAGTCTCAGAACCTCAGAACTTTTTTCTTTTGGCTTTCAACTCTTAAAGCTTTTTTTTTTATTATTATTATTTGGCTGCTAAAATTGGTTGAACTTGATCCTTAGAGCTTGAACTTGTAGAGGTCTAAAAATAGTTTTAGTGGTCTGACCCACTCCGCCTGGCATTCTGCTGCTTTCACTGCCCTTTTCATTCTCTCTGTGTATGTTTATCTAACTTGATTGTCTCATCCGTGATCTATTTGTAAAGCACCTTGTGATGTTATTCTAGAGAGGTACTATAAAAATAAAACTTCTTCTTTATGGACACGAGGGAGTTCACTTATTAGTGTTTCCATATAACCCAGTTCCCATCAGGAGCTCTGATCACCTGTAAATAACAAAAGTGTGCAAACATGTCCAGGGACTCAATGGTTCAGATCAAGTTCTGAGTTCAACTTTATATTATAATTTTAACCCAATTTAAACAACAAAAGTTGAACATGCTCTCATGATAGTTTGTAAAACTTTTTTATATAATTTGTGTCCTTGATTACTTTATTTTGTCATGCAGAAAGGGAATTTACCCTGAAAGAAAAAGAAAATGAAAACTATAATCACTTGATCTTCCAAGAGCCTTGAGTTCATCTTTTATTCTTTTCATATTAAATAAGTTTAAAAAAAATTTTAACTAAATTGCTCATGTGATGAAAACATAATTGATGAAGGGATGCAGAATATTTCCTATCTTTATAGCTGAGAAAATAAAGTATTAGAATGAAATGTTTGAAAGCGATGTTTCTGGATGATCTAATTCTTCCTTATCTCCTTCTGTGTGTGTGTGTTTATGTTCTGTCTCTCGTGTCACGCCTCCACAGCTGGTCCTCTCACACAGCTGCTCCTCGTTCCCCTGATTGCCTTCTCCTGTGTTTCTAGTCCAGTTGATTACTTCACTCTGCTCTACCTGCACCTCGGGTCCAAACTCACATCAAAATGAGACACTCACATGGATGGCATCATATTTCATTCATAAAGAATGAATAAAATATTTATAAATGAATCAAGTTCAGGAGTTGATGAGTACTACAACTGTGGTAAAAATAATTATTAGTTTGAGTTTTGTGTGTTTTTTGACACATTTTCTCTTCAAAATGGACCAACTGAACAAAAAGACTTGTAGAAAAACAGCTTTCCCTGAGATTGTGTTCATGAAGAACAGCAGGTTGTACTTTTAGAAAGTGAAAGGTCTTGATATACTGTGAGGAACATGAGAGGAATGTTGCAGAACGTTTAAGGTCAGAACCCTGTGAGACTTTTAAATCCACTCTGTTGATTTTTACTTCTGATTCTCACGCTGTCCCATAAATCACTTCAATGGTTAATGTTGTATTTATAGAATATTATCAGATTGCTCTAATGAATTTAATCTGATGTCAGATTTCTGAGTAAAACTGGACAGAACACGGAAACGAGCCAAGTGAGATGTTTTGAAATGAACGGTCTAAAAAGTTTGGGTTATTTTTGTTGTTTTTAATTTTTTTTCCTACATTTTTAAGTTTCCATTCTTGTTCTTGTATTTCTTATGTTGATAACTAATAAAATAGAATAGTAGATTTTTATTTTAGATTGAAATCACTATATTAAAATCTACTTTGAAAGAAAGTTTCAGTGGGAGGGACTTTCCAGTGCTTCAGTCTAATTGGTTATGTGGGTTTTGATTAGGTGGCTTTAGCTGTTTGCCAAAGGTAGAGCCACCTACTCCAGACCCTCAAAACTAGTGCCCTGCCCACAGAGACTTTCTGTCAAAACCTAAACCCTAGAGCAGAACCAAAACATGCCCTTCAAAATAAAAGCTTAAATGGTGTGAATGAAGCAGAATGGGTTCTGTGCACGCAGCTGACGTAATTTCCGGTAGAAGGTCAGGATGGACGTAAACTTCCGGTAGCCGCTGGAAGCACATACTGTGTTTGCTAGTTTCCTTTCGGGAGCTTGTAAATCTTATTCTTTTTTTGTAAATCTTTCTTCTAGTTTTTGTGCGTGGCCTTCTATGTCAAGCTTTTATGTGTTCATGTCCTAAACATGACATGTACACTGACAAAATTTGCGTTTCAACAACATACTGACAGCAGGTCTAACCACCACTGCTGTGTGCCATTCTGTACATTATCAACAAGATCAAATTCCCAACTCCCATCGTTAGCACAGAGATCGGAAGTCTCGTATCCTCACGCCAAACACAGAACTGATGTGTGCACAGAGGCTATTAGGTGAGAACCCAAACAGTGTGTCAAAGAAATGAAGTATGAATTGTTAAGAAGTAAAAATAAGTTTTAAGTTGAGAAAATATTTACTTATGAAATAGTTTATTTGTTTTAAGAGTTTTTTTTTTTTTGCTTTTGAATTTCACACTTTGCTTCTGAATTGGTTTTTTTGGTTCCTTTATTTTATATATGTTGTGTGTGACTGTCATTTTTGGTTGATCCTTTTGGCACTAATCTTATTCCATAATGCTGCATATGTATGCTACTCTTCTCCAACACACCTGATTAAACTCAATGGAAACTAATTGGTTTGTGCAGATCTTTATGGCATGCAGAGGTCATTTTACCAGATGTGTTGAAGCAGGTAAATGACTAAAACGAGCAGAATGGAGGCCTTTAAGGACAGGATTGGACATCACTGAGCTGGATGGATAATTCTGAATAGTCCTATTATTTCAATAGATATATGTTCATGCATTTGCAGATTTAAACTTTAAGTTTAATTGATGCTCAAGTTAAAAGGTCTAAATGTCAGAGTAAAGTGCGGTTAATACACACTCATTAAGGTATAATTTACTATTGTAAAACTACTATTATAACCTGCTGGAGGTCTTTTGTCCTCGGCTGCTCTGCTTCCAACGTGCCGGTGAAGTTCAGGGAATCACGAACCTCATCTGATCTATAATTTTCTCTTCAGCACCAGCAGCTGGAAGATAGCGTAACAACGTCTCCTGATGAGAGGATGATCCCGGTCCCACGCTCTCATCCACGCATCGAGCTCCACATGGAGGTGAACTGTGAAAGGGACACGCTGCGTTGGAGATGAGCTTTTTGTCTGAGACAGCTGAGTCCAAATGAAAGCGAGAGGCTCGAGACAGACAGGTAGCGTGAGGTAAACAGGTTGGTAAACGATGAGGACAGTGGGTGAAATGAGGACTTGAGCATCCTGAAACAAACTGAGTAAGATGTGATCTCTGGTTTGAAAATCATCCACAGCTAAATGTCACATTCACCGCTTGTTTTTCTTCCTCTGAGTTTTTTTGTTAGGATTTGATTTCCTATTTTGACACATTAAAGATAAAAGTTTTAAAATTCAGCACTGAACAAAGATAAGAAAGGTTTTCACTCATGTTGTCGTTAACTAATTTTTTTGTTAATATTTTCCACTGTCGTAATTATTGAAGGCCTTGATTAAGTCTGTTTTCATTAGGCTGCAGCTCAGACAGCAATGGCCATTTGTAATAAGTTGCTAAGAAGCTATTTTTAAAAATGGTTTAAGGGCAAAATGAGATGATGGATCACCAACAATGAATGCCTCTGTTGCTTAAAAAATCTATTACATTTCTGAGAAACCAGATGCTTCATCAGTATACCTGCTTTGAATTCATCATATTTGTTACTAATCTAAATCTCAGCGGTTTCATGAAGGAAAATACTTTTATGACTCAGATTCACTTCCGATGTCATCATCAGGACCAGTGGGAGGGCGCTGACATCGGTGTCAGTGTGGGTGTTCAGGTTCCCTTCTTAGGCTCCCCGGGCAAACCTTGGCTCTTAGATGGCAACAAATGATGCAATTAAATACCTTACATCAGCTCAAGGGTTGGGCAATCCCCGAGTAGCTGTCTCTCTTCCCGGCTGAAGCCGTCCCACCTTCATTAGCTGACTCAATGGGATCACTGGTGTTTGGCCTTGGTAAACTGAGCGTTCTTGCTAAATGTTTGTGTGTCACTGGCTGTGGTTTTTGCATGTCTTCTTTTAGACCCCTCATTCTGGACCACAACCTACTGCCTGAAGAAGATACTGATAAATATTAGTATTTTTCATTTTGATGGAAAACTGGCATTGTTTTTTTAAATAATTCATCATCTCTCCAGGTGTTCCTCTACTTGAGAACACCTGCCACCCTACCTCTGTTTCCTTCCTGGTGATAATCTCAGAATTTAATTAATTTGTTAGTTTTCTGGACGTAAGCTTATGACTGACAAATCATCAAAAATAAGACCGTTTATTTCCAGATTTAATGTCTTTATCAGAAAAGATCAGCTTTTTATTTATGGTATGGATGATCTTCATGCTGACACTTTTTTACATGAATATACATAAGAGCTTCTGAAAGCAAACCAACTATAAATAAAAAAAATGTGTTTGTTTTTTTATTTTATTTTAAATCAAAATGAAGCTGGAAACAAAATATTTTTTGATCCTAAAGTCAAAACAATTTAAATTAATTTAATTTAATTTATCTTTTTGGAGGCATTAAAAATTAAACATACAAAACTTTATCTACAAGTCAGATTATAACAAGGATTTAACATCTGTTCTTGTTAAAGTTATATTCTTTAGTAAAAAACAAAAACTTAGTGAAGTAAAATATTTACATACATTTTAATAATAAAATGTCTCAGTTTTGATTTAGTCTGGAAGTATTTAAAGGTTACTGATTTTGATGGAGCATGTCCAAAATCCATAACTTATTTAGGTTTTTGATTGAAGACCTTATTATGTATAATCATTTTAAAGCATGCTATTCAATCATTTAATTTTGACTTAACAAGGAGTGTTGTATTTAACCTCTAGTTTGCAGCATGCAGATGAAGGTCAACAGCACATCCCCTGCTGCAGGGTTTTCAGCCCAAGTGTTTGTGGTGATATCTTCATGCTGGTGATGTGTCATTGTGTTTACCTGAGCTGAACGCTGGAGGAAGTGCACTAACAGAGGTCAAACAGGTGAAAAACACAGTTAGCTTAAGGCTGAATAACCTCAAAGTGGAGTTTCTGATGCTCCAGATAAAAACTGCCAGCTAAAGGATTAAAGATTTCAAAACAAAGCTGTTGATGATGAGAAGATTACTGTTGTGACTTTTCTTCTTCAATAAACACAAATCTAAGCTTTGATACTGGTTATTTTTAAGAAATAAAGTTCCATCAAAACTTTTCTTTTTCCATCTTTTCATTTCATACAGCCCGTAGCAAGACTCCAGTTCCTCGAAACACTCTCAGCCATAGCGTTGCATAAGCAGAAAACAAAGTTTCCTCTGTCAGTGAGGACGCAGGTGGTTTTTTCCCTACAACAATGCAATATATATATTCAAAGCATATCTTTATTCAATCGTTTTAGCCTGAAGTTAAATGAAGTGCAAAATATAATTTAAAAAAATGAAACATGTAGCTGTTGAGAACACTTAAAAGCAGCTTCTTTAACATATTTATTTCTTTCTTTACAGTGTGCAGGCTGGACAAAGTAGATAGATAGAAGTCCATGTCTTCACTCACCATGGGTCTGATGTGAGTGAGGACCCGTCTCTCTGGGGTCTTCATGAGGTACAGGGTGTAAACAGACCTTCACTTATCGATGGACGCAGAGTAACAAAGTCAAACTA
The DNA here is from genome assembly GCA_006937965.1 of Callopanchax toddi. Classification (NCBI taxonomy): domain Eukaryota; kingdom Metazoa; phylum Chordata; class Actinopteri; order Cyprinodontiformes; family Nothobranchiidae; genus Callopanchax; species Callopanchax toddi. The sequence continues at coordinate 1,113,447 of SSNR01000069.1, read as the reverse complement.
TTTACTGTAATATTCAACTGAACCATGAGACTTTCATCTTCTGAGAATTAGATTACCGGTAAGTGGAATGATGCTAAAATCAGATTTTACATCAAAATGTTGTTTAATGGCTTTACCCTAACACTGATTTTCATAAGGAGGTCCACAGCTCAACAGCTTTGGGTCAGATGTCTCAGATGAATGTGCATCAGGGCTGTCATTTGTTTTTATAATGTTAAGATGTCAGACTCCCCTCTCACTGCCTAAAGGAAGTGCAGGAGACAGGTTGAACATCCTTGATGATGTTGGAGTAAACATCTGGTTTGCTTGCCTTTATTAAGTTGAACAAAGTCCTAAGCAGAGGGAGCCTGTAAGTTTTCCTGATGCATCCATTCTGTCATGTTGGTTTCTTTGTCACGTTTCAAGGTGACTTCATATTTCTGAAGAATGGTGCTTACTTTTATCAAATTGATGGAGTTCTCATGTTTCCTCTGGCTATTTCTAAGGATCAAACAACAAAACGTTGTCACATGACTTGAGGGAGTCATAATGGAGTGCAAATTCTTCATCCTGTAATATCTTCAAAATGTATTCAATCAGCATCAGCTCTTGAAATGACCTGACTCCTCTTTGGTCAGCTCATGTTTAATAAGATATAAGAATAAAAATGTGCTTTAAACCATCAGTTTAAATGTTTTGATCTCTTTATTTTTTGCTTGTCTGCTCAAATAAAATATAATTGGCAAATAGAGGTTGGAAGATGTGTAAAATGACAGTTAGTCTTCCTCAAAAAATGAAGCATAGTAAAAAAGGACTTTGATATAAGGGAATGCCTTTACCTTCTTGCTCATGTTGGACTCATGTGAGGAGTTTAACATTGTTGTGTTGTCTGTTTTTATCGTGCATGCAGGGGATTTACATGATCTCCCACTACGCGTGGTTATTGCATGCATAAAAATACCTAAAACAAAAAACTAATCTAATCACATTTATTGCACTTGAACCACAGAGCCTTGTTAAACCCTAACTTACCAGTGCTCTAGAAAGCCAGGTGTGATTTTCTTTTTAGACGTGTCACTCACTACCCTCTACCAGTCATGTTTTGTCTCAGGTCCTCCAACATCCCTTTATTCTGCATCATATAACAAGCAAATCTTAGATAAGCAACGTGCAGCTCGCCATCTGGGAGACGCTCTCACTTCAGCTTTATTGTGTTCAGCAGCTGACAGTTCATCCCACCTACTTTCAGTAATGTAATTAAACTGAGACAATATTATCTTCTTCCCATCAGTCCTTGGAACGAACACCTTTTATCAGAGTCTGTAAAAGTTCTAAGTGTGATCATGTGTCCCACTAAAAGGATGTAAGCTAAAGGAGCTGCTGAGGAGACGATACAGGATGTTAAAAGGCCACCGATGAGCAGCTGAATGTCAGAGGTTCTCAGGTTTCCTTCTCTGCAGAATCTGTGATTAATGCTTATGCACTGACTCATGAGTCATTTGACAACCTGTTATAAAGTCTAGCTGCATTCCTTTTAGAATACAGTAGGACTCATTATTCTGAGTATATTCTTAGCTTTTCACTCAGCTGACTTCTGTCATTTCCGCTTCATTTAAATAGAAAGTCCAGGGGGAAAAAAGGCTAACCGTGGAAGAAATTCATTTAAAACTTTAATATATGCACATCAATTTAGTATTGTCGTTATCCAAACCAGTGTGGTTTTGAAGTAATATATTTCATCAAAGGTTTTGTTTGTGTGCAACAGCCTGAGTCATCGCTTTTATTCCAGGAAGAAAAGTATATTTTGATGTAGTCTGGGTTTTCACAAAGAGCCAGAGTGCTTGTTTATTTAACCTTGACAAACCCTTTAAAAAACACCTCATAGCAACAGATTTTTAATTCTCTGATGGAAAAGTTATTCTGTAAAACATGGGCTTCTAACAGAGATTAAACTTTTCCAAAGGGAGACGTAAGAACAAATTTAGCTTTGAGAAGTGAAAAAAAAAAAGTTAAAAGTTAAAATAGCCTTAAAAGGTATTAAAATATATAAAAAACAAAGAATGAAGTTTATTTTGACCTGTGGATGAAAATAAATTAGCTAACTGACTGTAAGAGTGACTGATGTCGTTTTAAGGAGTGGGAAGCGCTGCATCAACTATCAGAGCTTTTTATCACTCAGCAGTAATTTCCCAGCCTTGTCCTTTCTCCCTCATTTACTCTCTCCATTTCTTTTTCTCTTCCCCTCTCTCTCTTTTTCTCTCCCTCTTTCTCTGTGCCTCTCTGTGATTGGCTGATGGAGCTGATGACGAGCCAGAGGCAGGGGGTGGTGAGAATATAAAAGCTCCTCTGCTGCTCTGCTCTGACACAGACTGAGCTTTGCTGAACGGATATTTAAGCACAACCTAACAGACAACCCCAACCTGCTGCTATGTGCAAAGGACTGGCTACGCTGCCCACCTGCTGCTTGGAAAGGTAGATCCAGCTTCATAAAAACCCTCTGATGGATTAAATCAAAGTCATCTTTACATTAATGTGAGGGCATTTGAGACACTAAAAGAAAAGTCAGGTTAATTTAATTTGTTATATATGTCATTTTTTATTGCAAAGACTTGTCTGCAAAACATATCTGGTGTTGTGTGGACAAAACACATCTAAGCTGTTTTATTTCTTGCTTCCAGGGCCAAGGAGCTGAAAGAGAGACTTGGAAGCATTCTGCAGAAGCCCAACTGGACTCTATCCTGTTGCAAAATAGGAAAAAATAAGTAAGTGTCACACAAAAGAAGCATTTTGTACATTTATGCAGTTTAATGCAATTCCAGATTAAATCTAAACATGCTTTTACTTCTTTTCAGAACGACTCTGGAGGAATGCCTCAAGTGGAAGGAGTCGTTTGAAAAGCTCCTCTCCAGTAAATGTAAGTATAAACCTTCAGATTTGTGTTTTATCACACCCAAGAAGGGGAAAGGAAAAGCATTTCCAGTAAAATGAGCAGAGACACAGTTTTACAATCACCCTCTGCGGGCTGATTATGTGTGATTACTAATTGAATTTCCTATCTTTGCAGATGGTCTGTGTGCCTTCACAGCCTTCCTGGTCTCGGAGTTTAGTGAGGAGAACATTGCGTTCTACTTTGCCTGTGAAGATTACAGGAAAACCAAGTGTCCTGCTAAACTACCTGCAAAAGCCCAGAAGATCTATAACGAGTTCATCGGCAGTGAAGCTCCCAGAGAGGTGAGGAGATTCTAAATCTACAAAGAAAAGAGTTCTGATACCTGAAACCTTTTTGAGAACTTTTCAAAAAGAACCTCACACTGACTTTTTCGCCTCTTTTCTTTTAGGTAAATATCGATCATGAGACCCGAGACATCACCAAAGCCAACATGCAGGACCCCTCGCCATCTTCTTTCGACCTGGCACAGCACAAGATCTACATGTTAATGGCCAAAGACTGCTACCCTCGTTTCCTCCACTCACAGGCCTACAGGAATCTACTGTGCCAAGCCAAACAGAGCGCCAAGCCCACCAAGCTGCCCCAGCAAGAGAAAAACGTGTGAAAGCTCTTCGTAGGCGTTGAGATTTGAGAACCCAAGCAAGGCATGGCATTTGTTGCTGTATCAAGAAGCTGGTGCTGAGATGAGAGCAGGCGCAAATAAGCGGCATTGGATGGATCTGTTCTGCAGAGGCTGTTTGCTCAACAAGAAGAGGAGGATGAAAAGGGAAGGAAACCAGAGAAATGATGGCTGCAATGAGCTGGACTGATGTGCCTATAGAGATAGAGTTTGTCTTAAAAAGTTTAACTAAAGACACTGAAAGACAATCAAAACAGGAGAATGAGCAGAAGTTGTAAAAGCACTTTTATTTGCCGTTAGGCAAACCTTTTCTAATTGTGATGTGCAATGTTCTCCTTTAAAGAGTGTACATGTGGTACTTTATGAATTTGTATTTATTTGTATTTATTTGCCTGTAATGTGTTTGTTGTATTTTTACTTATAAAAAGTTTAAAATGTGCAATTTCATGATATTTATACAAGTGTTTCTTCTTTTTTTTTTTTTTTTTACATCCAAGACAGTCAGATATATTGTTTGAAAAATAAAGTCAACATATAAAACATGCATGTTGTCTTTCCTATATTTGGGATGTCATTTGTGAGAAATAGCATCAGTTGCTTAGCAGGACTAAATATTTAGTTGCAACACAGAAAAATGACCAATAAAACACAGCGCAGTTATCAGCCTCGTCCACATTTATCTCAAGCATCTCCTCTACTCTGGTGACACAGTTGAAGCATCGATTGTAAACATCTGGTCAGGGTTTTAGAGCCTTGCCTGTGCAATCATTCATATCACCGGATAGAAACACGACAGTCGTGTTATTTGCTGTGTTTTATGAGGCATTTTGTTGATGGTGTTGTGCAAAAACTGTTGTTCACCTGGGAAACTGTGTCCACTTTGTGTCATAAAGAACTCAGACGATGGCACTTCCCTGCTTTGAGCTTTTGTCATATAAATAAGAAGCTTTCAGGCCAACAGGAAGCTCAGAAGATGATGTGACGACATTAACGTAATGGGATGAGCAGTAAAACTTTATTATCGCCGCTCACGCTGTTTGCGCTGGCCATCAACACCATGCAATAAATGACAGCAAAGCTGCTACTAGGCTGAAGCACAACATCTTGCAGAAATCAGAAATCACAATCTAAAGCCTGCAGTTATAAATGACTTCCTCTCATTCGGAAGCATATTGTTAATATGACTGATTTAGTATTTTGACAGCAGACAGGGCAGAAAACGTGGCTGAATGTCAAGTTTGTGTATTCAGATGTCATCAGTGCAGAGTGAAGTCATTATTAGGTGGACAGCAGCTGGTCCACAGGCCTGATCCATATGTACAGCTCATAATACGGCCACCTTCCCTATAGTAACCCTTTGACATTTCAGTTTACATCTGCACATTGGCAATCTGTGAAACTGGCTTCAAGTGTGAGCAGAAAGAGTCTGTCACATGGCCAATTCAACATGTCATTGTTTTAATGCCAGAGAAAAATCTATCATGCAGGATCAAATTTTAAACCACTTTGAATCACAAACCTTTGATTTGTAAAAGAGATATTGTGGAAGATTAGCATAATAGATGCTATCATTCCTCTATAATATTTTTACCATGTATCTTTTTCTGTTTTCTTCTAGGCCCTCTTCTTACTGGATGAGACCCACAATGCTCTTCATAAACTATTAGAACTTCCTGAAACTGTTAAACTACTCACCAATGATGTTTATTCCAGCCATTTTCGTCACTTGGAGTAAATTTTAGAAGACAGGTTACAGGCTTGAACCACAGGGCTCTTACACCTTTTGCTATAATTAATGCCAAGCACTTTCAAGGTGAGTTTTCAGGATTTTCCAGCTTCTTGCATTGATGATTTACACACACACACGATTAGTGCACATGCAGTATGCATAAAAAAAAAATTGTCACTCCACTATCTTATCATTGTGCTACAACCAATTTCAGATGCAGTTCCAAGCATTTTCAAACACTTCATTCAAAATTTAGGCTCTTTCAAAACCTCACATAAAAATTCAGACATTTCAAGGATTTCAAGCACCAATATAAACCCTGGATCTGACATGAACTGTGGAGGTTGGACACGATGGTGCTGAGAAGTAGGCAGGAGACTGAGGTAAAATCCAAAAAGGTGCATTTACTAAGAAAACAAGGCTGACAAGTAACTATAAACAGAACGAGGGACTATGAAACAGACTAGACTATGACAAGGCAGAAACAGATGAACCGTCAAGGAAAGACCAGACTGGGGAGCTATAAATACAGGAGGAGAACAATCAAGGAAACAAGACACACCTGAGGAGAATAAACAAAGTAGAGGAATCAATTAACACACAGGGCAAGGAGGAAACACAGGGGCATGAAACTAGGCTGACATGACTAGAACTATGACTTAAAAACAGACCAAAACATGAATCAAACACAGAAAACTAAACCATGACAAGGACGAGACTAAAACATGACTAGACAGACAGGAATACATGACAGGATCAAGGAAAATGTTCCCAGAGAAACAATAGCATTCAGGGAGGTGTTGTTACAAACTAACCAGCCTAACCCTAAAACCAGAACCAGGATCTGTAAATGAACTCTGGAATTTAATGGCAGCCAGGAGTAGAGGGCTGACGTGTGTGTATCTGGAGAAGCCTATAGCACAAGCATTCAGAACCATCCAGAACTAATCCAAGGAAGTTTTAAAACAAATGAACAGCAGGTTTCAGTAATCCAAACATGAAGAGATGAAAGGAGGGAGAACAATTTCCAGTTCAGAGTGGGAGAAAATGAAACTCAACAATATTCCTGAGATGATAGAAGAAGGAGCAAACCAGAGAACTGATATGAGTCCAGAGCCAGAGCTCAAGCTCCCAAACAGAAAAAAAACCTCTAAAACTATCAAAGAACATGACTAATTGTCCAAAAACTTCTAAAAAAAATCTAATTAGAACTACAAAACCCATCATTTCTTTGTGATGCTGTTCTGTTCCCTCACCAAGCTCCTTCTCATGACCATCTCATCATGTATGTACCACACCCTGCATCACAACAAACATGCTATAGCGCAACGTTGATAATGCATGATGCCAGAGTGACCTGTCCTCCTTTAAATTTTCATTGATAAAGCCATTCCATTGCACACTGGACCCATGTTACGTACAACACCACCATGCTCCACACAAGACCACAATACTTTGCTTCCATTATATTAAACCATCCCAACTTTATTCATGTGTGTCCGAAATCTCAGAAATCATGAACTGAAGGAAGTGTTGAGAATATTCACCCAAAAACCATAATATAAACCATTTCCATTACTGTAGAGTTAACAGATTGCATGACACATGGCTGAGCTTTTGCAAAACTGAAGTACAGCTTTTCTATTGCAGTCATTTACAGTTATTAATCTCTCAAGCACAACTAATCACTTCTCTGAAAGACACTTCTGTTTTGAGTTTTTTCTCTGAGTGACTTCCCACTGTGGAATTCAGAATATTTGCATCTTTACCTCCAGGGGTTATAAAATGTTTTTTCCCCTCCTACGCATTTCTTCCTCTGCCACACCTCAGTGGAAATTAATTACGTGACGCTCAAAGTCTTTGATGTCTTTCGAGAAACCCTAAACCTCGCCCAAACCAGAAACCTTGTGTATGCAGATGTCACGAGGTCCCGTTTCCTCTGAAAGCAGACGGGAGGAAATCTCTTTCCTTTGGTGGAATCAGACCTGAGGGCCCTCACCAGCCTCAGCCTGTTTGAGTCTGTCTGAAAACACTCTGATTAATATTGAAATTTAATTTAAGCACATGCTTGAGTTGTAAATTTATGTATTTTAACAATCTAAACATTAAATACAAATGATAAATAAAAAAGTTTAACTTTTACTATTTTTTAGTTACATATTAGACTAAAAATATCCTTATGCTCTAAGCTAACACTCAGCTGATGTGACATTTTCAGACAACAGAAGCCAACATAGAACTGAACCACAGTAAAAACTGCTGTCCGCTCATGACCAGCCTCAGAAATAGCTACAGTTGTTATTATAAAACAGAACATGGTTTATTTTTTAACCACACAGCCTGCAGTGTTTTATAAGTGATAAAAGCTGGAATTCTGTGGGATAAAAGATCTCACACGACCCTTCTAAAACTGGAAATGCCATGAGCACAAGTTTGATTGAAGTAATGGTGAGCTCACAGTGACATCTAGTGCTTGGATTTGTCATTGTACATCAGAAAATCATTTATAGCTGCTTGGATTAAAGCTATTATAACACGTGATCTCTTGTATTAAAATCCAGTTATATTAATAATATTTATTTATTTATTAAGCATGATTTTTTTTTTATAAAAATGTTTAGCCTGGTAAAAATGTTTACCTTTCAACATTGTTCTGGGAAAAAATGTTCAGTTTTTTTTTTAAACTAATCTTTTATTACTTTCAATTTTTTTAGGCTTCAAAACCTTTTCCTTAAAATAACGACTCAATCTGAAGATAATAGTTTGACTGTTTTTCTACAACATTTTGAGAGTTTCCTAAAAAAACAATTTCAGGTCTTTCCTCAATTTTTCAGCTTACATTACTTTTGTGATACTTGTTTCTCATTATGACCACTTGGTAAAAAAAATTTTAATCTATATCTCAACATTTCAACATTTTATTAACATTTCGACTATATTTTGGAGACAATGTTTTGAGAGTTTTCTCAGCATTTGACTTTTCAACATCTTTATTCTTGACTCTTTGACTTTAGTCTCTAAAATAAAATTTAAAAAAATTCTTCTCAATATTTGGATATCTTATTTTTTGCATGGGATTAATACACTGCTGATAACATTAATTCCAGGTGCATTTAAAGACATTTCAAGCTAAGACAAAGAACCATGGTTTTAGGGTCACATTTATAACTATATCTCTGTAAGGAAATAGCTTCTCTGAATTGATGAAAAATAATGTGTAAAATCAAGGGGGGGGGGGGGGGGGGGGGCAGAGGAGAAAAAGTTTGGGAACCGCTGGATTAATTTATTTTACAATAAATCATTTATGTTAAAAAGTGAAGGTAGGTTTTAAATAAAGATTCTGAACAAAAAATCCTCTCGTAAATTCAGTTTCTTATAATAACAAAGAATTTATAGCCTAAGAAAGTTTCTTGTGCATCACAGGGGGGCAGTAAAGAGCTATGAATCGATTTGCACCTGTACTAAATTTCTTCATCTTTCATTGGTCACAAATGTAGGAGTATCAGATTAAAAAACAAGACTAAAGGGAGAGAGGACAATAAATAGACCAAAAACTAAAAATGTTTTTGTCCAAAAAGAAGAAGTTATCATAAAAGAAAAGAGGTTTGTTAACAACCTGTAAATTGAAGCACATCATAAAACCAGAGATGATCACTTTTATTTGGCTACTGAACCCGTGGCCCTGAGATTAAAATAGGTGCAGCGCATGAAGCCACAGGATCCCACATGGATAATCACAGCAAAACCCTCATGGTGGCCATAAAACAGGAGCAGATCTGGATTAGATGACCCAGTGTGCACATTCCTCCCTGTCTCCCTCAGGACCAGACATGTGCTGTGCAGACGCACCTCAGTGTGGTCCGAACCTCAGAGGAGGCTTTGCTTTCTCCCTCGCTGCACCCCTTTACATCACATAAAGATGACAATCTGATCATACAGATACATCTGATCATACAGCTGTGACTGGAGACGTTTGGTGCCAGTTGTCAAACAGAAGGATGCAAACACTAAAACAATTACAAAAGCAGTATATGGAGGAAAAGAAGAGAAGGGAAAGTTCCATGATAACCGACCACCTTAGATGAGTGGGCGAGAAGAGAGAGATGAGAATGAAGGGATGTGACAGCAGCAGCATGATGCTGCAAGCGTGGGAAATCTCCTGGTGTGAGTCCCTGGTGAAAAGACGAGAGTGTTCTTTCTGGTGACTTTCAGTCCTGCAGGGTTCACATCCTCTAGTTCCTTCAGGATCAGGCTCAGGCCTGGAAACAAAAAAAGAAGACCTGACACACACACACATGCACGCACACATCTTTTCTTGTTGTGAATTATTTTTTAATTTAACGTGATATTGTTGAATAGATTAGATTACAAGTGCACCTCAAAAATTTGAATTTCAGAAAGTGAAACAAATATAGATTCATTACACAAAGAGCAAAATGTTTCAAGCCATTTATTTCTTCTACTTTAGATGATTATGACTTACAAATGATAAAAACCTGAAATTCAGTGTCCAGAGATTTGGAATATTACATAAAATCTATTTTAGAAAATAATACTTTTTTTTTTCATTTATTCTTTATTTTCCAGCAGGACTAGGCACATGTACACTCCTAAAGGTACCCAACGCTGCTCCGGGGACCACAGGGTGTTCCTGAGCTCTGATTGGCCAGCAGACTGGTCTGACCTGAACCCAAAGAGCCTCTGACTGAAGACGCTCTGCTGCTGAATTACGGAGTAATAAAGTCTTGTAAAGAGGATGCTCAGGGTTTGTCATCATTTTCTTCATTTTATGAAGCATCCGTTGTGATTTTGTGAATCAGAAGTGAACACTTTGGGAAATACTTTAAACCACTGCTACCACAAACAGAAATAACACACCATAAACAATAAAACTATTGTTATAATTTCTCAAATACAAGAGACATAAACGTTTCTCTTTTATTGATTGATTGATTTTTACATCAATATCTACAGCATGCAAGATAGCAATTATTTACAACTTTACACATAAACAAACTTTTTTTAATGAATAAAATAGTCATTTACAGACATCTCAGATTTTCCGTGAAACTGACTATATTTAGAATTCTAGGAAGGCTGGGCTTCTGCTTAACCCTTGTGCTGTCTTAGGGGATTGACCTCAAAAGACTCCATAGGCCCATAAATAAGAACAGTGCAAGGGTAAACGTAGATTTACATGATTTTACTTTTATTTGAATAAAATACAATGACTTTTGAGATGTAATAATTAGCTTTGGGGATTATAAGTTGATGTTTGTTTATATGAGTTGCACTTGATCTCATTACAAGAAACCTGCAAGTTCCAAGTTGAAAGAGCTCAAGTGCAACAAAACTTAGATTTTTCAAGCTAAAACAACATTAAAATTATTATTATTGTATTTTTTATTAATATCTGCTCAAAATACAATACATAATATTTTGATTTCAATAAAGAATTTAGGTTTATGGAGAAAAGACAAAACATTGAGCCTCATACATTTGCCTTAAAAGAAAAGAAACAAATTCCCTGGATTTAATTTATTTATTTTTCTATTTTATTGGTCTCAAAAATAAATGTGAGTCAACAAGAACAGGATATGAGTCACTCCTTCCTCTGTAACGCTGACGGATTTGGTCAAGTTTACCGACCAGTACGTCTGCTTTAGGCTTTAAAAGCCAGTGAGGGTTTGTGATTTGATTTACCATCAAGTCAAAATATAAGCAAAAAACATAATTAATAAAAGCTGATATTCAATTTTGTCCTTAACCTTTTCTGTGTGTTTCTGCATCAACAGCCTTTGCAGTTTGTGCCAAAATTCTACCACTCTATGACGGGAGCTGAGCCCACAAATGGCCCACAAGCTGCACTTTGGACACAATAATATTCTAGGCATCTAAAGCAAATTCTTTAATAAAGAATATAATCACAGGTATATTCAATTTTTTTGGTTTTTAGTAGCTCAGTGTCCCAAAATGTTTCATGGTTGGTTTTTAGATGTTAAATTGTTCAAAATGCAGGCAAAACATGACTTCCCAGTCTGATCATTGCTTTGTTGTCTTATTTTTCCTCCTCAGTTCTTCATTTTGTGACCATCTGATAGGTGCCAGTAAACAGTGGAGCTAGTATCTCTGAGCATTTGGATCAAATCTGCAGAAATCACAGTGAGTAAACTCACCTAAAAAATCTGAACAATAATTTGTGTTACAAAGACGAAGGAAATCTACTTAGAAAAAAGCAACTTCCTCCTTTTTTAGGTAAAAACACGTACACATGTGGAAATCCACCTTATCGTTAAGAGATAATTAAGTTTGCTTTGGATGGAACTGAATCCGCGTTGCAACATAAAAATCCCATAAACATTTCCCCATCTGGTTCTGTTTTCATATTTTGACCCTGCTCTGACCTTTAACACACTTCCTAATCCTGTAATGCGCCGAGAGGCTTTACGTGCATTTATCAGGGCCTATATTTCACTCATTGTGCGTGTGCATATCACTTTTATGGTGATCACTAACTTGTAAACAGCCTTTGAACAACAGATCTAATTACATGTTGTGAAATATCACTAATGTTGACACATTTCTGTTGCTCAGGCTTTGATAACTACGTCCAGATGTTTTTCAGAATAATAGCAGATTTTTTTTTTTCTGGCTCTTGTCTCAGTTTAGAGACGTTTCAGGCAGAACAAAGAGCTCTATTATTCGCTCACACTGACACATGAAGTTTGGTTTTGTTTTCAACCTGTCAGTTTTCATTTATTCTATCAGGATTTAAGACTAAAACTTTTTTTTTTGCTGTTATGTTTAAATAAGGTCAGACAAAAACACTAGAAACTAAAAGTAGGATTAGAGAGCACTCATCCTGGTCAAGGTCAAAAAGGGTCAAAACATGAACTGTGTTTCATTTGTCTGATTGTATTCTAGAAAAATAAACGTGCACATTTAGACCAAATGATGTAGCAACAATCAGCTGTTTGGGAAATGATAACAGCTTGTAGCACAATCTGCTTCCTCAGGGATGGAAGTTGAATCCAACTGGACAAATGACGACCTCCAGAAGTTGATCTCATCATCTATTTATGCACAACAGTTGTTCTGCAGTGTACAAGTACAAGCCATTTACTATTTTCTCAAATCTGAACTTGTGTGTGCACATGTGGAATTTATTTAGAATTCAATGAGAACACTTGATGGTAAAACAGGATCATAATCTTTCTTTTTTTTTTCAGTTTTAAGATCCATCATTTTGGAACACAATAAAAAACAGTTTGTTCATTCTGTGTGACGTTATGAGGCATGCCTTTTTATTCATATTTTTCTTTTCCTTCAAGATCTTTGAAGTTTGCAGACATTCCTTCATGCACAGTTCTTTAAAGGTTCCACCACAGGATTTCATTCTGGTCATGGTCTGCATTTTTCATGTATTTATTAGGTCATTCTGTTGTGGGTTTGCTGCAGTGGTTAGACTCCAGTTTTGTTCAAACATCATCAGTCAGAAAGAAGACTTCATGTTTCTCTCTAAAATACTTAGTGATAATATCCTGCATTTGATATTTTTGACACACACACAAACATATATATATATATATTTTTTTTTTTAACTGTGTTCATTTAGTAGTGTTTTCTGCCTTATCTCCATATCATTTAACTATTATTTTATCTATGTTATAGTTATCCTCCTCCTTGTCTAAAGACTGACCATCTGTTCATGTCAGGAGGATCGATGAGGCCTGGCTGGTTGTAGCTGGCCAGTGCCATTTTCTGTCATTAGTCTCTGTGAAATATAGTCATTCTCATTAGATCGGACATTTTCATGGTAAAAACAAACACAAATTATATCTAAATTGTCAGAAAAGCTGTCCTATGTTTGTAATGAATGCTATTTAGAAAACTTCAAAGTGCCCTTCCTTTATACGTGTTTTATAATCATTTATTTTAATATTTTTTTAGAGCCTTTCGAGATTAAACCAGATCAAATCATTGACAAGATTCAATTCCAGCTCAGTGTTTGGAGTCAAAGTTGAAAATCTGGTGTTTGGATGTTACCCAGAAGACCCAGAAAAGAACCCAGAAGAGATGCTCTTCAGAATTAAAAATGTTCCTTTGAGTATTCACTCAAGCAAAGACTTGATCTAAATTTATTGTATTCTGTTGGTAACAGTTCATTTGAACATGCATTAATCACAGATCTTATTTAATGTAAATCACAATATGCACAAATTGCACAATGAAAACTTCTATTTCATAACAAATCAGCACTTTGTCCTCATATTGGTCTTCTCCCACTTCTATGAGTCATAGGGTCAGTAGCTCCTGCAGCTCCTGCAGGTAAAGCCCAGAGCATCCTTTCTCCAGCAACTTCCCTCATCTCCTCTGGTGAAACCAGAGGAGCACTCTATATGTTATTTATCTACAATAAGAAACATATGCACTGATGACATCACTCTTAGCAAGCAGAGTCTCTTGAAACAGGAAGTCGTTTTCTGACTGGAGCAACAGTCGAATCAGGAGAGACACTGCTGCAAAACAGTGACTCATTAGAAGCAAATGTTTTATTGTTTCATGCAAAATTGTGGAGGCTTGCATAGTGAAAATAGCATTTAATGCATTGGTATGACAGTTCTGAGCAAGGATTGTTTTACAAAACATAATTAGCTATGAGGTTGTCACTGTACAACAGCAGTGTCTCTCCTGGTCTGAGTGCTGCACCGGTCAGAGGATCCCCTCTGGGAACACAGTCACAAGCATTTTCTAGATCAGTGGTTCCCAAAGTTGGGGTTGGGATCCCACTGTGGGTCCTGAAACAACAAATGGGGGTCCTGGGATGTTCTTCAGTACTAAAAGTGAATTTAAAATCCTTGCTAATACCATATATTTGTCCCTACAAACTGTTACAAACAGTTGAATAAACATGGTATAATAGTTGTAGATGTTTGTGTTGTCATCATATCCTTGTTTAATTAGTTTATTAACAGTATTTGTATATTTTGCCAGTGATGGTTGGGGTCACAAGTCTCTGCCACTGTCATTTTGGGGGTCAGAAGGTTAAAAGTTTGGGAACCACTGCTCTAGATGCACAAAACACTCGTGTACTGGTTGGGAAAATTCCCACACCCCTCCCAGCCCCACATAGCAATGGAAAGGTCAGGTCCATGGTACCTTGACTGATTGAGAACTTGTGATTAATCCTTGAGAGGTGATCAGTCAAACAAAAACGCACAAATTCTGACAAACTACGATCATTGATTATGAAGAATGGGCTGCCATCAGTCAGGCTTTAGACAGGAATGTGATTGAAAACATGCCAAAAGGAAATGTCTGGACCAACATTACTGTATGTACAGTATATTGACCCTTTGTATAAATGTAACATAATTGTCAATAAAATACTTTTAATTCAATTTCAGTTACCATAGAAAAATCTGAAACAACAAACTTTGTGACTAGAACTCCAAAAACTATTCCTTCTTTTTGGCAGCTAATCCCATCCAGATGGCCACTGAATTTGTGCTAAATCACCAAACCTTGAAAAAATGCAAGAATGTCTCCACCATCACCTGGAGGATCACCGTGGAAACCAGTCAGGCCAGAAGACAGATGAGAAATCAGCAGCACTTCAAACAACACGGCCAATGGAGGAGAAACTTATTGCTTTCCATGGAGCCGGCACGTAACGTTAAGTCATTACATGCCTCAGTGACGTAATGAGGTCAAAAGGTTCCACTTATTCAACGGAAAACGTTAAACTCTGCTGATTAGCTGCAGCTAAAACAGCTGAGGACAAGCATTTTGATATAATAAGTTTCAAAAACTAGCCTTTGATTCTGATGTCTGTTTCTAAAATAAGAACAAAACCAACGGTGACTCGTAGGACTAAAAGTTACTTTTAGTCCAAGAGAACTTTTTCTGCTTGTGACAAACATACTGTACAGTTTAAATCCCCATCAGAAGAAAATGCAACACACACACACACACACACACACACACACACACATAGTCAACCAGGCCTGCTATAAGTGACTGTTAGTGCTGAAGCAGTTAGAACTTCCTCCTCGAGTGCTCTTCAGTGCATTAACCCCCGCAAGGAAAAAATGTCAACATGACAAACATAATGTACGTGAGCGCTGCACGACATGCACTTTCCCAGCACAAGACTGGAACTTCCTACGTAACTTTAGCTCTAAATGCTGCAATTCCTTTTACCCAAACTAAAGTTTAATGAAATGTTTAGTTTGGCTTTTTGTTTTAAAGCTTGTGGGTCTGATAGGAGATCTCTGAATACCAAACACGTCTCAGGGTTCAGTGAAATGCTGTGGTTATCACAGCTGTTTTGTAGTGGCTGTTTATCAGATGTGATGTTGATGCGGGGCCGTCTTGACTGTTGAAGTCCTCAGGTCAAACTTTACTCAGAAATCCATAAACAGACCGTGTATTTCTACTATGTTTTGTGTTGCTGTAGTTATGCTTCAATCAAAGTAATTGTGTAGGTGTAAATAGTTACTATCCTGACTGTTGATTACTTCCTGAACAGCCTGTGTTCAAAGAAACAGAGTTCATGTCCTTCTGGACTGATGAACTATTTAGCCTAGACTGTGGCTGCTGCCTTAAAAATATTTAGAACTCCTAAAATCCATAGTAATTTCTGTTATTTTATATATAAAAAAAGAAATAATTCACTGACATTATTTTTTAAAATAAGTGTTTATATCACCAGCAGCAGCTTATCTGTGCATCCAGGTTTTATCATATCTGCTAAAATAATCATTGATTAAAAAAGTATTTATAAATGAACTTTTTGACTGAATCACAGTAGATGCAGGAGGTTTTAAGTTGTTTCAGTGTTGTAGAACTCCAGATTTAACTTTTTCTTTCAGACAAACATTTTTTAGCTTAACGTTATGGTCTGAATGGACAAAACCCAGCAATAGAATTTCTACCTTCCTAAAACAATCTTTTAAAGTTTGTAGTAGTTCAGACTGTCCATCAGTTTCACATTGTAGTTGTACAAATTGTATATTTGTACAAATAGTGTGACAGAAATTAATAGGAATTCCTGCTGGACTTCTAGATTTCCCAGAAATACAACGTTTGCTTCTCATGCTAATATTTACATTTTTATATAAACATATTTTTTCTCCATAATACAAAATTGATGACAGTGTGAAGGTCTGTTTGAAATAATGTCACATAAACAAATGTAAAAGAGTAGAGCTGTTTTAAAACGCCAACAATCTGCTCTGGGTTGCTTTCAGACTAACTGTTGAAAATTATCATCAATAAATTATGTAATTAATTAAAAAGATATAAAATAAACATCAAGAGTTGGTCAAGGATTGAATCTTCTTGCTCCCTTTGAATGTCATTTATCTTTTTTATTTTGCTACAACAACAAAAGTTTCAATTTGACAAAAGGACATTTTTATTTTAAATATAAATAATGGAGTAAACACATTAGGATGGTTGGTCTGAATTGATAGGACCGTCTGACCTGAGGAGATGAGGTCCTTTAGGGGATAGAAGTCTTGATAACAAACCAAGGGAGTGAATTATTATTATTATTATTGTAGTAGTAGTTGTAGTAGTAATAGTGTTATTATTAGTACTATTAAAATGATTACCATTGCATTGTCTTTTAATTGTCATTTTATATTTATTAATAATATATGTAAATACACTTGTTTGATTTATTGCTGGAGTTTTATAGTGAATCTAACTTTGTGACAAGTAAATTATGTTTATTGATTTGTTGCTTTTTTCAGCGCGTTGAGGTCACATGTGTGTGAATTGTTTATTCGGGTTTTTTTCTTGAATGTTCGATTTTTTTTTTCTTGCTATCCTACTTTTGTTTTCTGTTTTTAATCCAGACAATGCCCTTTAATTAAAGTTACCTTGTGCAGAAAACTAAGAAGTCTAGTCCTTAACTCATCAGTCCTGTAGAAAGTAAACTATTTCTCAAAACAGAGGCTGTTCAGGCAACTATAAGAGAGTGATTATATAAAACTTTTAGTAGAAACACTTCAAAAGGGGCAAAATATCATTAAAAATGTTTTTCCTTGAAACTGTCAGACTCTCAGAATGCACTAATTTTACTGCATAAACATAATTTAGTTTAACATGATGCTCTTACATAATCTACAGCATGCTGTTACATAAAACCAACATTCGGTGTTGACCTTCCAATGGAAAATCCATTTTCTTTCTTATCAAAGAATGCAATTTATTTCTCTAAGGCAGGAATGCTAATGAATACATCAGTATTTATCATCAGATTTCCCCCCTTGACATGTTTGAGCCACCCGTCCATCACAGACAAATCCTTCATGGTTCAAGAGAAACAGTCTTTGCAGCCTTTTTCAGCGTCGTGTAAATGCCAGGTTCACCGGAAAAGCCTTCACAAATAAACAACTTAACAAACATAATTAATGAAGCTGTGGGAAAAGCGATTTTCATTTCCTCTTGCTGGAGCTCTGAGAAACTGGATGCCTCCTTCATTCAGGCGGCCTGATTGCTGAGGTTCATGATGGTCGAATCAGGATGAGCGTGAGAGCAGGAATTTGTTTAATTGATTTTCAGGTTAAATTCAAATTAGGAGGAAACAGAAATCAGGTCAGAGACTGACTAAAACCCCTTTGAACCCGATGGATGCTCCACAGAGAAAACCTGGGAGCCCTCCTTCCTGGATATCCTGTGCTTTGAAAATGTAACAGCAGCCCTCGTCGCTGTTTAGATTAGGACGTGAACACATGTTTTCTTACTAATATTTTGTTTAGATGAACAGAAACAGATTCATTAATTAGTTTTCTATACACTCTTACTTTCTCGTGTTCAGTATGGATCCCAGCAGGTGAGAGGTGAAGGAAAACTTCCAAACTAATAGCATCATTTACGAACCCTCTGGCATAATGTCAAGTTATAAATACATTATATTTTAATCTGTTTTATGTTTTGGTGTCGCTTGCTGCTGCAGTTTGCCTGGTGGGTCAGAGATTCAAAGGAATCTCTTTTCCTCTTTCTTATTAAACAGACATTTTTAGGTTTGTTTCTGCAACAGAGTGGAATTAGGATCAATCGAAGGAAGCGCCTAACATTTTGCTTTGTGTTGCATAGCTGGAAGCCATCTGCAGAACATGATGTGAGGAGGAAACCTCCACAAATATGTTGCACAACTTAGACACTGTGTTCTGAACAGCTTTCATCATCATGCACGCATGAAACAGTTGCACGTGCTTTAAAAATGCTTTATCTGAGTTATGTGATGAATGAAGATAAAGGTAAAAATGTTTATAATAATTTCTAAGTTTTCTGAAATAATATGCTAATGCTAAGCTCTTAGCACAGTATCGCTTTAAACGTACAGAAAACTACATGCTTGTTTTTGAAGACCATTCAGCATCATTCTCAGGATCTGACCACCTGAGGACTGATCTGGACTCCGCAAAAAGAGTTCAAACAGGTCAAATCTACCATTTATGATCTCCTGTGCTCATTAAGGAAATATCACATTTACCGTCAGATAGATTTGAATGAAACTCTCACATAATAAATAATGAATGTCCCTCTACAACTGATTAACATTCAACCAAATTCAGGATGGCAGCTATACCTAATGTACAATAAAGCTCAGAAGAAAGTTTATACTTCAAGCAGTTTTAGACATACTGAGCTCTAAATGTGTGTGTTAGCAGTAGAGAGTCAAGTTCTAACTTATCAGATTTTGATTTAAAATGTTGCCATAAACTCTTGACCCCACTGGTCTGTCGGCTAAATAGGTAAACAGCTGTCAGTTTTGGAGATATTGAGTTAAACATTCGGTGTGACAGTAGCTAACTAGTTTTATCCCCAACACAGACTCTGAGCTTTACCCGTTGTGATGGGTTTGAGTTTTAAAAAGTGAACCCTGTCTGTCTGTTAGCAAAACATCAAATGAATCAGACACATTTTGGAGAAACTTTATGAAAATACTACACAGGTGGCATATAGGCAATTAGCAAGACATCCCCAATAAAGGAGTGGTTCTGCAGGTGGTGACCACAGACCACTTCTTAGTTCTTTTGCTTTCTAGCTGATGTTTTGGTCAATTTTGAATGCTGGTGGTGCTTTCACTCTACTGGTAGCATGAGACGGAGACTACAACTCACACAAGAGGCTTGGGTAATGCAGCTCTTCCAGGATAGCACATCAATGTGAGCTGTGGTAAGAAGGTTTGCTGTGTCTGTCAGCGTAGTGTCCAGAGCATGGAGGCACTACCAGGAGACAGGCCAGTACATCAGGAGATGTGGAGGAGGCCATATGATGGCAACAACCCTGCAGCAGGACCACAACTTTTGCCTTCGGGCAAGGAGGAACAGGAGGAGAACTGCCAGAGCCCTGCAGAATGACCTCCAGCAGGCCACAATTGTGCATGTGTCTGCTCAAATGGTCAGAAACAGACTCCATGAGGGTGGTATGATGGCCCCACATCCACAGGTGGAGGTTGTGTTTACAGCCCAACATCGTGCAGGACGTTTGGCATTTGACAGAAAACACCAAGATTGACCAAGAAAATCACCACTGGTGCCGTGTGCTCTAAACAGATGAAAGCAGGTTCACACTGAACACATGTGACAGACGTGACGAGTCTGTAGACGCCGTGGAGAACGTTCTGCTGCCTACAACATCCTGCTGTTGTCCCCAACACATAAGCCAAATCCTACACAATCTGCAAAACATTAACCGTTAGAGTAAACTGCTTTTTTTAGCTAAATATTTAATGAACTACTGGATAGAATCTAAATAAACACAGAAACATCGACGGTACATTAGACATACATGTAAACCTAGATGGTCACTGATGAAGATTTGACCAAAACAGCTAAAACTCTCCTTTTTCCCTACAGTAAAATAAAATTAAAAGAAACTTTTAATTTAAATACACACATCTTTTTGATTTTTCCCTCCTACCCAGACACCAACACATTGTTTTTCTGTGCACAGTTGCTTTGCAGTGTTTAGCTCCAGATGCACGTTGCTGACCTTTAGCTAGAAATGAGTGAAATATCAGAAGGGTTGTGTGCAATCTATAATCTGAGCCAAAGATTCACAACGGAGCTCAGAGATAAGATTGGTGCTCGCTGGAGCAACAATGACACGTAAATACACCCTGCTGTCTGTCTGGGAACAAGAACAACAACCTGGAGCAATGAAGCAGCAGTCCTTCAGTGTGTGTTTTAAATATAGTGCTGTGATTTCTTTAAATGGAGTGAAAAATGCTCCCTCATCAGAGCTCAAATGGCCTGATTATTCTAAGGGACTAAAACCAGGTGCTGCTGTGTGCAAGAACAACAAATAAAGGCATTAGTTTTCAATCTTTTAGTAGAGAGAGTTCATATTTAATCAAGAAAAACTTTCATGTGCACGTTAATGAAACCTCAAAAGGCATTAAAGTTCAGTAGCTTTGAACCTGAAACCTTTTCAAATCGACTGTGCATGACACGCATGTCTTTATTGAGCCATTTGGAGGTCATTTGTTTTAAAAATATCATTTTATGGTGTTTTCTGCACTTTCAGATTGAGATTACAGCTCTAAATTGAGCGTAAGGCTTCTGTCAGCATGATAATCAAAGCACCTGGATGCCAACTGTTGCCAGTTTATTTGAGCAACAGCTCGGCTCTCCATTGTCTTAAGTACACAACCACTCAAAGGGCTGTCCCTTCCTGAACTTCTGCTTCCAGGAAACTGTAATAAAAGCTGGCTGCGTGCTTGTCTTGTCCACGAAGGCCATACAAAAACGGTCATGAATAAACAAATACCGTGTTTATAATATCCAAGTGATTTGCTCTCACACCACAAAAAAACTCACAAAGCATTTTGTCTGAAAGGGAAAAAATATTTTCCAAAAGACCATTGTCTGTTTTTTTAGCTTCAATATAAACAGTGACTCAAAAATCATGTCAGAATTATGGTGGGTTTTGACTGTTGGAGGTATTTGTACGTTTTTGTGATTTCTAAGGTTAAAAACAAAACTAAAAAAGGACAGAAACAGCTTCTCTGGACCAGACTGTTTATAAAAACACTGATACCAAGTTGGCCTGATATTTCAGTCAATTTTGATAAGTGCTGCAGTTACGTAACTCCCAACTATCCATTGTGTATCTGCAGCACAGGCAGTTCAGAAACCTGCTCCTTCTTTAATAGCTGAAGCCTGAGAGGACAGAGAAGCGTCCTTCCCAGTTCTCTGAATTCTTCACGCTGGAAGCTGTTTATTTATCAGATAGAAGAGCTAAACTCTGAGGTTGTTCTGCACATTTTAGGAACTGTTGACTTTTAATTTTCTGTACTGGATACAAACTAGCTATCCAAGTAAAACAGTCACTATGCATAGTCAGCAGGACAAACATTTAAATTCAGGATTAAATAGTGAAATCTTGATTGTTTGCATATGAACAATATTGTTGCTGTTAGTTATGTCAGCTTCCTGAAGCAGATATATAAACCCCTTTAACTGGCACTTAGTAAAGTATGGACCTATCTTAACTAAATTAAAAAAAACTACCAAAATGGAAAATATATAGAACATACAGGGCTGTTTGAGTAAAGAGTTAAATATTTTTATGGTCTATCAGTGTTACCATCACAACAATAATAATAATGAAAATAATGAAACTAATAATAATACTTTTAGAACATTCTATTATAACCATCATTAACCTAAATTCATACAAAGAAAAATTTGCATTGCTTTTTCGTAGTGAATTGAATAGTTAAAGGGATATTTGGGCCATTTTGAAGATTGTTTGTTTGTAAATGTTCTTGTTATTATTTTAGCCCTTGACGATAACTTCCTGAATGGCCTCAGATCAGAGAAAAAGGGTCTACTTCATCAGACTAGTCCAGGTGCGGCCAAATGTGTATTGCAGCCCAAATAAATTCCTCCAATCTGCAAAGTTTTTAAAAGCAATTTGTCATTTTATTTACTTTAATTTCAGGTTACAGGTATTTACTTGAGTTACTGGTGCACGAATTCCCTGCAGCACAAGAAAACACTTCCTGGTCTGCAGAGCTTAAATCCAGAGCATCAGAACAGTCTTTAAATCCAAGCTCAATATTTACTCCACCAAGTTTGCTTTAAATGCATACTCTGTAACTTTTTCATATTTTTAAATCTTTTTCTTGAGCCAGTATGTGCCAATATGATCCTTTATACAGGATCAATGAAAAGTCACTTAGCCCCATCTGCTGTTGTCTCCAGAATACCATGTTTGCAACTTCTGAGTCTCCAGTCTGGTGCCCTGAAGTCACACAAAGTCACGTATCTCACGAGGATTAGTCTAAATGTGTCTAGCTGTTATGCTAGCACCAGAGTGTTTTTAGATGATTCCTGATTTTGTTCCATCTCTTCCTGCTTGAACAGCTGATCTCTTTGAATGAATGATGAACTTCTCCAGTAGAAAGCAATGAAGGCTGAAGAGACATTTCAACAGTTAGATTTAGGTGTTTCAGAGCAAAGACAATATTTTTAATACAGTAAACAGACACTAGGGATTGCTAAAAAAAAAAAAAGCCAAAACTGCACATTATGCCTTTAAAATGATTAGTTCCACTAAAAGAATTGAAAATGTATTAAATAGAAATGTGTTCATAATTTCCAGACTTTTATGTGAAGGTGCATAAATAATGCTTCTATTATTTCTAAATAACAATACAATTCCAGCCATTATCCCATCAGTCAGTAACCTCTACTGCTCAAAACAGAGGCTTTTCAGGAAGTTATCATCACCAGGCAATAAATCTTTAATTTATAACTTTAATACAGAAAAACATTTTTCCAAAAACCCTTCATGTTGAGTACGGTAAACTTGTTCTTCTTAAACAGTTATAAATGAAAGTGGCTGGAAACATGTTTAATAAACACATAAGATTAATGAGGTTCATCTTAATAAAACTCTGTTTTTATTAGATCTTTTACAGTTACTTGAGCTGGAGCTCAGAGTTTTAATCGACATGCAGGAAGAATTGCTCTCCGACTTTAATCTTTGTTATGACTTGGTTGAAGGACAACATTTTCAGTCAAGTAATGGATGAAAGATAAAGACTGAGTAGTCTGGAGGGTAATAACTAAAATAACACCCCGCTTTGCTTCTCTTACTTGATTAAATGTCACAAAATCTGTCAATTTTACATTAGGTCATAATAAGAGTTGGCATCAGCTGGAGGGAATCAGGTTTCTTAACTTTGAATTAAACTGTTTTTAAGTTATAAATAAAATTACGAAACAGGCGTGCCTAAATACTCACTGTAACCGGGAATCATGGTGGTATTTTCACTTGTTGTATATTAAGTTGATGGTTTGATTGTTTTTTGCTTTACTGTGTGCTTTTATACTGTTGTTTTTAACTTGATAATTTTACTGTGTTTTATTGTGATTTGGCGTGCTTTTATGCTGTTGTGTTTTAACTTGTTACTTTTATTATGTTTATTGTGATTTCCTATTGTACGGTGACCTTGAGTGTCAGAAAGGCGCCAAAAATAAAATGTATTATTATTATTAAATAAAAACATTAATGCTAAGACATAATGTTACACAAGCAAGGTCAGTAAGATAAGTAGAGATGAGTTTTTAATAACCATACCGCCTTAAAACAAAAGTGAATTTTCTAATTGAAGTGATGGGTGTGAAAACTTGCAGGATATTTTGTCATAAATAAAATGTGATGTTTTTTTCTTAAAAGCTTTAATATTAAGTGCTTTACCTCTGAAGAACTATTTTATCTGGCATGAACACACTGCATTCATGCAGCTTCCACAAACAGCAAAATATTTTCATGAAACCAAAGATACCAAATATCTTCTCACATGTTGCTGGACATGAGTAACAAGTACAAACCTTTTAGTAGAAGGTCATTCTGGTGCTAAGTAAAAGTAATTATTGACACTAGCTGTGTTGATTGCACCTGATTTAACCCTGAAGTTTTCCACCTGGATACAAATCAGACCCTGCTGTGTGATGTAATTATACTGTAGGAGCCAATTCCTATTGACTTTAATGACTTCTGTAGGTAAATAAGAGCTGCATGCATTTTGGGACTTTTTTGTTGGTTTAAAATCCAATAGAATGTAATTTATCATTGTTTATGCAGCCAATTTTAAACCTTTGTTGCACCAGGGGCCAGTTTCTTACATGACCAGCTGCATGACTTCCTGGTATTGCTACTGTATGTCAATGACAGGAAAACACTGTGACATTTGGTGAAAGTTGCTGAGAGAGAGTCGTCAAGTCTCACTTTCCTTCCTTGGAGTCCATTTTTAAGAAGAGATGCAGCAAAGAGCCCTCGGTTCTGATAAAGATCCTTTTCATCCTGCACATAAGCTCCTGCCATCTGGTATGAGATAAAGTTCCATCGTATCAAAAACAAGCAGGATGTGCAACAGGTTCAATCCCCAGGCAACAAGGCTGCTAAATAAGAGACATGTTATACATCTGAAATGAAAACCATGTATCCTATGAGTAGTTTATACAGTGTATGATTAGTGCTTTAAGAAAAGATATTTGGAATTTGGAAAATCAGAAAACTGGAATTTATCCAAACAAGACAAGATGTTAAACACTGAAACAACTTAACAAAAGACTGATATCAGTGTTTTTTCTATCCTAACTCCTGCAGATGAGTCTGCTGGTTAAACCTGGAGGTAAACACCCTCTCAGATCTGAAGACCCACCCATCCTGAGCCGGGACCTTCAGCCGCCCGTGCTGAACACATTCCAGTCTGATTGGCTTAGCTGTTGGCCTCCAGCCCAAAGGGCGTCTGTATAAAACATCTTGTGCTGAAAGCCAGAGTCAGACAGTAAAAGGAGCTCACAGAGACTCACGCAAGACTAACAGGAAGAGTTCACGCTGACATATCTGCAACTGAAGGAACTGTAAAATGTGTAAAGGATTAGCTGCTTTACCTCACAGCTGCCTGGAAAGGTGAGACCTGCATCAATATGTCACCTTTCTCTGTTGGGGTGCAAAGATCAGCTCGGTTTTTATCTGAACAAACCATACAAATACTTTTTTTTTTGTAGAATGTTTTTAACTTTTAATTTTGTTTGTAATTAAGTTTTTTTTTTTGTTCAGTTTCTGATAATTTGATGGTTATTTGGGATTGTATTTTGCTGTTTTTATGGCACTTTTGGTGCTTAAATGAACTGAGAGGTAAAGACGTCTGTTAGACTGAGCCTATATGGTTTTTAATCATCAGGCATTACTTTCATTTACTGCCCTCTTCAGTCATTAGAGGGAAAAATTGTCAACTTCCCAAAAACTGCATTAAAACATGTATGATTATTATATTTTCAGCTTTTTTTGCATAAATCTGTTTTAAAACTTGAGCTATGCCCAGGATGAAGAATCGTTTCAAGGATTTTAACCATTTTAATGGGTTGTTTACCTCATATTACTGTTATTTATTTGTTAAAAACACAAAAAAAGGTTTAAATTTTTTAAAATGTGGTTTTGCTTTTGGTGACTAAAATGTTTTTGTTTTTCAAATTAGACTTGGATATGTCAACAAAAAGATTCAAAACATTACCTTTGATGTGTTCAGTTCTTGCGTACCTTCAGTTTTAAAATTACACCCTCCTGAGTCCTTAACGGACAGAAATGTCTGGTGCAAAAAACTGCTATAAAAATATTTCATATTAATATTTTTTTATACTTTTTGGGATTGAATCTTTTGCTCAACTTCAGTTCTGATCAAAACAATCAACTGTTAAATTGTTGTCATCAATATTCTAAACCTTTAAATGCCAGTTTAATTACGTGATGCAACTTTTTTAAATAGAAAAAAGCCAAAAGTAATCATTTTTCCTAAGTGGTCTGTTAACAAAATAAAAGTGTTGAATTTGAGAATTTGTCAAGTGAGCCTTTATTACAAAAAATTGTGTCAAATGCATAAACCTAAAAAACACAATGGATACATGAAGTGGTAAAATTTGCAGAAATTGACAAAAATGTCCATAATGATGCCTGAGGGTTAAATGCAACACTTACATGGTTTCAATCATTGCCTCAGTTTCTTTTTCATAAAATATTTTAGAATTTTTGGTTTGCTTTATCACTTGAATTTTTGGGAATACTCAGTATTTAAAAAATGATCTAAACCTGAAACTGAACCCATAAAATAAATAAAAAAGCACAAAGACTCAACATCTGCTTCTGTTTTGCGTAACCCAGGGCCAAAGGGATCAAGACTAAATTGGGAGTTTTGCTGCAGAAGCCAGAAAATGCCATCGACCTCATCATCCCGTACCCTGAGAAGGTTGAGAAGAAGCCGGAGAAGCTGCAGAAGTGAGTGTTTCATCTGGACGGATGAGTGTCTGGGAGGTTTGTCTGAGCGGTAACCAGATAAATGATGGTAAAGTGGGAGAACAGAGCCTCAAGCAGTCGCATGATGTGCTGATCAAAGGAGATTAAAGCTCTCCAGACACCAAGAAGGCTCAGATGTCAGCATGAGATGGTGCAAAACAGATAACTTCAAAACCATAGCACACTGCATGGAGAAGAATTATGGAGATGCTGAATTCTGATCTGTTTTGTTCTTCTTTTTTTTTATTATTATTTAGAATCCAGACTTGTGGCAAAAAGTGTGAGGCTTTTTTCTTCTTGATATCTAACACTTCACAAACACTTTGTCTGGGTTTGGTCAAACAGAACATTCTGTGATTTTCTTTAATAAGATGTTTCTCTCCCAGTCTGTTGGGGAGGGTTGATGGAGGCTGTCAGTATTTTGTTCTCACAACTTATTTCGATGAACTCAGCAGATTGTCCCTGCAGTTCAGAACCCAGTCAGTGTTTATGTTGTGCATAATTCCCCATTGATCTCTGATTTGATTTGAGCTTTCTTCATGAACATGTGGGAACTTTTCCACTCTATTTCAATGTGAGATTTTTTCTTTTATTAAAGTGTCACAGCTGATCCAGATTTAGTGCAACACTTACTGGTCTGGTGTTGATGTTTCCAGCTCAATGCCAGACATGAAAAACAGAACAGAGAATGTAGAAAATGTACGTCAAAGATGACAGAACGGCCACATTCTTTACCAATCAATAGCTCATCTGAACCTATTCAAAGACTAGACTTCACCTGATTGCGATAATGTGTAGTAAATGCCAATGTATTCCCAGGAAAGGTTTTCCAAACAATCAAGATGTTTTTTACCAGATTTGACTTGTTCTCCTGACACTAATCTCTCCCACCACAGTCTCACCCTTTATTTAGTTGTGTTTCTGGTCATTTTGAACTGTTTTTCTGCAGGTTTTTGACTCTACTGAGGTCTTTTCTTTTGCAGGCCTACTCCTGACGAGGCTGCTCAGTGGCGTGAGAGTCTGGATCGGGTCCTGAACAACAACTGTAGGTCTCTTCTCTCTTTTTCTTTATTTTAATTTTCAGATATCTCTCTCTATCCAGTCAAACAGACTGTATCAATTTCTAAGGGACACCTGAGATTTGACCTGAAAGTTTGAGCTTGTAATTGTTCACTTCCATTAGGCTGTGGGCTTTTTATATCACTAAATATGTACCAGTTATACACAATGAGGATATTCTTAAAATAAAGTACAAATGTTTATTTTTTTTCCCCATCTATTTTTTAGCTTACAGTTCCGGCTTCAGCAATTTTCCCAGTTAAAAGCCCAAAAAAGAACACATTTCAAAATTTACAGTAATCTATGCACTCTGTGCTGTGCAGACAACAACAAAAGCATGCATGGTGCAAAGAGCATCATTATTTCATTCAGCTCAGACCCTTATGTGACACCTAGTGCAGCCAGTGCCCGGATAGGAAAACATGCCTGCTGTGAAGCCTGCTGTCCCTCTCACAGCTTGCTAAAACAGCAGACCTGCAGACTTTGGTTTCCATAAAGATGTTAGAACATGTGCACTTGATCAGACACCCAGATGACACTGGTGGTTTACCTGGTTGATGAAGATATTAGGTAATTTCATTATCTCGTGAATGTACCTCTCAGTTTGGGATCACAGGGAGTTGGATATCAGAGGATAGTTCTACAAATAAAAAATCCACAAACAGAAAATGTTTAAAAATGTGGTTTAACTTGCGCAACCAGATTTTAAAATAAGTATTTCAAAAATTGATCTCCTTGGGGGGTCATCTCTGAGGAGCAGTGGGCTGTTATTTGTACGACACCCAGGGGGCAACGTTTAGGGTTCGGTATTTTGTTCAAGGATATTTCAACTTGTGGCCACTGAGACTCCGATCAGTGGACAACCGTACTTTCCTCTTGAACCATGGCCGTCCCCAATTATTGCTGTCATAAAAGAGCACCAATCTATTACATTTACTAGTGGTTTATGCAAAGTTACTTTATAAATCTCTACATCACCATCCATTTTGCATTGTATGGTATTCACATGAGGTTTGATGGTTCAGGTGCAGAAGAATGTTGCACCTTTTGATGTATGTAAAAGTCAAATCTCAGCTCCAAATCAAATCTGTCATAAAACAACTTCAGTCTCATAAATATCACTGTAAATAATGAGACTTTATCATAACTCTTTATAAAGTAAGTGATCATTTTTGCAGCCTAAACCAGATACATGTTTACAAAAAAGTTTTAAAGTAAAAAATGAAATAGTAGGACAGATATAGTAACTGGGTTTAAAAAGTTAAAAGAAGTACAAATGGTTTTTTTAAGTAAAGTAAATAATTAACGTAAACAAGATCCTTTAAATGGTCCCATGACACTCAAACGCTGAATATTTAAATATCCAGGTATTTCCTTTAAGGGGCTGAAATCCTTTACATCTCTGTCCAATTTACATCACATGGTTATTTGGGTAGAAATAATAATAAATTCCTGCCAGACTTGACCTCTGAGGGAACTAAATGAGAAAATTGAAAATAGTGTAAAGTTTAATGAAATAACATCCACATGAACACTTTAGTCGGCGCTGCATTGCGGCTTTATTGCTGTTAGTTCATCAGATTAGAGAAATGCTTCATCAGAAAGCTTTTACAACAGATAAGATAGAAAAGATCTTTAACTTGCACACTCCAAAAGTATCCCTTTAAATAAATGTATACTGAAACCACACACTAGGGGGCGCTCATCTTGTTTCTGCTTCTTTGTTAGTAAAACACTGAATCTCTCATAAAAAGTGTTTCATTACATGATATTTTAAAAAGAAATCATGTGCCGGCAGTGCTATAAAGAGTAAAATATTTTAATATTCACACCAACACCAGAAAACCTCAAACCGATGATTAGCTCTTATGCTTACATGCATGTTGGCCCTGAGTGTTGACGGATGTCACTGACCTGCTGATTTGTGCACACACAAACATGTTTTCCTCTCAGTGGGTGAAAGACCCTCCTAAGTGGCTCGTTCAGCTCCGTCCGACTCAGAGAGGTCTGTTTGTCTAGTGTTTGCTTCATGCTTGAATTAAAGTGTGTAACGGCTCATGAAGGTTAGGTGTGTTATGGTAACATCTCCAGGGGAAACTGAGTTATCACTCAGAAACGGCTTCCCGCCGTGCCATCGTTATTTATCTACATGAGATTTTGCATTAACATTATTCTTTATGCCATTCCCATGTTAAAGCCCCTGGGAGTCTCAGTGAGTTATTTTCACTCTTGTATAGAAGTAGCCTCCTAACATTACATAATGAAACAGGAAACAGCTAATGCATTTCTATTTAGTCTCATTTTTAACACTCAATCACATCATTCTATTTATCGTTTTCTTGTCCTTTAACCAAACAGCTTAAAGGAAATGTTCCAACACATTTTTTTATATTAAAACCCATCAGAGTTCTGCTGATGAGGGATGGAGTAAGCTGTTTGTCATTAGAGCTTCTCTTTTTGTTTGCCCTGAGGCTTTATCAAGAGGAAAACAGCCCAAGCTGATGCTTGATTAGATCTCTGTTATTTTGAACCATTTAGATTGCAGATAAAGCTTCAGGTCTCTGCAGAATGCTTATCACCTGCAGCACATGCTTGTTCAGACAATAGAAGCTTTCGCACACATTGTGTTCAATTACAATGACGTTAACTGAAACGTGTGGTTGTTTTGGGATAGCCTAAGAGCTTTTATATTATTGTAAGAAAACCATTCAAGTGTGTATATATATATATATATATATATATATATATATATATATATATATATGTAATCCTGTTCATGTTAGTAAACAGGTGTTTTGGTAAAAAGTGATTTCATTTCTTAATATTGTTGTAGTTTTATAGAGGTCACTGGTCATTTTTACTTCCTTAAAGGTGAATCATTTCGATCCAGAGCTGCACAGTGAAGCAGTTGGTTGGAACCCAAGCCCTTGAGAGGGGTTGGACTGTTAATTTGCTGGAGTTGCTCCTGGTGAGAGGTGGAGGGCAGGGCTGAACTTTTTGTGAGCCCCAAGACTCTCTGGTTGGAGAACGGGTTCTGTCTGTTGTTTGTGCTTTTGCACTAAGTCACAGCTCAGAGTACCCTCCCTTCTTGAAGGCCTGGGATGAGTGCTGGATGGCGCTCTGACTGGGGACTTCAACGCTCATGTGGGCAATGACAGAGTGACTTGATGGGCGTGATTGAGAGAAACTCTTAAGAAATCTTCCCTGGATCTACACTTTAAAAAAGATCCATACTACTGTATTGTTCTTAGGCAAAACAATCAAAAGCAAATCATTTTCTATTCTATATAATCCATTATAAATATACAGTATAAACAACATATACTCATTCAATAGATCAGTAGACAGATCCTCACTAAAGCTCTGTTACATCCATTTACGTTGTTTTTTAAATCATTTTTAAGTTGATTTATATTTATTTCATTTCAGGGCCTCTCCTCTTAACTCATCACCCTCCCCTTTTCTTTCAGGGAGCATTTTTTAAATATTTCCTGGTCACTGATTCTTTCTTACTCTGTACATTATTTGATCATCATGTTTAACTTTTAAAAAAATAACAAATTAGTGTGCTCTATATATCCCACCTTATGAATGATCCTTATCACTCTTTTTTGTTCTGCAAATTGGCTGTGAAGTACATGTTTCCCCAAATCTCCACACAGTAATTTACTATGATGAGACCATTGAATCATATAGATTCTTTAGGGATTCCTGGTTTAGCACATGCCTTGTTTTTGCTATACACTTTGCTTTTTTAGCTTTTATATGTTTAATTAAAATATATTCATGTCAAACCATTGTTTGAAAAGTTTAAGTTCTGATTTTATTGTCTCTACATGCTGCTGTAAACTCTCCCCAGAGCAAATAATATTGGTATCATCCTTTAACTTTCAGTATCTTTTGAGATTTTACATATATATATCGTATATGTAAAGTATGAAGTTTGGGACCCAAAACTGTCCCTTGTATGAGAGAATGATGTAAAAGGTATTGTCCTGTGGATGTTTCATGATGGATTTATTTTTAATTCTCAAGTATGATGTAATATCTCACACAGGAGAGCAGGTTTAGTCACTGATTCAGCTCTCTATTCTGTCATTCTGCTGCTTAATTTAAAAACAGAACAATTTGCATCAAAGTGACTAAATATACAGATCAATTCTAATTAGGTGTGATTATAAAAAGAGCACATGGTGACTCACTTAATCCCTGAAGTACTTTTTCTTTAAAAAGCTGAATAAAAGCTATAATAAGACCTGCTATAATTAAGATAATTATTTTTTCCCCTTGCAATTCAAGGACATGTTTTTCATGCTCACCTACAGGTGCAACATGTTGAAGTGTTGTGGATTAAGGAGTCTACTGTGTTTCAGCCAACTAAACACCAGACATGTCTCTTCTAACGACTGCTTCTCTGGATCTCCCTCCACCAGATGGTCTGGCTGCTTTCCGCAGCTTCCTGCAGTCCGAGTTCAGCGATGAGAACGTTGAGTTCTGGATGGCCTGTGAGGACTTCAAGAAGACCAAGAATCCCGTGAAGATGGCAGCCAAGGCCAAAAAGATCTATGATGACTTCATCCAATCAGAGGGACCCAGAGAGGTCAGGGACTCCACATCCTCAGTCTGTGTTTCCAGAAGGCAAATCTCTGTTCTGAAGTCAGGAAGATCATTTTTAAGTCTGGACTTTTTCTTTTTAGTGCTAAAGGGTTAAATCTGAATCAGTGGAATGGGCCATGAATAACTAAATAATATAAAAACATCCTGAAGAAAAGGATGAGTCATTTTTATATTTTTGTCTTCAGCATCATCCTCCATCTCTCCCTCTGACAGCAGATTTGATTTGCTCCTCTCACCAGGTCAACATCGACCACGTCACCAAGGACATGACCCTGAGGAACCTGGTTGACCTCTCACCTGCAACCTTTGACCTGGCCCAGAAGAGGATTCATGCCCTGATGGAGAAAGACTCCTTCGGCCGTTTCCTTCGTTCTGAGCAGTACCAGGAGCTCCTGGTCAACTAAAGCAAAGCAAGAGTCAAAGAGGGAGGTGGGGAGCAGTTAATGCTCATCAGACTGTCATTTTAAAACAAAGCATTTCACTAAAATACCATCAATTAAAAAACAGATGAAAATTAATTTATTATAAATTGAGCTAAGCCAAAAAGAAAAGCTTCCCCACCTCCTCATCCATCAATTTGCAGGTTTATAATTCATCCCGAAAAATACCTCTGTTCTAAATTCAAATTTACTCAATAAAATAAAATATTTGCCTCTAAAAAGATATTTTTCCAATGTTGCCATAAAAATCAGATGCACAAAATAATTTCTGGAAGTAACGAGCCCCACGTGCATCAAGGTGACGACACCATAATGGAAAATTCAAGATATGTTTCTACTTAGAGCAGAAACAATTCAAGCAGAATGAGACTTTAAATAGTTTAATACTTTCAGTGATTACAGAATATCCCCACCGTCAGCTCATTTTTATTTTTACCTGTTGATGAACTGTCACTGTTGATTGATCACAATCTGAAGAAATCTTCAGGCATCCTGTTAAATGCTGAAGAGATGCATCAATAATCTGGCATAAAAACAAATATTAACCCAAATTAAATGTTATTTTGTGACAGTATTCATACATGGAGATTGAGTTTTCAGACATTAATACTTGAGTTCATTAATCCCCCAAACAGACGAGGACTTGATTTATTATCAGACTAAATCTGATCAGTTAGAAACAACAAGGCTCAGAAAATAAACACAATTTAATTTGTTTACACATTTAAATTAATATTTTTACTTTAAACTTGGTTCACAATGTGCAGTTTTTGGCCCTCATAAGTAAAGTTTTTAATTCTAAAAGAATCACGGGAACGTCTTTGGTCATGAGCTTAAATCAGTGATATATTTCTAGTCAGTTATCCATCAAAGACAGAGTTTAACCAGTTAGAAATATTGGTGGGGAATTGTGCTCGTAATCTCTGTAGGATGTAACAAGAATGTGATATGGGTTACTGTCTAAATTGATCAATTTCTCCTTCACATTATTTGAAATTGCACAGTGTGAGCCAGCGTTAAGGTGTACAGAAATGTTGAATCTCCTTTAAATAAACTACAGCGAGCTGTAGGCTATTTCTCCTCTAGGACAAGACATTTAATTGTCTCAGAAGGCTGAATGTTAGACTGATTGTTGTATTTGTGGTTTTTACCAAGAAGGTTCACATAACACACACATCACTTGTGTATTCTGGAAGAAGCATGACTCATTCCTCTAAAGGAAAACAGTACATTAATCTAATTATTTTACATTAATATAATACATGACCTGTATCAAAGCATAGCTAGAAAGTAACACATAACTGTATCTGCTTTCACCTTCATAGTAATGCATTTGGATTGTCACCAAATGTCTTGTTTATAAAGTTTGATTCACCCTTGAGGATAGTGCTGGGTTGGCTCAGTGGTGCAGCTCTGCAGCCGCCACGAATATGCAAGTAGCTAAGATGGGAAGCAGGAGGGATTCTCAGTTTTGAAAAAGCAGTAAACAGAGCAGATGCTTGATACAAAGAAGGCTCTTTTCCCCCATGTGATCATACTAAAGCTGGACTGTACGTATGCATGCCGAGTCAAATAAAAGGTCAAGATTTAAACATGGGAGACAGAACTTTAAGGTTTGCAGCACTTCTTATTCACCTCTCATCTAATGATGCAGTTTGACTTACAAGTGAATTCCTTTTATAGCCAAAAAGAAATGCTAATGTCATGTTTTTATGTTATTTTATTGTTTATCCTCTCATCTGACTCATTTAAACTACAACAAAACATTAGAACACAGCTTTAAACTTGTTTTTGACAGGTATAGTGGAGAATTTGGTGTTGCAGTGCAATGTTTAAGTGTTTAGTTTCATTTAAAAGAAATATTAATTCTGATAAAACTACCTTTTTTCTCTTTATATTTAATCAAAAACATTATAACCATCACTAAAAGTAGCATTTAAAGTCCTTATTGCTCTTTATCCCAAAAAGCTACAACTACCAGACTAGAAATGTAAGTCATTGATTTATTAGCATGTTGCTAACTGTGTATTAGATCCAATAACAAACAGCATTGACTCTGGTTCACAGTGGCACAGATTGACCAGTCTGATGTCAGAACCTGAACTGGTATCTGTTAAAGATCAGTATCAATAAGGGCTTTTATAGTACTGAGTATACATGATTGCATGTTACCTTGCATGTACGTTTTGTAGTGGATCACATAAAATATACTCTACATGCATACTGTTTCTGAGGATGTATTTATTTATGTGTGTAAATATTGATTAAGGTTCAATGAAATACAAAAACCACAACACAAAGACAGAAGCTACAACTCATTGTGGCTTTTTTTTCTTTTTTTTTTTTTGTTAAGTAGTGACTTCTGTATTTAGTTGAACCTTCTGGGCCACCATAAATTAAGTTATTCTAAAATCCACCTACTGACTGCTTCATTCTTTTGAACGAGGAGCTGGAAGGAACTCCTCTCTGGGTTTTTTTGTTGTTATAAAAAAAAGCCTTTTTACTTTCAGTTGTCGCGTTGTTTTTCTTCATTAGGTAGCTATTTATGCAGGTTATGTGAACATGAAGCTTTTTTATGTGTGATCAGAATAAAAATATGTAGCATGTTGGAAATACTTGCCAAAATTATTTTTGAAAAAATGGAAGCATAAAAACCTTTATAGCACGTTTAATAAGTCATACTTATTTATATGTTGATTTTTTTTATTGACTAAATACAAATTCAAACATTTTCAGGTTGAATGAGAAGTTGTTTTTATGTGATTTTCTACGTCCAAAAGCTTCTTCCACCCATTTCATTAACTTATCCATTTTTATCTGAATAAATCTTCTATGAATCATGCAGAGTGATAGGCTATATATTTACTAATAAGGTTCCCAAGAAACGTTCTTACTTTCTTTATTACAGCCTATAAGATAGTCTGGTTGTGTAAAAGCTTCTACTTCCTTCGTTGACTAAGTGATTTTAGTGGATCAGTTCATTAGTATTAGGACCAAAACAAGCTCAAATGAGGACTTTTTGTCTGAGACCTGAGGACTTTTTGTCTGAGGACTGAGGACTTTTTGTCTGAGACCTGAGGACTTTTTGTCTGAGGACTGAGGACTTTTTGTCTGAGACCTGAGGACTTTTTGTCTGAGGACTGACGACTGAGGACTTTTTGTCTAAGAACTGAGGATGTCCTAAAATGTACACCGTACTAATCAACATCTTATGTGGCATCAAACACCAGACAGAAAGAATGAATTTATAAATTAAGAGCTGACATTGAGGGAGCTTGTTTCCTAGGAGCAGCAACAACAAAAACCTGGTTTCCTCTAAGTTGTTTTTTTCTAGTACACTCGGGAGAAGCTGGTAAAGTTGGTGAAAAAGATGCAGCTCTGAGAAATAACGCAAAGCAAAGATATTCAGAACCCAAAAAGATAAATAAGAGAACTTTAAAATTGAATCTAAAACATGCATGCAGCCAGTGGAGGGAAGCTAAAATGAGGGACATGTGGTCGTGTTCATGAAAGCAGCAGCATTTTGTACTCTCTGGAGGTGAGTAATGCATTAACCATAAGTCCAATATAGAGTTTATTACAATAATCCAGCAGTATAACAAAGGCGCAAATTATCAGATTAAACTGATGCAGAGAAAGAAAAGGTTTCATTTGGAGAACTTATGTCAATAAAAATAGCTTGATTTCACCACAGCCTTGCCTCAAGCTTTAGATCAGTCTATTTTCACTCCAAGGATATTTACTGTTGGTTTGACCTGAGTCAGGGAACCAAACTCTGCAGGCAGCGGTGCATCCAAAAATTAGAACTTCTGTCTCACTTTAATAACATTTCAAAAAGTCGTGGCATCCAGGCCTTTGGATCATAAAGGCACTGAAGTAAAAGACATAATGGGACAAGTGCAAAAATATAGAAAGAGAGATTTTACAAAATATCTCAACTGTTTGCACAAATTTCAGAACCTCTCTTTCATGTCACTGAAGAATTGAACATCTTCAAAAATGTTGCGAGACCTGTTTTCTTGCAAAATATTTGAAGAATTATTATCAGTACCTGGTACCATTCTCAATTTAGATTTATAAGAAGAAGGACTGCAAAACAACTAAACTTCATTTCATCTCAAAATGTACTATTTGTTTGCTTTACCTATGTAACCTGCTCATTTTTAAAACAAAAAACTGTGGCTTTCAATTCAATGTGTTTTACAACCTGTTTCCAAATGTAAATCTGCAGGTTTCCATCTCAATAGTGTTTCTAATTGTTGCTAGTTGTAGCCTAATGAGGTACTAACTTAACTGAACAGCTTGAGCCACATGAAGGTGCACTGTTCATCATTCTGCATTAGCTTTGCTCACATTTGAGAAAAAATGTTTTTCTCTTCTTTCCAATACAAGGCTGTGAAGAAAATACAATTTTTGGAGGATGCAAAGACATAAAGGTTTAAATTGACTTGTTTTTGAGATTGCAACCCCTTTCTCCAAGCAGCAACCACCATTTTCCTGCAGAAAAACACGACAGAATTCTTCACCTGCTTCCAAACAGATGATGATGATTACTTTGTTATAAAGTGAAGGAAATAAATGAGGAAAAAAATATAAGTTGTATATGTTTTGCATTGACTGGAGTCTGGACCAAACATGTCCATGCAAAAGCATTTCTGCACCCAATAAAGTAGAGAAGAAAAAAACTTGATATACTGACAATAAATGAATTTCCTTAATAAACTGAAAACTTTTGAACTTAATTTCCTCTTTTCTAAAGCTTCCACTAAATAAATGAATAAAACAAACATGCATGTGAGCAGCGTATAGACGAGTGAAGCAGAGCGGAAACAGATGCGACTGATGATCTAGCTGGCTTCCAACACAAACATTGTCACAAGCTTGCGTGGACGCATCCGTTACTACCACAGTTCCTAGAATACATGGAAAAGGTCACATGCTGTAGGTCCCACAAGGAGGTTAGTGACATTTTAACAAAAACTTTTTGTTCAGTTCACATTTACATGGACACACGGAGATTGAGAATTAATATCTGATTTTAAAAACATTTTGAAAACTCATTACTGTTTTGAGGTTATCTTTTACTACAATAAATAAATATCTAAGCAAATAAAACTCTAATGCAGAATTCCTGTTACTCAGAGTACAACCTGAGTCCAAAAGGTTTGTTTAGTTGAATTTATTTTCATTCCTACCTCGCATGGTTTTTTTATTTGAACATTTTATTCAATTCCTGACCTTTTTTTTCTGTCAATTTTTGAAAGTTTCCATCTAAACTTGCAGCTCTAATCTGCTCTGGACTCTCAGTTGGCTAAAAATAACATTTTCTGATGGATTAAGACTGTAAAACTATACAACGCTGTTTGTTTACTCAATCACCCGTAAAAGGCGGAGGGGTGTGGCTGAGCTGATACGCAGGAAGATGAGTCCTCACTTAGTTCCTCGTTAAATTTGGTTTATTGAAACAAACGTCATGGTAAATATGACTTCAGGGATTTGATAAGAACTTTAGAGAAAAAGTGGTGATCGGTCTGTGAGAATCCACATGTCTGTCAAGTTTTGGAGTTTGTCATAAAATGTTACTTTATTCTTTTACTGTTGGCCAGTGCATGCTCTGCTTAGCGCTCTGATTACATTTGTTAGAATCCAGTTGCTAAGAGACTAAAACAAAACAGGACTTTGTCTCGTTCCCTTTTTTAAACATTTGAGAGACGATGCTAGAGGCCGAACATGCACCTCCTCTTATAGGCTCACATCAGATTCATGAAAGTTTAACTTTGATGTTGAACTTGGCAGAAGGTGACTTTTAAATGTGGTCACATTTTTCTGCATGAGAGGAAACTTGTTGAGGAGTTTCAACAACAACGTGGCGCGGACAAAAATGTCCATGAGCTGAAAGTAGTTCAACATACACCAGATATATGCGCTAAAATGAGATTTATTAGGTATGCTGTGATTCTTAACATGTTCTCTTTTATGCACATACAGAAAGGACCTTCCATCATTGAGAACAGGTTGTTTTTGTAGGTTTTTTTTTTTACTCTTCAGATGACTCTAGGACCTAACAATTTACTTCAGGGGGGAAAAATAGACCAAGATGTATAACAGCACAGGAGACGAGGCGGCAACCAGAAAAATGTGTTTGTCAAAGTTTCACATGCAGCAGCCTGAAATGATGGTTTCCTGCTGAGCAGAAAGCGTCGAAACACCAGGTCTGTCTGAACAGCCTCTTCTGCTGTTTGACTCGACTGTGGCTCTTATACATCTCTATAAATACCAACCATAAATAACCTCCAGAGAGGCTGTCAAAGCAGTGGAGCAGCTCTCTTTAGGGACAAGATGAATGTAACAGTATAAAATCAAATCTAATGCTATGTGTGCAAAGGCACAAGTTCGACTTTGTGCTTTAACGCAGTCACATTAATGGATTTTGACACATTTGTCATTTTGCTGTGGGCGAAATTACCTGATAATTAAACACAGGACTCGACGACCGACAGCTACTGGAGGATTTATTAGAGATCATAGGAAACAGGTTTATGTCTGAACAGAAAACTCTATGACATCAGACATTGTTCACACACACACATGAACAGGAAAGACTTCACAGATGGTCTCCTCAAAGTTAGCAGACACTCTGGCTCCAAACTCTCCTCTTTAACGACTATAAGCTGTTTTCTGACAATAACAAGGTTAACTTTCAGACATGATTCTATTTCAGATGTTGTTTGCGATCAGTAAGACGTCTTTAGCGTCCAACAAAGGTCATTTATTGTCCAAACAAAATGATTGGTCATATTCTTTTGCATAAATCAAAAATTCACTCATCTTTATCAAAAGTACAGAAAGCTGTAATCAATTAATTTGAAACAGGAAGGTCCCATTTTCAGAAGAGAATTGAGAGGGGACTGCTGAGATTCAACCAGCAGCATTTACAAACAAAAAAACATTTTTTAGCATCCTATAAGACAATAAAGACTTACAAATCTAAACAAACACTATTTTTGAGTGATTTTAGTAATATATTATTATTTATCTTCCCAAAAAACTGGATTTATATTGCAGCAGTGAGTGTTCCGTCAGTACTCGTTGGTCTTTGTTTTCCTTTGGGTTTTATCGCTGGTTGGCCTCACTTGAGTTACATTACCTCCTCCTTCTGGTTTGTTGTCTTGAGAAGGTACATGTGGGACAGATGTGCTATAAATACATTTCCTCCTCTTTTTGCTGTAAAATGACATCAAACCAAGCAGCTGATGTAGACAGAGTGTAAAAACGACCACCTGTTCCATCTGCCCTTTTAGGGACAGTTCTCTGTTTGTCAAATTGACTCAAACCAGATTGAGTGGACGGATGAACTCAAAAGTCAACAATGATATCGACATTCCTAAAAATAGATTCTAACAAATGCAAAAACATAAATGATGTATAAGGTTGTTGTTTTTTTTTTTTTTGGTTTAGTAAAGATTAATGTGGTCAAACGTATACAATTTTACAGTGATTTGGGATTTAATCTTGCAGCTGCAAGGGCACAAAAATCACCAGGAGAGTAAATTGCCTTTTAGTTTCCATAGCGACAGACGATTCCTGTTTCATCCAGGGCATGCTGGGGGTTTACCTGTTGATCTTATCTGGCTTGTCAAACGGAGATGATGACCACAGCTGTGGTTCAGTGTGAAGTGACAATCTACGATGAAAAAGAGTTTGTTTGTTTTCTGTATTTTGTCTCGTCTCACCTGCCAGCGCCCACCAGCTGCCGTCAGTTTGCCTGTTTCACTTTCACACCTGCCACTTATCAGCTAATCGTCTCCCAAACTGCTGTTTGCCTCCCCAGCTGCATCTCACTGTTTGATTAACATTTACCTTCATTTAGAAATAGGTTGAAGGCATTTTATTGTCAAAATATTTGCTGAAAAGTCTCATTTATCATATTTTATTTTAGTGTGTTTTTAAGAAGGTGAATTATTAGTGTCTGTTTTTATAATGAAAACATCAATTTGTGTGAAATTCTGATACTTTGTTTCTTTTACTGTTCTGTTTAAAATGTTGCACTCTTAAATAATTCTATATGTTTTCACAAAAAAGTCATTTTTATACTCGCAAGCCATCCTTTTCCTGCCAGAGGGTTTCTGATGTTCATTATAACTTAGTGCTTCTAGAAGAAGATATTTCAGCAATTTTTTTCATAATTTCAGTAAATATAGTCCCACATAAGTCAACTGAGAACCCTCACAGACAATTTGAGGCATTTTGAAACCCCCTCATAAATGTAATTTGTTATTTGCCACCAACATGTACAAAATTCTGCCACATTTGACCCAAGACACAGAAGATGCCATTGTCCAGACCTTCCATGCTATTCTAACCCCTTTTGGAATGTAGAAAAATACATGAGGTAGAGTATTGATCAGACCAAATTCCAGTGGATTGAAGGATCAATGAATTACCAGATTTAAGATCACAAAACATCTATGGCTGGATTTGTTACCTTGTGAAATTCTTTTAAGATTCCCCAAGGGTGTGTGTTGGGCAACCTTTTGCCTTCACCATCACAACTAAACCCTGAACGATGCCTTTAGGTTTTCAGACGATACAATGCAACTAATCTCTAGGAGGATGAGATGACTCACTGGGATGCAGATTTAAAAATGCAGATAAAAAACAAATCAGATAGGCTTTAGGAAGAAAGACTGGCATGAATGGAAATTAAGGGTAGAGGATTAATGACTTCAGGTCTCTGGTCATACATAGTTATCATGACCTTTGGTGAAAATCAAACAGGAAAGTGCTTAAAAAATACAGCATGTTTTCATGATTTTCTTCCCTTTTCTTGCAACAAAAAACATCAAATGGATTGGGAATTTAAAGTATTATTTTGAAACAATTAAAAGAGAAAACAGATTTGAGCAAAAAGGTAGACTTTATTCTGTAAAAGTTATATACAGTGTAGTTTATGATCCACTTCAAAACAAACCAGACCTCCAGACCTGCAGCCCCAGGGATGTATGTACTGTATGTACTTAGTCCATGCACCATTGTGTTTAGAGATAAGTGGCTTTGTGTGTGCACGTATCAGCCACTACGTGCTTCCTTTTGAACATGATCACATTAGAGCAGCAGATCCTCCCGTCAGGTTCTAATTATCAGACCTCACAGCTGCTCGGCGTTCAGAAAGGCCGGAGAGAAAATCCAGCGATAAGCACGTTAATGCAAAAAGCGGTTCTGTTGAAGCCTGAGAGTCTGATCCTCTCCAGACTCTAGCTTTTATTACAGCTCCAGGCAAAGAAACACACAAGAACACAGGTCTTTTTGTGACAAAGCAACTATTGGTGATGATTTATGTATGCATGTCTGCCAAAAATGAAAATGTTGCTTTCTTGTGTTTCAGTACCAAAGCCTGATTTTCTTTTAAAAATTAATTTATAGTGATACATTTCATCTGTTCATCAACAGACTCAATCCAATCCCTGACAGGGCTCAGAGAATGGAGATAAAACCAATGAGATGGAGAGAAATGTGTTTTAAAACTCAAACATGTTACAAGTTAGCGGTTTTTACCAAGGTTTGTCATTTAACGGTTGATTAAAACTCACACGTGAATAACAGGTGTTGTACGAGTACAGGGAATAGTGCCACCTAGTGTTTGAAGCAGGAAATCAAAACATCTGAAAAGCTGTCTGACCTTACCCCCACAGATCGAGTGCATTCACTACAAAATGTAACAAACTCAGGAAATCAGGAATTCTTAGACAGGCAGAAGAGTTGTTTTGTTTTTGTATCCTGGCAGGAATATGAGTGCTCCAGAAGAATGAGAAGAGTTATCAGTCCAGAATCAGCTGCAGTGAGTTTAACCAGAGCAGTCTCTGTGGAGTGAAGGGGTGAAATCCAGATTGAAACTTGTCAAAGAGATTATTATTTGAGAGATGGTCATTAACTTGGGATGCAACTATTTTTTCAAGAACTTTGGACAAAAATGGTAAGTTAGAGATCGGACGGAAGTTGCTGAAAATGTTGGCATCTGCACCAGGTTTCTTTAATATGGGCAGCAGATTTAAGCAATGAAGGAACAATACCAGAAGTAAGAGAGGAGTGAATGATATCAGTAATTAGAGGAGAGAGAGAGGAAGAACAAGTCTTGAGTGTCATAGATATCATATATAAAGGCTAGATGAATCATCTGGGGTTCAACAGTGTAGCTATACGGCAGCCATCTTGGGGCAGCCCGCTGACATTCTGCTCTCTATGGCAGCAGATGGAATGTGAGCATCAACTTAACTAAAAACACTCATAACTTGATGAAAAATGAATGGATTTACAAACAGTTTACTTTCTACAAACCCATAGACTTGAGATGTGATACTTTTAGACTTTATGAATTCCCAACCATTATCGATATATTTTGATATATATTCACAGCCACGTCTCTGACGTTTATAAAAATGCAAACCGTTTGAAAATTGGTAAAAAAAAAATTGAGCAAGTTAGAGGTATTTAATAGTACATGCTCCATTGACACCTGTGTTATGAAAGGGGGCAGCTGGCTGCCCCAAGATGGCCGCCGTCTTAGCTACGTCAGGGTCCATTGACAAACAGCACGGGTAAGGTATTTAGTGATATATATGATATCTATGAAGAGTGTGGGAAGGGGATCTAACAGACAGGTGGAGGATTTAGACTTCTGAGTGAGGTTGGATATTTTAGAAGGAGAGGGAAGCTCAAAGCTTGAAAGTTCTTTTGTGTTCTTTTCTCCATCACTGATTAATCCTGAATAGTAGGAGGTTTTTTGCAGAACTAAGGGCATCTTTGTAATGAAGAAGGTGATTATTGTGAGTGATAAGTCCAGTTTTCTTTGACAGGCGTTCCAGACGGCGACCTGCGGTTTTGAGATGACGTAGCTCTGATGGTGCAGTTTAAAGCATCACAGACATTATATTTAAAATCTTGTATAGTTTTCCATCATCTTTCATATTGTAACATTTTCCATTATGTCAGTCTCTCAGTGTTTGACTCACACCTGCTCTCTGTTAACTCATTATACCACACCTGTAATTTGTTAGTCATAAATCCTTTTTTGTATTGAAACTTTCTCCAAGGTTTTCCTTTTTCCTCCAAAGACTTTTGTCTGTTTGTTGTTCTTTAAACATTTTGTTCTTTGTTTTGATTCACCCCTTCTTTTAAATTTGTTTATTTGAGTCCTCTGCAGGGATTTTTGCCTTTTGTCATATACCACTTGTCTTCTGGTTGGCATCAACACACCTACTTTAGATGTTCCATATTTGCAGGTTTACAACATTTTTCTCACAAACTTCCACATTCTTGTTTGCAATCCATACCATACCATACCATTTTTTTCATGCTCTTCGTTTTTGTGTTTTAGCCGAC
Organism: Callopanchax toddi; assembly: GCA_006937965.1. Classification (NCBI taxonomy): domain Eukaryota; kingdom Metazoa; phylum Chordata; class Actinopteri; order Cyprinodontiformes; family Nothobranchiidae; genus Callopanchax; species Callopanchax toddi. Next base: position 1,069,348 of record SSNR01000069.1, on the reverse strand, counting down.
TCAGGTTGGTTTTTGTGTTTGGTTTGCTGTAAAATACAAATTCTTCTTTGTCAAGCTGTCTCCTGCCAGGCTGCATCTGGGTCCACGTTCTGACATGAAAAGTATCTCAATAAAGAAGTCTGCATCAAGGATTACAAAACATTTAAACCCCAAACAATAGAGAACACATTGAAAATTTTAAATATTTGCTAATAGAAACAACAGGAAGTGAAAATAGCACAAAACCCAATAGAAAAAAATGTGACCTGAATTTGAATGATTCTGTTATTTATCTAAGGCTGTGTTAAGACCCCAGGCCTGCATCCTGGTGTGGTTTTCTCTGTGTTTCTGATTGTTTGTGCTGATTGAGGGCAGCTGGCCACTGGTCTGATCAGCAGTATAAAGACCCAGCTCTGCTCACAGGTTGGAGACAACTGCCTGACTGAGACACACCTCACAGTCACCAGAGAAGATAGGAGGAGAAGAACCTGACTAAGAGCAGCTTCAGGGAGCTCCTCACCCCAGGGACTGGAGATTTAGTTTTAGTTTTGCTTTAAAAGAAATTATTTTGTTTGACCAAACTCCCACGTGTCTTCCCATTTGCTATGGCTTTGAGCCAGGCCGTATAACTGCTTTATTCCTGAGATAAGAAGATATTGATATTCCTTTTATTTGTTTCATCTACTGTATATGTTTGGAGACACCCTGCAGAAAATCTAGATAAAATTAGATGATAAAAATAAAAAGTTAGGAACAACAGTTTACAAACTCACAATTATCCAATATTATAAAGAAATGTTTGTCATGTAATGCAAAAAAATACAAAATACTGTAATGAATAAATACAATTTACAGCTTTGTGCCCTAAAGTCTCTTGATCTGTACATGTTTTTTCAAGTGTTGATTATCATTTTTACCAGTTTGAGTCCTAAAAACCTCTGAGACGAGCTCCAGCTGCTGAAACAGCTGAAAACGACTCAGAGCAATTGTACATAATGCAGAGTAATAACATGAACACTAAACAAAACCATTTTAGGTCATTATTTTAGATCAGTTGTCCAAGCTGACCAAACTGACTGATGCAGTTAAAGATGTGATGGTTTGATGATTTATGGCTAAAAACAGAAGCATAAACACATCAGTGCTGTCTCTTATTCTGCTTCACAACAACTCAATGCAAAGATCAAAGATTTAAGGTGTAATGTTGATGATGCTACAAAGGTCATTTAAATTTGATTCCTTCACTGTTTATCACAGTAGTCATTAGAACGTTGGTTAACCTTTTTTTCAATGAATTTATTTTTCAAGTAGTATTTATTTCCTACATTTATATTCATGGTTAGATAGTCTGTAATTTAGGTTGTAACAAGTTGACACCAAGCGTCTTCTTCTACCACGGTTTAAGATAATTACTAGATTTTTTTATCTCCCTATTAATTGAACTTTCAATAAGTAATAAACACAATTATTACCTAAACACAGTTATTACCTTAGTAATAATCATTATTACCGTAGTAATAATTGTGTTCAAATCTAGAGAGGTTTTCAAATTTACTACACATCAGTGGAAAACTAAAATGATTGTAATGTGATTAATTCAGAACATTGTCATAGATGTGATCTCCTAACTATAAAAGAAATAGCATGATCACCCAGTATGAACACTCATTTCAACTAGTTGTACATGAGACAGCACAAAGCTTGTGAAACACCTTTTACAATTTATAAATCTAGATTTAAATTTTCTAATAATTATCTTTTCAGAAGGAAAGTTGTGAAATTTAAAATGTCCTTTTTAAAATCCAGTGATTTGATTATAATATTTTAAAGCGTCTAAAACTGGAGGAGATGTTAGAGTATACTCTGGTGCTTCCTCCCAAAGGCTAAAAGTGTAAATGCTAGGTTAAATTGAAACTCCATTCTGCTCATAGATGTGTCATGAACTGGTGACCATTCATTTCTTTGTTCTGTCACATCTTCTTACATCACTCATTTACCATGTTTTCCTGACTGTGTGATTACCTAACATACTCTCAACTGATTCCATCTGTTCTCTATTATTCTACTTTCTCTTTCTTCTTACCGTGTCTACAGTTGATTGTTGTTTTTTTATGTTTGGTATGTGCTACAGTTGCTCTAACAAGCTGTGTACTTTTACTTCCTACAGGCACAAAACCCCAACACAATGAATTACATCATCAAGATGTTACATTTTCAACTTTGACCCTCTTGTACATTTGTCAAGTGCTGAATCTGAAGTAAACAAAAGAAAAAAATGTAAGCATTTTACTAGACAATATATACATTTGACCTTTGTCTCCTTCATTCATTACCCCATATGCTCTTTGAAGTACATCTGTGTCAGGCCTGTCCTCATAACTAGATCTTACTTTGTGTTTTGATCTTTGCCCCTGCAGCATGATTTTTTTGTGATAACTTTGAAAGATTTATTCACAGATTAAAGAGCCTTGCCTGGAGTTAAAACTGGTTTTGATTTTATCTCTGCTGTGTTTGCTCTTCTGAGTTTTATCTCTCAGTCAATACTAGCTGTGTTCCAGAGGTAACACAAGCTGCTCCAGCTAAACCGTACTATCCATTGGTCACATCGCAAAGACTCACAAGCCGCACTCATAAATCATGATTCAGTTTTTATTCTTTCAAACTAAGTTAGATAATACACACAAAGTTATCTATATTAGTAGTTACTTTAGTGTTTCTGCTAAATACTATCAAGGTACCATAAGAAGTTTCCAGAATTTTCTAATGTTATTGACTAAATCTGGTGTAAAAGCTGAATTTTAACATATAGCCTAACACACATTCTAATACTTTCACAAATCTTACCCACAGCATCAACCTTAAAGGGATACTCCACCCAAATAGGGGTGGGAATTTATACGTTGTTATCTATATCAATGCCATTGTCAATTCTGCTTATCGATCCAATTCCTTAACATTTCCCCAATTCTTGAGTAGTTGTTAATCATTGTGCATGTTGGGGGGCATCGGGGGCATACCCCTCCCCAGTCACCAACCCTTCACCCGGAGGGATTAAACTTCTATGCACCTCTCATTGGTCCAATAGTGCAATAACCCGGTTTCTGTCTGACTGTCTGCTCCGGTTGAACCGGATGGACCTGGCACTGCTTCCGGACCCAAACCGCTACAGTGCCTTCACCCCCCTGAGTCGTCTCAAAGAGTGCCAAGTGTGATTTGTGAAAAAGCAGAGTGAGGGAGCTGGTGTTTGTAGCAAGTTTGTCTGTGGAGACTCTGCACCTCTGACCAGAACGGTTACCATTCTGTCAGACCAGTGAGAGGTGCATAGAAGTTTAACCCCTCAGTACAGTGAATGGTAACAACTAGAATTTTGAGAAAAAAAAGTCCTAAAAATGACTTACTAATGATACTATTTATGCTTAGTGACCTTAAAAAATCATATTGGTTGCAAGTGAAAAAAAAATAACACAGAGAAATTACAGGTACTGTTTTAGATTCGGGACTACTTTATGACAAAGAACAGCTGTAAACCTCCACTAAAAGGCGCAAGGACATGATGCAGCAGCCCCAAAGACACCTACTTCCGTAAACATGTTTACACACGTTGTTTGCAAACCTCAAAAACAAAGAAAAATAACTCAAAGGCCGCACAGAGATTATCTTCAACAAACCAGGTTTTACCAGGTTTAGCCTGTAGTAGCCAGTATTTGCTAATGTTGCTAGTGAAATTTTAAGCTAACACACTCAGACACATTGGGGCGGGACATCTGTCAATCACTCAGGATAATAAGTAAATCTTACAGGGCAATCTGGGCTGAGAAAAGTTAGCCCTGTTGGAAAGATTCTATGAATTTTCTAGTGACACCAGTTTTATTTTTAAATTCCACAAAATCTGATAGAATATTTTAAATTTGTGTTAATTAGGTTTTTTGTTTGTTTGTTTGTTTGTTTGTTTGTTTGTTTGTTTGTTTGTTTGTTTGTTTGTTTGTTTGTTTGTTTTTATTGTAAATGCCAGGGAAGACTTAGCCCTACTAGCCCACTTATACCAGCCGATCCTCATGTAAAATTTAAAAAAGTGGAAATATTTTCCTTTTACATTATATCACCAAGGTGGTTTGTAGCTTAAATTTGACCTTTGATACTCATCCTTTTTATATCTCAGTGAGCTGGTTTCTCCTGTGGCATTGAGCCTTTTGGTTGAATCCACAACACACTGGACCCTTCATGCTCCTCCTGCAGGTCCACAGTTGGATGAGCCCATGTATCTGGATTGGGCTGGGCTCGGCCAGGCCCCATGGGCAAAAGCCCGGCCACCAGGTGCTCTCCCACGGGCCCCAACCCCAGGTCTGGCTCCAGGGTGGGACCCCGGTAACCCTCAAACTCTCTGATCTAAACTCCAAGAAAGGTCTTCTGAATCGCTCTTTGTCTCGCCCTTCTCCTAGGACCAGTTTGCCCTGGGAGACCCTACCAGGGGCACAAAGTGCCCCAGACAATATAGCTCCTATATTAGGGTATTCAAACTCCCCCACCATGGTAAGGTGACGGTTGAAGGAGGATCCTTAAACCACTGATTATTATTCGTGGTGGAACAAAACTTTTTAAAACTGAAAACAACTTTTTTGTTTAATTGAATTCATTACTGATCATTAAAATGTCAAATTTAAACACTTTGAGATTATTTTCTTTAACTGAGAGGAAAGTTAGATTTTTCTATTTTTACCTGAAGGAGCATGTACAGTTTTAGTCTGTTTCCTCTCCTGACCACCAGGTGGAGCCTTTTTCTTGTGGCTCAGAATCAGAACAGGATGAGTCAGAAATCACCAAGACCCAGTTTATAATATAAAAACAACCCTGATCCAGAACCAGAACCACCACAGAACCCTTATCTAAAACCAGGACCACCACAGAACCCTGATACAGAACCAGGACACCACAGAACCCTGATACAGAACCAGGACACCACAGAACCCTGATACAGAACCAGGACACCACAGAACCCTTATCTAAAACCAGAACCACCACAGAACCCTTATCTAAAACCAGGACACCACAGAACCCTGATACAGAACCAGGACACCACAGAACCCTTATCTAAAACCAGAACCACCACAGAACCCTTATCTAAAACCAGGACCACCACAGAACCCTGATACAGAACCAGGACACCACAGAACCCTGATAAAGAACCAGGACCACCACAGAACCCTGATACAGAACCAGGACCACCACAGAACCCTGATAAAGAACCAGGACCACCACAGAACCCTGATACAGAACCAGGACCACCACAGAACCCTTATCTAAAACCAGAACCACCACAGAGCCCTGATACAGAACCAGGACCACCACAGAACACTGATACAGAACCAGGACCACCACAGAACACTGATACAGAACCAGGACCACCACAGAACACTGATACAGAACCAGGACCACCACAGAACCCTGATACAGAATCAGGACACCACAGAACACTGATACAGAATCAGGACACCACAGAACCCTGATACAGAACCAAGACACCACAGAACCCTGATACAGACCAGAATTATCTTAAACAGTGTTTTTACACTGAATTTTACTCTGAAATTTTAACTCTGTGTGGAAGGAGTTGGTTTAACACTGAATCTGATAGGGACCAAATACACTCTGACACAGTGTTAAATTTACCTCTTTAAGTGTTGCTTTAACACTGCAAAATTTACTTTTTTGCCTGACCCAAAATCTTAAAACAAATAAAGGAGCAGCGAAGAACCTGATGACAAATAAAATGAGGAAAAACGGCAGAAATGTAGCCTTACAAAAAACAGTAAACTGTACTTGGGTGTTAGAAAGGCGCCTGAAATAAAATGTATTTTTATTATTATTATTATTATTATTATCATTAATAAAATATTGAGCTAGGTAGAATAGGTTCTCTCTGCAAAACATACATTTAGACATTGCTTTTTCACAACTGTAGGTTATTTAGGAGAAACTGTGAGCTGTAGTAGTATTCTAATAGAAAAAAGAACACAAAGTGGTTGAAATGAGCAAAATGAGTGTGGTTTTTTTTTTTCAAACTACAATGAAGTAATAAATGCCTGACTCACCGCCATAAGTGGAGCATTAGATTGAAATGAAGTGCAGCGCTCTGAAAAGGCTGTTCAGAGATTCTCTTCTCAATGAAACTAAAGGAAATATATAAATATATTTTGATTTGTTTGTTTTATGTTAGAGATTGTTCAAGTTTTATCTCTGTGGAATATTCTGTGGTTCAGTAATGATCTGCTAAATGTGCATGTTTTATTCCATTATTTTAATGTTTGAATTATGGAGACAAAAGAGAGTATAATCTTTTTATCTGTTTATAGAAAGGTGATCGATTCTTAATTTTGTGCTAATAAAATGATCTACTGTGATGAGACCCTTTGTATGGTGTCCATTAGGACATGTTCAGAAAAACATTTCTCAATGAAACATCTTCAGACTTCAGCCCAAACTGCCCTGACTTCAGCTGAAATGTGATCAGGAATCTGAAAAAGGCTGTCAGGTGAAAAGGCATCAAGTACAGGATGTAAAAATCACATATAAAGCATCAGGAGGACAAATGTCCAGATTTAGCTTCTGATTCCAGCTTCTGGTCCTGGGTCCTGTTATGTTACCTTGTTCTACAAGCAACTTTATTTGTATTTAACCTAACTTTAACAGCCTGATATCCTGTGAACATTTAGTTAAATAATTTTAATGTATTTATTTTACTTTGAGCTCCTTTAAAATTTAATTCTAGCTTTAATCTTGACAAATTCATGTAAAATCACATTATTGTGCTGTAATATGATTTTAGACAAGCTACAATAAATTGTCATATTTTCAGTGGGGGATTAGCATCCCCTCTCTATTTAATTTTCTCAAGGAGGCTCCCAGCATTCATCATAATGATCAGATAAAAATGTTTTTTTATTCTTACTAAGCAGCAAGTCAGGCCCAGGAATGAAGAAACAGTAAATATTTATATGTTCTCAGTCTCTCTGGTTGTTAAAGTTAGATGTGAAGATTAGTTAAAGGAGCGCAGTATTCACTAATCTGCTGTCCATAAAAGACATGAAGTTTGGACATTAGTGTGAGAATGGGCAAACCTAAATTTCACTTAATATTCATGAATCCAAATGCTGAAATCTACTTTAAAAAAGATTGAAATAAAAAAAATTGAGCTTTGAATGTTCTAAATCAGGGTTTTGAAAATGAATCTAAATGCCAAAAGTTTTGCAACAAACAAAATGTAAATTATGATTTTATGGCTAAACAAAAGGTTGTAGAAATAACACATTTAGTGTTTTTCCTCCACCTGAAAACTGTAATATAAACAGCTGTTGTTTATTTTTAGATTATGAGGTTAGAATTTAATCAAATCACTGATTTGTAGTCAGGGACAGTCTGAGACTTCCAACAACTTACCATGACTTCCTCAGGCTGTTTGCAGAATCCTGACAGCTGTTGTTCATCCCTCCTTTATTAATGCTGTTTAACCACCTTATGCAATGTATTGATGTTATTTAGATTTTTATCTTTTATGTTCTCTTGAACCCGGTCATTTTTAAAAAATGTTAATGACATTCCCAGTGTATTACTGTAAATAAAAGTGAACTGAATGAACAGTTCAGTTAACAGTTAATTTCACATGTCAAATTAACGTGAAGTCTTTGTGGTTTTCTGAAAGAAAGAAAGAAAGAAAGAAAGAAAGAAAGAAAGAAAGAAAGAAAGAAAGAAAGAAAGAAAGAAAGAAAGAAAGAAAGAAAGAAAGAAAAAAAAGAAAAAATATTCTAAGACCTATTGTTGAGATCAATGTTGAAATGTCAAGAAAACAATTAAAAGGTGATTTTCAGAGTGAAATTGAAACGTTGAGGAAAAAGTTGAAATGTCAAGAAAAAAATTCAATCAGAAAACAGTGTTTGTAAGCTTCTTTATAAGCTTGAGATATTTAGAGCAATGTATGGATGTTTGACTCTAATTGTGAAGGATTAGAAAAAAAGTTTTGCGTTTTGTTGTGAACGCTGCTGCAGACGTAGCCAAAAGTCAGCACCTTAACATTGTTTAAATATTTCAAACAATTGGCCTCATAATTAAATTTTCTCACAATAAAAAAACTAGGAACCTTCAGTTAAACTTATGATAATAAAAAACCAATCAAAACAACTGAGATTTGCTTCCTTTTTTCAACTTTTTATGAAAATAATCTTCCAACTTTTTTCTCAACCCTCCTTATATATTTGTCTTCACATGACAGGCGTACTCTGTGCTATTCTTGCATTCAAAAGTGAAGCCATAATATCCTGATTACAGGAGCTGTGCCTCAAGACGTGCTGCCTGGAAGTCTCGCCTATACTCACCTAAACACAATCATGGTGTTGTTTTAACCATCAAATAAATAATTACAACTAAATGTATTAGAAAGATGAATGTTTGAACAATCAGCAGCACGGTAAGAACTTTGTAAATCCACAGGATTTGCGCCTGGAAAAATGATCAGAGGTGTATCTTTAATTTCATCCTGTTTTAGAGTGTGGGGGCGGGGCTTAAAACCTGCATTCCTGTCAGCCACTAGGGGGTACTTGATTTGTTTCTGCTTCAACATCTGGAACATGTTCCTCTGTTCAGGTACAAAAACAATATTAAACAGCACAAGTTCAGGAGCACTGATTTTATTTGGGAATAATCACAGACATGGGATAAATAGAGCAAAGCACTATTTAATAAATACCCACAGACACTATTAAATTCATCACAGTTTAAATTTGAATTCACCACGGATGTATGCAAGGCCACTATTACATTTTATTTTGAAGTCAGCACATTAGATCCTTTAGTAAAAATGTCAACAAAGCATCATGACTTACATATAAATGCATAAAAATCCTTTTTTTTAAACGTCACAAGTTAATGTTTCACCAGCTGTTTAGAAACTACATGGCATGCTGCAGAAAACTACTACTGATATTACTGTAATGCATGCTCAGAGTTCCTACTAAAAGTAGACAAAGCCACTATTTTCACAGTGTTGGATGGTGTTACGATGTTCACACAGCAAAGTCTGACATTACAGCATCACATTTCATCAAATGATCAATTAGGAACTTCCATCTGCTGCTAAATCAACTGCTGCCCTAAACTGTGACTGGGAAATAAAAAAGAACACCATGTCAGTATAAAATGAATCACAAAGCTGATGAATATGAGTTTCTTTAAATGCAGTGAGGTGCACTGTGCAGTGTTTTCTTATATGAATAAGTCCTTATAATTAAATGTATTTAATACTGTCAGTGTTTTCTTATTATGGAGACTCAAGTCTGACCTACTCTTCTAAACTTGTGATATATTAGTTTAATAATGCAATGGATGACTTTCATAAAGTCTTTTTCCTTTGACGAAAGGACAAAATGTTTCTGAGACAAACCAACGAGGTCAGTCTCTTAGCTTTCAGAACCACTTTGTGACATTGTTTTTCTAAATAAGCGTGTAACAAAACCCTCATTCATGAGGTCATTTTGATCATTCATTCAGTTGCAGCTTAAACAAGACAATATCAAATTAATATTGACATCTTAAGACAAACGTGATCTGTAACAAGATGGATTTTTAATGCATTTCATATTTCTTAATGAATGCAATCATGAGAACTAACGAGCCCCTATGTGAATATTGTACTTTAATTATTCAAAAGGCAAAATGTTCTCTGCACTGATTGTATCAGCCTGTGAGGCTTTTAGATATATATGTGTGTGTGTGTGTGTGTGTGTGTGTGTGTGTGTGTGTGTGTGTGTGTGTGTGTGTGTGTGTGCGCATAAAGGCCAGTTAAGTCAGTATGTCACTGGGTTGTAACTGTTGGCAACAAACTCCAAACAGCATTAACGAGGGACTTTCCAAAATGGCTCTAGGAAGCCAAATTATCTTGGAATTTTAAGTTGACAAATGACCATGGGTGTAGATTTGGCATGGACGGAGGTGACGTGTCCCCACTAATACCCAGCAATCACTGAATTGTACCCATCAATAACTCGATCCAAGGGTGCAAAAATAGCACTGCATCCTCACCAAAAATACGTGCAGCCCAGTGGACCAAGGAGCTGCGCTGCTGTGCATGGACCTGTGTCCAGGGGAAGGAGGCATGCCTGGATCGACCAGCATGAGCTCCAGGATGCATGCACCCAGGTTTGTGCACCCAGACACGCCCTCTCCCACTAGACAGACATCAAGTGCAAATCTACGCCATTGCAAATTAACTCTAAGACGGACACTAAGTCATCGTGGGCATCCCAAACTCATCTGGAACAGGTCTCAATTTCATGAGTAAGAAAGTGTGATGAAATTTCAAGAGGTTGTCTCGGAGCAAATTACAAATAAAATGAGACATAATGGAGACACAGTGTGACGAAATTGCAACAGGTAAATTTTCACAACAGTCTCAGTTTGTTCTCTAAAACACCAATTTACTCTGATTCCAACTGAGAAGTTGGGTCTCCAACAGCCACCAACAATCACAGCCCAATGAGCTACTTTTAGCTTAGAGTTCTGTATATTTAACACCTTAATAATAATCAACAGATACAATGTTAAACAGTTCTGTAATACTTTAGATAAAACCTGGCTTTTAATCATCCCTCCAGTGTTATAAATGATTAAATCACTGAAAACTTTTCTCTGTTTTTCCTCTTTTCACTTCTCCATCAAAATGTTCTTTTTTTAAACAAATTTTCCCCTTAAAACAACTTGAAATGATCCTTAAAAACAAGTTATGCATATAGAGGTCATTAATTACTGTTAGTCATTGTCTTTGTCATTATGCTTCTCTTTCTAGTTTTAATATTTCAGTTGTTTTGTTTTTCAAGCAGAAAAAATTGGAAAGAAATGGTCACATCTGACCACCTTTAAGCCTGGATATTCAAGTACATTGCATCATAAAGTGTCAAATTCACACATTTACAATGATTTTTGCAACATTTTGGACTAAATATCTACATTCACTTTATGTTTTCAAACAATTTGTCAAAAACTTTCCCTTTTTTCTCTTTTCACAGATTTCTAAATCCTTTCAGAATAAAATGCTTCTCTAACAGATTTTCGGTGTCTTTACTGGCTGGAGTTCCTGTTGGATCGCTGATCGTTTTTATCATCACTTTAATCTTGGACATTGAGTTATTTTACAGGAAAGTAGAAGCATCTTTTATCCATTAACATTGATTTATTAAATGTTTTCTACATGAACAAATGAAGCATCCCTTCTGTCTTTGTTGAGCTCTGATTCAGAACATTAAAAACAGGTGACTGTGAATGCAGAAATGGGAAACATTTGATTTTTTTTTATCGAGTATTTTTGACTAAACACGGCAAACAGCAAGTAGAAGTATCTAAGGATAAACCCATCCCAAAGAGGCTTTATGTCACCTTCAAAACCAACGTTTTTCTAATCACCAGTCCTTTCTAAACTAGTTCCCGTTCAGATTTTCAATCTTTGGCACCTGCTTAAAATCTCCACACAGTCATTCCAGTTTAGGCCCCGCCAGCTAACTCCTGCCTGTTCTCAGCCCAGTCACACCTTTTCCTCTCCGGAGCACAGCAGGTCTCTTTCTGGCACAGATCCTGAATCGGTTTGGATTTCAGGAACCGCCTGTACGAGTCTTTTTCCATCAAAATGTAGATCATCTTCTGAGCCTCGGCGAAACAAGACGGGCTGCCGTTCTCCATTTCCCGCCTCGTTTTGTCTCTGGTTGCAGCGTCCAAGTTCACCTTAAACAAATGGAAGGAAGGAAAAGGATGCAGAGTTTAAATCTGTTGACATTTTCAGAACGTGAGTCGGAGAGTGAGCTGTAAAAGAGAAATGTCAGAGGTCTATTCTCCAAAACAAAAAACGTATTTAATTTAAAATGTTTATTTTTTTAGCAAATTATTTATTCCTCATCCATCTTCTTACATTTGCTCAAGGTATGTAAAAATGTTTTTACCTCATTAGGAGCATCAGCCTCCACATATTGTTGGTAGATCTGCTTGGCTTTGGTTGCCATCTTGGAAGGCGGAGTCTTCCTATAATCCTCACAAGCGATCCAGAAGTCCACATTTTCCTGGCTGAACTCTGACTTCAGGAAGGTGGTGAAGACCATACGACCCACTAGCAGAGAAAGATGATAACCGATGTAAAATGTGTTGGAATGGTTGAAATATCCTTTTAACAAGCAATTTGAATAAAACTTTTTGGGATAATTGGTTTCTAGAAATGGTGTCTTGCTTTCTCTACTCCTCATGACTCATGACTTCACATGACAAGTGAAGGGCCAACGACTACAAGCTAACACTAGGAAATAGGAAATAGGGTGCAGAAAACTAAAACTACCCTAAAGCTGCTTTAGCTATTTGATTTCAGCTGAAAATCCCACCCAAAACAAGCAACCTGTAAAGAATTTCTCAATTAGATCCTGACACGCAGGTAAAATGTATGAACCAAACCTATCAGCTGTCACCTCAAAGCAATTTATCTATTTGTTTGCCTTTTTTTTTATCAGCTACATCCAAACAGTAATTTGTGGAAAATAAACTCATCTTTTCACCCATTTATCTGCTGGCTACAGACACGTTATCAGATGACGGCTGATGGATTTTTTGACTGATGGAAGAGCACAGAGCAAACAAAGCCTGGACAGAAGTGTTATAAAACTGAACAAAGGAAGCTCCAAAGTCCAACATGATGACAGATTGCGGAAACAGTTGAGGTCATGAAACTGTAAACAAAAGAAGATTGGGACGATGGAGGCTGACAAGCGAAGGCAGAAGGAAGACAGGATGACGCTGGAGGACAGAAGATGAGTTCATGGGATGCAGCAGGTCAGAACTCAACTGGATTCCCGCACGGCCACTGCTCCTCGATTTTTATTGGCACACTCAATAAGATTCTCAGAGGACTTGATGCAGAAGCACACAGACACCAATGACTCTGCACTGGTCAGAACGCCCTGAAGGGCCTCTCAGCTGTGCCTCGTGACACGTAGCCAAAAAGCAGAGCATGAGAATGAGCTGAGGAGTGTCTGAGTGTGTTTGTGCTCAATTTGCATGTTTGTGCGTCGTAACCAAGTCTCCTCCACTTCCCTTTAATAACAAAACCCTTTGGTTTTCTTATCTCAACTGGGTGATGCTACTTACTGAGCAATTATCATGGAAAAATATAAATATATCAAACAAAAAAAAATTTAGATAAAACCTGATTGTTGCTGACTTTAGGAACAAGGTCTCTCAGAGTTTATTAGCCTCCCATGATTGCAGTAACATAACGTCACATGAGAATATCCATTTTTTTCCTCTTTATAATCCCACAGAGACCTGCTGAGAACTGATGAGTCAAACATCTTCCTGACTGTCAGTGACATTATAATTGGGATCAGACAAAATCCTTCCAGTCAATTTAAACCTCGTTTCAGCTGAGAATCCTCGTTTTTTAAAAAAAAGAAACAGACTATAACATCTATACTTACTGTCACTGCTCATCACATGGCTGAAAGACTCCTTCCATTTCTCCACCTCGGCTGCATCAGGGACCCTGAATCAAACATAAAAATGACTCTTCAGGTCAAAACGGTTCATTTTTTATGAAAAATTCTATTAAAAATCACAAATTTGTATTAGCAGGTTTTCTTTAAGTTTAGATTCTTTTCAGAATGTTTTTGATGCATATTCATATGGATTATGTTTTATTTCCCGCATGCTGATGAATGTCATTTAATTTGAAAAAAAATTGCTATGGCTGAGATGTTTCTGCAAATGTACATACAAACTTTAATTAAATATGAGAGGCTCATCATGAACCCCGCTCTCTGATCGGTGTTGACATGTCTGATTAAAACGGCATGCGTCATCCGACCTTTAAAACGTAATAATACTTCCTTAAACATTCCATCTTCTTGGTAACGACAATCAAATGAAAATGTCCATCTGTATGTACATACATAAGCTCAGTATTGATCACTTGTCACTGTGACTGAATGAATCTGAAAGGTAAAGGTTGGTGCCGTCACCTCCTCATAAATGACAATTATGGACTTCCTGTGGGAACACGACCTAAGGGGAGTATAGGGGCTAATGAAACCTGCACCTCTGCAGGGCAACCAGCTTTAAATTGAACTCTCCGGCCAAAACAGCAACAATCCTAATAATGAGTTTACACAAAACAACCACACAAGTGTATGAGACATAAGACGTTTTCAGGCATTGAGCAGGAAATCATTGATTTTCCACTCAGAGAAATGTTTTTAGTGCATCAAAGACAAAACAAGTCCTCCATGTTCTCATCACGTCTTTATCTTTCTCCAGTAAAGAAAACACCATTAGATTGTATTTTAAAAAATCCTATTTAATGATTAATATGAGCAACATCCATATTAAAGCCTAAATAAAAGATATTCATTTAAGCAAGTTTAAAACCTAACAAACACAAAACAATGAACAGATTTTTTCCTTTTGTACACAACGATTGATTATCTATTTAAAAGTTTCTCTTTCAGGCATTTATCCATAAAAGTCCTCCAGAAAACTGATTGATTCTTTCTACTATAACATGTAAGAATGAATACTTTTCCTTAGAGATGAAAATCTAATTTTTCTGACCTCTTTGCAGCAGTGGAGGCAGTTTTCTCCTTTATCTCTTTCTGTTCGGCTGCTTGGGGTTCAGGCTTCTGCAGCAAAAAGCTTATTTTGTGCTTGATGTCCTTTGCACTGTTGGGGAAACATTTGACAGAATTTAAGTTTGTTTGCAAGCAAAATAAATCTGCTTCATGTAAACGTTGACTCTTATTTATGATTTATAAGAAATTTAAAGATGGTCTCATTTAAGATAGATTCATTTTAAAATCAATATATAATTTTTCAAGATTATTCCATGTTCAAAACTATTTCAGGCTTACCTTTTCAGGCAGGTTGCAGGGAGTGTTGCAAGTCCTTTGCACATGGTGGAATCTTAAAAATCCAAAGCCGGTGCTCGTTTTGTCAGCGACAGCAGGGAAACAACTGTGTTAGTTGTGAGCAGTGGAGTTTTTATAGGAGCGTCCTTCAGTATTAGACCACAGGCTGCTCATATCTCCACCCCCAGCAGTGATTTATATCTGCAGAACGCAGGGAGCGAGAACCAGCCAATCACAACAGACTGGAAGACGTGGAGAGAGGCAGGAAGAGGAGAGAGTGGCAGTGAGAATAAAGAGGAAATTTACAGCAGATGGGGTTGTCTTTAACATAAACACAAGTTGTTTTCCTCTGAGGCATTTGAGGAACTTGTGAAGTCCACCTTTTGTGGAAACAAAGGAAAGCTTTTATCATGTGAGAGTAACTCTAATCCGAGCATCTGCAGCGACATATGTCTGTGGGTTTTCATGCACTCAGTGAGGTGTTTCTGGGAAAGTGTTGTCATTTGTTTTCACTGAAGGATCCCCTGTTGATTGAGTTAGCAGCAGTGAGATCACAGTCAAGTTCACGAGCATTGCTCTCTTCATCAGCACCTTCTTTGTGTTTGAGTTTCGCATTTCCTGAAACCATATTTGGTGTAAAGTTAGGAGTCGAGTGAGAGTGGCTCATTTGTTTCCCTGATCTCCTGAAAGGAATGAAAAGACACGCGTAAAAGTTTGAGAACTTTAGAGTTGGTCTAAGTTTCTGCACTGGTTTGATCAAAAACACTATGGACTGGTCACCTAAAAATAACTTTTTGTCATACAAACAAAAACATCCATCCATCCATTTTCTGTAGCCGCTTATTCCTCCACAGAGGGTCGCGGGGGTGCTGGTGCCTATCTCCAGCGGTCAAGGGGCGAGAGGCGGGGGACACCCTGGACAGGTCGCCAGTCCATCGCAGGGCCACACAGAGACGAACGAGACAAACAACCACACACCCACTCACACCTAAGGACAATTTACCAGCCCAATTAGCCTGACAGTCATGTTTTTGGTCTGTGGGAGGAAACCGGAGTACCCGGAGAAAACCCACGCACGCACGGGGAGAACATGCAAACTCCACGCAGAGAGGCTGCAGAGCCGGGACGCAAACCCACGACCTCCTTGCTGCGAGGCAACAGTGCTAACCAGCTGCGCCACCATGCAGCCAAACAAAAACATAATTCATAAAATAAACATTGATGTTAATAGAGCTGCGACTTACTAGAGACATAAAATTGCAGCAAGAAAATTGTAGCATTTCTAAATGACAAAATCTGCAATTTGTCTTTGCCATTTACTTTACTCTAATTAGATTTCTAATATTTTATTGCCTAGATGGTTGGGTCCATCATTAAGGCTGGTCTCAGTCAGTTAGATTTTCATGATATTCATTCTCTTTGTTTTATTGTGTTTTAGGTTTTGTAGTCATGTTGTGTTTCTTGCTTATGTTCACTGGACCTCACCTCTTTATTTTCAGTGTTTTAGTTTTCAGTGTCTGCTTCTTGTTACCTCAGCTCCTAGTCATTCAGCGCACCTGTCCTTTATCTGTTAATCAGCCCAGCTGCCTCCACTCAGTCATCATCGCCCAACAGTTAAATAGTCGTCTGGGTCAGACCAGCCCATAGACTGCATCATGCACTGCTGCACACTGGTTCCCTGTTGTTTCCCATTGCTCCTGTTTTTGGTAAAGGTCCCATATTATGCAAAATTCACTTTCTAAAGATGTTTTAACATTCAGATTAGTCCCAAAAACTGTGTATTAGACCCAAAATTGTTAAAATATTTTCAGTTTTTACTTCCTTATTTTCATTTTTTTTGGAAATGTGTTTTGAGCTAATGCTAAAACAGGTGGTTCCAAAATCTTTTCCCTGCTGACGTCAAGAAGGGAAAAGGCCACTCCTCTCTAGAGGACAGAGCCAATCATGAGGACCTATGGCTACCTGAGCCCACCCTTTAAAAATCAGGGGAGCGTGCATCCTCACAAACGTTAGCAAACAGTCATGGCGAAGCTACGAGCAAAGCACAGCAGTTGCTTCGTAGATGGTTGCATCAACGAGCACAAAAGTCTTTTTTTACTCACTTCATCTGAGACCCTGAAATCTCAACATCTCGCAAATGTGCAGAGAAGAAATGGGCGGGGCTAAGAGAAGCTCGGCTCCCCAACTGCCCCGCCTATTTGAAAGAAAAGTTTTGCTTCAGGAGGTTGGATGAGGGGTGAAAGAACAACAGCTGTACTTAAAGTAAGAAGCAATTTGACCAATGCAGCGCTTTTACATGTTTTTGAGATGTAAAAGAAATGATTCAGAGTGGATAAAAAGTGCCTTTTTTAATATCTAACATTCTATGGGTTTGCACTTTTAGGTCATCCTACTGCACACAAATATCCCTTATGAGTTATAAAAAGGAGTTCCACAAAACTGATCTTATTTCAAACAGGTATCTAGGCACAAAAAGCTAAAGCGACTTCTGAGAATCTAGTCGTCGTACATCAAACTGAAAAGTTACTAAATCATCTTACGGAAGTGTTTTGACTTGAATCAATTCAGACTCAGACAGTGGACAACTGGAGGTAGCTGGTCCCCTCTGCAGAAGAAGGGTTCTCAAATTCTAATCCTGAAAGGCAAATGCCCTACATGGTTTTGTTTTTTCCCTGCTCCAACACCTGATTCAATGGTCAGATTATTAGTAGGTTCTCATGTTTTGCAAAAGCCTGTCAATAATTTATTGATTCAAATCACGAGCGCTGGACCTGAAAAACATGCAGGAAAGTTTCCCTTGTAGACTGGAGTTTGAAACCTTGGATCAAGATTGTTCCCCACAAGAGAGATGTAAACATCAACTGGTTAGTTTAAAAAAGTTAGAAATAAAACCATTTGAATAAGGAAACTTCTAAAACTTCACAGTAAACTAGATGTTTCAACAAAACCAGACCTTTTAAGGCAGTTCTCTTCACATAAAATTACAACAAAATGTAGAGGGTTCTGGAAAGAGTTTGATTATGATGCAATGATTCTTATCATGGTTATCAGTTTGTTTTTTACAGGAGAAAATCGTGGCGTAGCCTTGATTGAGGTCAGCAGTTCTGAGGTATTTTTCATGAATCTCAAATGAGCTGAAGCTGAATGTGTCAGAGTGACTGTTAGCATCCCAGGTGAGTCACTGGCGGTGGAGCAGGGTAGACAGGATGAATAATGGACAGACGCAGATCTGTGTTTGATTTAAAAAATAAAGAAAGAAACTTGAGTAAGAACAAAACTTATTCATAGTAAAGATGCAATAAACTGACATGCGTATGTTGAGTAAAGGATCAATTTTGCTTCTCAGAAATCATCAGTTTTGTTTAATTGACAAAACGTCCAGACTAAAACATTTCCCTTTAGTATTTTGAACCATTATTTAATGGTTTCCCCTCAGAAGGAATCTATTCACCATAAGTTTGTTAAATTCTGCAGCCTCAAACAGTTGATGCCAGACTTTTTGAACAAAGGAAGAAACTGATGTGATTTTTTAATTAGATGTGCCGTTTACAGGGTCAGGCAGAGGAAAAGTGAAAATCTTCTCTGTAGCTGAAGAAACTCTCAGAATACTCCTTTTCTGAAGAAGCAGCCCTTAAAATCATCCCTGCACTTTTCTTTGATTTACACTGAAAAGCTTAAAGAAGGCTCACCCACTAGTTAAAAGTCTTTCCTGGGAACATTTTGAATGTAGCGAAGCTGCCACCAAGTCAGAGGGAACGCTTTCAAAGCATATCTTACCTATTCTGCTATATTTCTTTTGTTGATAAAATTGTAGAAACACTAAGAGCTCTAAATGTGTAGATGTGACCTGACTTCAGACCAATCAGCTGATTATCTTGTACAAACACAAAGAGGTGATCTGTGTCACGAGGGCTCGCTTCAAAGTTCCTTTATCTGCAGGAAAGAAATCCGAATGTGCAAATTCTCATCTTACTGTATTCTCTAGAAAAATATCCTCCTCTGCATATCTAAGCATTTCTTTCAGTTTCATGAAACGTTTAACATTGAGTTAGTTAAAGTTTGGTAGGGGTTCATTAACAGAAAGAATCGTCCTGGTTATCAATCGTCTCTCACCAGAATCTTTCAAATCTCACATTCCCAAATCCAATGCATACATGTTCTGTTTCATTACATTTAAAACACATCAGGTATATTATTTCTGAAGCTTGACTGTGGATAAATGCGTTCACATTAACCAGTTGTAATTTTAAGTTGGCGTTGGCTTTTTGGGATTGTGCCTCCTTACAAGCTGCAGCCCATCTAGTTTGGATGCTGAGGTCTCATCTGAGCCAGGAACTAGATTGAGGTCCAAACTTTACTGTTGTATATGTTTTTATATTTTAAGTGCAGGAATTTGTAATAACTTTGTAAATCTTGTTTATTTAACTTATATTTTAAGGTTAGGAGTTTAAAAATCCAACAGGATTGGGTTTAGAAATGGGCCTTTGGAAAGAAAATCTCTGTGCAATGCAATGGTTGCATTATTTTAATAAGAATCAAGGTAATCTAGCCTTAACTTAAACCAGTTTTTGTTTTTAGTTGGTTAAAAACCGCCTTGTGTAAAATTTTATATTTTCTAAGATTTGAGGATGTCCTACAATGTACAAGTGTACACTGCAAGTTTTAGACAGATGCCCTTCTGGAGCCAGGTTAGTGTTACAGAAGGACACACAACATCAATAACCAAGTAGCTATAGCTAGCCAAAAATTTTAAAAAAGCTCACGTGGTCGATCAATAAAGTTTGTTACTTAACTGATTGAGCAGATGACTATATTTATCAGCTCTGACTCATAAAAACGCTGAAGAGTTCAAATAGTTCATAAACAGCTCAGAGAGAGGGGGTCAGAACGTGTCGTGAACTTCCTCAGGATCACAACACAGAACTTTATTTTGTTTACTTTTTGTAGCCCCGCCCCCAGACAGTCTGACCAATCAGCAGACCAAACGTTCTCATCTGGTTTGTAGTGACAGGTTATATTTTGTTCACAGTTTTCACAGAGTGAATGAAACATTAAACAGTAACAAGCTACAAATGAACAGAGTGATGAACCAATTTCAGGGCCAGAAGACACAAACAAAACCCTGAGAAAACTTTTAGAGTTTTGTTCATAATTCCATAAAAGCAAAGTCTTATGACTCATCCAAACTGATAACCATCAGAATTTTCAGTAAAATAGTTTTGATTCAGTTTAGTTTACAAACATGGAGAGTAAAGTTGGCAGATGGAGCAGCAGAACTAAAGGAATGAGCCAAGCTAACACCAACTATGTTTATTATTATTATTATTATTATTATTATTATTATTATTATTTAAAGGAAATGGCAATAGAAGATTAAGCCCCTCTCATGATAATTAGAGATTTAAAAATAAAAACAAAAAAGGAAGTGGAAGTGGCATTACAAACAAATCAGTAGCGGTAGAAGATGATGGCAGCAAAAACAAACGAACAGCTTGCTAGCGCTGGGTTCTCAAAGACACCCGAGCAAATTCGTGACCGATAGAAGCGTCTAAAACAAGAGTTTTTAAACGCTAAGAAAACACCCACAGAACGCCGACATGAAAGGGCGCATGTCGCCACCTATCGTAGCGGAGTGGAGCGAACTTCATTTGAGAGCTCGGTTTTCTAACAGACATGTAAACTAGGATAAAGACTCCCAGTTTATTAACATAAGATCGACCTAGACTGATTTAGCTCGACTTAGATGCGAATGTAAACTCACTGACTGATCTCAGGCTCAGGGGGACAGAGTACCAGAGTCTGGGGACCACAGCAGCCTTTAGCCTGGTACGCTGCACAACCAGGAGGCTCTGATCACCAGACCTCAGGGATCTGGTGAAAGGATGTAGATCACTAACAGAAGCTGGTGTTTGTCCATGTAGGGCCTGATAAACCAGAACCAAAATCTTAAATTGAACCCTGGAATTTAGAGTCAGCCAGTGAAGCTGGCAGATGCATGTTTAATGTTTTTATTGCCTTGTTCAGACAGATGAAAAGCAAGTTGCAGTAGTCCAGACAAGAAGAGATGAAAGCATGGAGAACAATTTCCAGTTCAAAGCGTGACACAATGGGAATCCACTTAGCAATATTCCTGAGATGAAAGAACGAAGAGAGAACCAAAGAACTGACAGGAGCCTCCAGAGTCAGACGGAGGGTTTGGTAAATTCATGAAGTTGACCAAGACAATCCCTGAATTCGGGGGCAAGCTTGTCTGGAGCACAGATGAGGATTTCTGCTTTTGGCCCATTTAATTGTACAATGCTGTGCTTCTTATTCTTCTTTTAGGAACTCTAGGAACCAAAAGTAAACCTGCAATCTGGGAGCTTGAGTCCACAAAGTAAAATGTTGTTTAGGCATTTTTGCCTTTTTTTGTATAAAAGAAAAATGATAAATTGTTGACAAATACAACAATATGTCCATATATTGCATTGTGGCATTAATGATGTTTTTCACCAATAATCCTTCAGTTGTTTTCTGTTTGCATCTGGAGCAGCTGAATGCACAGCAGCCTGGTTTAAAACCTTCAGGGACTCAGATGGTTGATCTTCATTTTAAAATGTCATTTAGTTTGCATGTTTCAGAATAAATTAAAGCCTTTATTTTATTTGAAATCAAACCTCTAAAGTGCAGGTCTTAAAATAATTTGTTGTCACTTGAACAAATTCAGAGAAACTCTGAGCATCATCCTGTTGTTATCTCAGTAAAGTACAGAGGCCTCTCTGGCACTGTGAGCAGGACGGATTGATTAGATCAGTTAACTCGTCTTGACCTGAAAGGACAAACCTATTAAACGTCTGCAGCCATGCTCCCAGGCAACACATTAATGAGACTAAGTGATAAGCAAGCAGATGAAAGTTCTAATGTTGATAAATGTGTGCAGGAAGGTAACCATTAGTTTTCTCTTTCGCTTTTTTCTGTGAGTTGGCACCTTTTTTTTTTTTTTTTTTGCACATACCAGGTCATCACAGAATGGCTCTGTTCTTTTTCTTTTATCTGATGCCAAAAAGCAGCTACTTGGATCTAAATGATCTAAAAGTAACTACATACTGTTCTAGTGTGCACACTGGACATTTAAAGCATGGAAAGTGGACAACAATCCTTTTTTTAAAGTGCAAACGGTTTAAAAAGCTGTGTTGATGAACTGGACAAATTTACCATGAAAATGTCCAAAAAAATTCACCATTAGAAGAATTGTTTGTTTTATGGAACAGATATCCACATCTCAGTAAATTATAAACATTAAACCAACATTTCAAGCAATAATTTATGGTTTGGCCTCTCCATAATGAACTCAACACCATCCCAACCTTGAAGCACGAGAGCAGAAACATCATACTTTGGGGTGTTTTTCTACAGTGAGGACAGAATGACTGCACTGTACTGTATGGGACCATGTAGCCATATTTTATGTATTGCTAATTAATTATTTAAAAATCAATGTGATTTTCTGGAATTTTATTGTGGTTTCTGTCTCTTAGAGTTGAGGTGTTACAGAGTTACAAACCTCTCTTTGTAAGTGGGAAAACTTAAAAAATCAGCGTGTGATCAAATATTTATTTTCTGCACCGTGTGACTTCAGAGATTCAATGAAATAATAAAACCAAAGGCCTAAAAAATGTATTAAACATAATTGTGTCTGTATGCGTTTCATAATGGGATATCTCTGTAACTTTTGGAATGTGTACTTCACTTTTGATTTTCAAGAAAAAGCTTTGAAATGTGTGATTTGATAGGTGATTTTTTGTTTGTTTGTTTGTTTGTTTGTTTGTTTGTTTGTTTGTTTGTTTGTTTGTTTGTTTGTTTACAAGGTTGCAGGATATTTTATTTGACTTAAATGACTTGGTGTAAATGTGTGCTTCTGTACTTAAAACCTTTAAGAAACTTAAACAGAATGATTCAACTCAAGACCAAGAGTTTTTGCTGAAGCGTTCTGTAAGGGTCACTGAAACCATTTCCTCTCTTCCTGTTCTGGTGACTCCTGTTATTATTATTATTATTATTATTATTATTATTATTATTATTATTATTATTATTATTATTATTATTATTATCAGCTCACTGTCACCAGGATTCTGCAAGGATGCAACAAATCACCTCCTGTTGAGAAACTCCTGCAAACAAAATGAGTGACAACCTATAAACAGTTTGGGGTTTTAGCCTTTCAGTTGTTGACATGAGCATGGTTTGTTTTGATGAAACTGACTCCAGCATATTTTAGGTTAGTTTTATGGTTTGGTTATAAAATCCGGCGTTTGTCAGCCAGATAAGAGGCCCGTTTGGTTTCTACCAACATGGAGCTGATTATGAATTTTGCCTCGCAGCTTCCTGCTGCTAACCAGCTCTGATCCAGAAAGCAGGATGTAATTAGAGCCACAGATGCCAGGCTTACACAGCAGCAAGGTGATGATGGCCCTGTGTGTTTGTGCCACTAACACACAACTACACACAAATCTGTAGGTGTCACAAGGACACACACACAGAAAGCTGTGCAGTTTGTGTGGAAGAAAGGTTTCATTTCCAGAGATGGAAAAATTAAACCTAACAGTTTTAATGGCTTTTATTTATGTACGAAATAACTATTAAAGATCTGATATTTTGATTTTAATTTCACTTTTAATCTGCTTAAATACTCATTCAACTGTGTAAATAAGTAAGGGTTGTAGCCGAAAGTCACTCACAACAAACTTTAAAGGCTAAAAAAAGTCATGAGATCTTAGTTTGAAAGTAAGGCAGCAGCTTCATCCATTCCTTCAAGGAATTTTTTTATTAATTTATAAAAAGGTTTCAAATAAAGTTCTATATGTGCAGAGTTTAGATTCTTCCTTTTCAGTTTGATATAATTAATCCTTCATTTTCAAAAAATATTTTTCCTCTCAACCTCTGAAGCAAGAGCTCTGACTTCATTGTATTTACAGCTCATCGTGTTTCCAGAGATAAACGTCTCACCCGTCTCACCTGACCTGAACTCGTGAGTTTCATTTAGAACAAAACAAACAGGATTATCATCACTGACAATGACTCGTGAGAGCATGCTGATAGGACAACAAGAGTTGCTTTAAACACAGTATGTTTGTTTGGTGTGTGTAGAGGGGGATGGGGGGGGGGGGTCATAGGGCTTATTGCATGTAGGATTCCATTAATGGTTCCAAAGGTCAAAAGCAATCATGGTAGCCTGAAGCATATAGCATATAGACGCTCATAAAGCACATCAGGTGGCGGTAATGGCCTTGGTAAAGTGGCTCAGTCTCAATAAATTATCCAACTGTGGCTTCTCCTCCAGTCGACAGGTATAACAACTCCACAGAGGTGCCCCAACCTGAGCCCTCTCATTAGTCATTAACTTCATCCTCATCAGCAAAGTCGAGGACGGTTATCAGAGGATTGTTACGCTTTGTCAAGAGTCACATCTGTCATGTAGAGGAATGGTCAGCGTGTCGAGGAAATCTAACAAGGATATGAAAATTGCACAAGTGTGACATTATTACTCCACTTTACTATGGGTTGTTGACAGCACTTGGAGCAGCTTTATAGCAGAATGGTATTCTCTTAATGCAGCCTCCACTTTATGACACAGCAGGAAGGTGCGTCAGAGGATGATGCACCGTATCATCCAACCTCTCGGCCCTAGAATAACACCTCTGCTATGACATCATGAGCCATTTAACATTTTTGCTCACTTTTGAATGAGAACCAGAAAAGGTTTGCACCTGAGGAGGAAGAGAAAAGAGAAAAGGATTCTAGTGTCACCAGGGGATTTCTCCTCTCACTGAACACTCAGCTGAAAACTAAAAAAAGCATTTGAAGTCATCTGTCAGTGTTAACATGGCCAAAGGCTACTTCACTCCTTATACATCACTGCTGAAGAAACCAAAGAGCAAGGACTCTTAGGGACCCATGATATTAAGTTAAATCAGTTTTCATTCTTCTGATTAAAAAGGTTTTCCAAAAGATAAAACTGGGGGGGATAAAACAAGCTCTGGTAAATAATTTAAATTGAATTCATGGGCTTAACAAAAGGCACAAAAATCATTAACCTTAAAAAGAAATTGTGGCTATGTTGAAGTGGTGTTCTATTAGTTGTGTATCTACAATTTACAGGTTATGATCACTGCAGATACATAAAATGTCACTTCAGAATGACCCAAGTGTCCCTTTAAGGACAACAGGAAAATAAAAAAGCAGCTTTATTGTAGGTTTAGATTTTCTTTGAATAAATAAAACACTATTAAATTATCATTTTCCTGTACCAACAAAACATACAATACATGGAAACAGATGCATGTTTAATGTTTTTATTGCCATTGTCCTGCAAAACTTTAGAGGCAAACATATATGCAACAGATGCTTTTGGACTTACAGAATTAGGAGTTCAGTTATGGAATAAAATGAACTTGTGTTTAGAAGTTAAAGCAAAGCTTTGCCACATTAAAGAAATAAATAAAATGATTTTGTTCTTCATTTCAGTCCTCACCAATCTGTTCATTTGGTTTGATAAAAATCAGTTTTACAATCCTAATAATGAGCCAATAATCACAATCAAAACAGCAACTCAGCTTGATGATCTTGGAAATTTTAACAATTTGTTGCCATGGAATGAAACTTTTTACTCTTTAATGAGCAGCTAAATTGTACAAAATGTTGTCTTCTCCATAGATAATACCAAAGTCTGCATGTTTAATAGTCTTTCAATGTGTGTATACTCAATGAAAACAAAGTAACTTGATTTACTAGCTCTACCTTATTGGGACAAACCTGTATACTACTAACAAAATAGTATTGTTAATCCTGCAGGTTGTGGTGAAACAGTTTCTGAAAACTGCAACTTTGAGAAATGTGTTAAAGATTTGTCTGAACTACAGATATTAGACTAATAATAACCTGCCAGTGGCATTGCAGATGAGTAAAACTGAACACATCTAAATGACACATCACAGTCTGTGATGCTGGTATTCCCCTCTGGTGATCCAATCACATTGTGCCTGTGGGAGTCCTTAGTTAAACTAAATAGTGATTTGCAGTGCAATAGTCCATTGCAGACGAAACCTTTCATAGACTGATTTAATGCTGAGTTTAAATCTGTGATTTGTGACCAAACTCTGCTGAACTGAAGAGCAGTTTTGATTATTGTTTATGAAAGAAAATGAAAAAAGCTGAACAAGATAAACAAACCAAAAGGTCACAGATGTGGAATACAAGACAAAAACACAAAAATGGCATCAGCTCTAAAAAGATTCATCCTAAATTCTGACAGTCATTTATTTCTAGATCTGTAGCCTGGTACTGTGATGATTCTTTTTTTTTTAATTTATAAAGTATTTTCATTATGGAATTCATACTAATACATGGCATGAGCAGCTGTTTTGAGAAAAGACCCCAGCTCCTTATCAAAAAGGCTTGCCTCGTGCACGTTCAGCTGGGTAAAATAGCATATCGAACCCAAACAACGCTGCAGACTTTTTCCAGTCCAGCTAAACGACCCGTAAAACAGAACTCCCAGTGCTGCTTGTGCAGAGGACTGCTGCAGTGATTGTTTACAGGCCTCGTCAGTAAGCCATTCATGTCCGGCCATAATAAGCTGTGATGAGGCTACGTGAGGAACAGCATGCAGGTTCGGTTATCCAAAACACGGCTGCAGCATGGCCTTCATTCACAGCTTTGATCACAGGTGGCGACAGCGCCATGGCGGAGGAGTCACTGAGATGTGTGTGTTTGTGAGCAGATTTTATCTGTGTCAGTTTTAAGTGCTTGGAGGTGTGGATTCACAACAAACTTACCCACACACAATACTGTGTGACTGGATTCCATTAGAGTGAGATTAACAGTTAAAATAATTTTCACACATTTTTATTCTATTTTAGCAAGTTTATAACAATTACATGATCATCATTATACAACAATGAAAATAAGTTAAAATGCCTTTAAAAACCTCTTTTATTTAGATCGTCTACTAAGATTTAATACAGCAGGTTTTTGAGGAATGTACTTTTAATGTTAATAAGGAAGCAGAAACCTTAGAAACGTAGATGTATAAGATTCATTTAAAAGTGTAAGAATTTCATCTTGCCAAGAAATTATTAACACTCAGTTGAATGAAGATGCTAAATGATGAAACACATATGGATGCAAATCTTTAGGTTTCACTTATTGTTGATCCCAAAAGATAGAAACTGCAGCTGATTTATGAAGAAACTGGACAGTGTTACCTTAAAATCTTTGTTTAAAAATTTATTTTTTTGCCTCTTACCATCTTTGGTGCCAGTTTGGTAAAAAATTCTATCATATTTCATATTAGGCTACCTTTTATACCAAGTGCAGAATGTGCAGCCATTGAGCCATTTGTGACACTTAAAGTGATTTAATGTGGTCTTCAGCTACAGTTTAAGATCAGTAGATGAAGTCAAACTGAGAAAAATAATATATATTCCTTGCTTTACTATTAATAACATGCAAAACTATAATGTTTTTATTTCCAAAGATTCACAGATTCTGTTCTACAAAAAAGCTCAGAATTAAAATTCATTTTCATTTTTCCAAATTAAAATAAATTTTTGTGGCACTCGACGACTTTAACTGAACATTTTGGCAATCATCACAATAATATGTTGCACTATATTATAATAACCCTTCCCTAGATAATAAGAAAAAATAAAAGAAATATCATTTATTTTTCCTTCATCCGGAAGTTTAAGTATTTTGGGGGTTTGACCAACAATTGCATTTAGACTTTGTCTTCTGTCATCCAAAAGACAAAGTCCAGAAAAAAGACTAAATAAATAAATAAATTGCACCACCTGTTGAAAATTTCTCAAACCTCATTAACTTCAAAGGTTACAAATATTAGTTTCAAAAATAACCTAAAACACTGACTGCAAGTAAGTTTTCAACTCATAAAAGTACAAAAAATTTAGTTCATTATATCTTAAAATAATCAGACAATAATGGGAACATACTTGAGGACTGGAACCAAAGACCAACAGTGAATGGTTCTGATCTGTGAGTCCTCTCCAGCGGTTTCATTAAAAACAGACACAACTCAGTCAGAAACGCTTCTGCAAAACAGTTTAATTAAACACAGATTCCATGTGAAGAGAAAATAAAGTAAACAAGACAAATTTAAAAAATACATAAACGATGAATCAAAACTTTAAATACTTCAGGCTAAAGAGGATCAGCTGTTCAGTAATCAGTCTAGAGTTCAAAAGCAGGAATACGTGTTGGAATGAAGGTGACTCAGACACCGGAAACTCAGATGTCCTTAAACACACCATTAAATCCTGAACATACAGTTTTAGATCAACGTATGCAAACATCTGACAAACTTCTGGGAAAGTCCTGATTGATCGGACATCACAAACCAAGTTCTGCACGATTTACAGGAACATAGAAAGAATTTGGGTGGTGAACGTTTGACGTCTGCAGCTCAAATGTTTCTCTAACAAAAGCTCCATAAAAGGAATCCCCAAATGTTTAGCAATTTATCGACCAAAAGAAAAAAGTTTTTATTTAAATTTTAACCTTTGCTTTATCCAGACTGACCACAGACCCTTCCAGAAGCACAGTCTGCACAGGGCCTGTTTTAATGTGCTGAACCCTCAGGCTGCAGGTGGTACTGGAATCTGATTTGTGTAATAACCAAAGTTAGGTTTCATATTGCACAAAGAAAAGAGGAAGTGCTGCCCATTATAATATTGTCAGAGCACATGTGGTTTATTATGCTACTGTTGTGTTTTTAATATCAGAGATTACCTGTCAGAGTTTCTGCTTTCCAGGGTAATTTATCAGTGGAAAGTACCTCTCGTGTGTAAACAATCAGTGTTTGTGTTTATTTTCAGCAGCGAATCTCAACTGGGACCCACTATCACCTCCCAAAATTAGGAAAAAATATTACAAATCATGAATTTATTTACAGTAAATAAAAGATGGTCGACACATTAAAAAATGTTTAATGACCAACCAAAAGAACCATCAAGTGGTGGCGCTAGAGAGAAAATATTCCTCCTTTACCTTCAATCAGCTGCATTTTCATTTAAACCAAAAAAATGTATTTCATTATATTCAGCCTTTTTTATTAACTGTTTTCAGACACAACTTTGAAATAAAAATCAAACTACTGATTCAAAAAGATACTAAATATGTAGCCCTATGTACTCAGTGATAA
This sequence comes from Callopanchax toddi, assembly GCA_006937965.1. Taxonomy (NCBI): domain Eukaryota; kingdom Metazoa; phylum Chordata; class Actinopteri; order Cyprinodontiformes; family Nothobranchiidae; genus Callopanchax; species Callopanchax toddi. Next base: position 1,040,257 of record SSNR01000069.1, on the reverse strand, counting down.
AACTATGTCCTGTTAAACTCGATAGTCAGTCGTTTAGCTTTTCATTCCAGTGTAGCGTAATATAACCTGATTTTATTGTTATAATACGGACACACTTCTGCAAGGTTATTAGCTTAGTTTTGTTGGTTTTATGCTGGCGATGCTAGCTACCTTCACTAAACTAATGGTTATGCAGGATACCTTAGGTTCTTCTGATTCAAAGGGAAGACCTACGTACGTTATATTCGGAAGTTATAACCCAGAAGCAGACTTAGACTACAGTTATTTTATTAAAGAAACAGATTGAACGAACAGACAGATATGAGGTAGATGGTGCATCTTAAGAGATTCTTCTGATGTTATTCAGCTGAGAGTTAATGACGAGAGCCCGTGAGATATTAAATATCTCTAGAGAGTCTGAGCTAGTTAGGAGGGGAGCTGAGACTAAGTTGAAAGGAGTGTTATTTATCAAGAGCCTCGGTTTACCAGATCGGAGTTGGTACCTTGCTGAAACCGCTCCAAGATCGCCTCGGCGTGAGAGGTGGAGGCTCGTCTGTGTGATCGTGGGTCTGACGAGCCTCGGATTAGCCCCCGGTGAACGGGAAGTCACTCGAGGCACGGAGGTGTCTGATGAGTCGGTCAGCGGCTCCATGATCGGCTGGTGGAAGAGGCTAGCATGGTCTTCCCCATGGCAGGTGAACAGAAGCAGACGGATGGTGTCTGGCTTCTCAGCCGGGGAACCCTCGACTGTTTGGGGCTAATACCCAAGACGTGCAGTCGGCATCAAGGCCCACCGTGTAGCGGAGAAAACGGAGGGCTTGTTCTCTCGTTGTAGGTTGGAACGAGAACCCTGGCTTCCAGGCAGGAAGTCTGACTGTGGAAACTTGTGGACGCGTGGCCCAATGGGAAGGAGTTACCAAGTCACGTGGTTCTCGTCATTAAGGAACCCAGGCAAACTTAGATGGATTATTAATATGCTTTAACCTTTTAGCAAAAGTAGCAACATAAAATAATACTGATGCAACATCAACATTCATGAATACTGGAAGAAAATGAATTAATCATATTAAGACATTTCTGGACAGTGGATTAAAGGTAGTGTCTTTTAGAATGAGACATCAAAGAGTCTTTGAGTTTAATTATTAACTAAAGAAAGTCTTCTGAGTCTTCTGACACGACCGGTCCTGGAAGGAATGTTGATTCAGGTTACAACATAATAAAAGAGTCATTTTAATCCAAGTTATTGGGAAAAAGATGAGTTATTGTATTGATGATCCAGAGGTCAGAATTCAGAGATAGTAACGCCTTTGCCGGCGCTACACCAGTAACAGACATTGTAAACATTCAATTAGTGCTTTCATGCTAAATGAATTAAATGAAATAGTTAAACTACACAAAAGTGTTAAATTATGTAACACAAATCTTCACTGAATCACCACAAATCAACATTCCACGTTGTAAAATAACGCCTTTCACCAGTAGCAGTTTTATGCTGAAATACATTCAACAAAAAGTTACATTCAAAAGGATTTATAGACACAAAATGTGCTTTTCTTCAGATGAACTCATCAGGAGGTAATATGAGACAACATCCTCTACAAATGCTTCAACCAGAGGTGAAACTTTGACATCATTTGGAGAAATTACTGTGATAAAAGACAAAGTCTGAAGTTTTAGTAGAAAAATCCACTCTGCAGTCATGCTCGTCTGCCAACACCTCACTGAGGTTTTGTTAGAAAATTGATCTCCTGACATGGCCTTTAGTTTGCTGGTGGGTCTTGGTACCACCTAGCCATGTGGGGCTGGTTCCATCTGCGCTGGGGGGGAGGAGTCTTGGGTCTGGGGGGGGGGGCTTTGCCTGGGTGTCTATGTCTTATGTAAGTTTGTAGTTACTATGTGCGTGATTGAGGGAGGTATAGTTACCCTGCTGGGGTGGGGGTGGGGGACTCCGTGGGCTCCGTGGCGCTGTGTGGGGCTCCTGCCGTGGACCTGGATGGGTGGGCCGGCGATCTCCCTGCCCTGGGTGGTTTTGGGGAACGGGGGTGCTTACTGGGGCCAGCGGGGGAGCTGGCCCCCTGGGAGGGCTTGTCCCCCCAGTCTTGCCTCCCCATCCCCGGATTTTTCCCTCCCTCTGCTCCGTCACGTCACCACACACACAGGGCTTTGAGTCACGGGTACGTCATGGGTGTGGAACACCATCTCTGCAGTCCTGTGGCCCAATTTTATTGCACAATTTAAACACTTCCACCACAGACATTCTTACATTATGCATCTAGGGTCTTTGGAGAAATTACATCCAGTAATACCCGGGGGGAGGGAGGTCTAGCCGGCTAACCTCTCCTCCGGTGTCATTACCCATCTCCACGCATTTAGACACTTAGGATCCAGGGCGGGGGATGGCGGGCCGCCCCCCACTCTTTTTAAAAGCATCTTACTACAACACGCATCAACACCACATTGGAGCAGGTGGGGGGAGACTTGGGGTCTTCACACACCCCTGTTCTCTGCTTGCTGCCTGGGGCCTGGAGTGGAGCGGGCCGTCTGGTCGGGGTCTGCGGTGGGGGGGCTGCTCGGCTGCGGCGGGGTGCGCGGTGGTCTGCTTATCCCCACTTCAGTAAGGGAGGGACCATCTTCTGGATCTCAGGGCCGGCTTCACCCTTAGGGCGCTGGTCCCTGGTCCTGAACATAGAGCGTGCATGGGGAGCGAGAGTGGGTGTATAGCGTCTATTGTGTGTCTTGGTATGTTTGCAGGAATGTGTGTGTGCACGCATGAGGGAGGGAGAGTGATTGTGTCTGTGTGTGACTGTTTTTCTGTCAGATTTCGTCCCCCCCCCCTCTCTTTCTGTGACATGCTAGACCCTCCTCGGCAGAGAGTATCCTCCCTGGCTGCGCCTCGGCATTGGAGGTGCCTTTCTCCAGTGGCGTGCTGGGGTGTCTCGGGGTCTGGGTCTGGGTGCTGGGGGCATCTGCCTGCTCTTCTTCCTGTGGCGGCCTGGTGGGATCTGGGCCCCCGGGGGTGGTCGGGCCTCTGCTGGGGCTGGTTCGCTCCTGGGTCTCGGGTCTCTGGTTCCGGCTAGATCTACCCTGGATGGCCGGCTGCAGGCGGTGCCTGTGAGCTCCTAGCCGCGACCCCCCAGGGGCTCTAGCGTGGCGACTGCCGGGGGGCCCACGTGGGGTGAGCCTCTGCGCCCTCTGGGGGAGAGTTTAGCGACTGCCCTGATTGCGGTCTCCCTGGGGTGTCCGTGCCCTGGGTGGCCTCTGGACGTCTGGGGCCTGGACCTCCTCCGCGTCCTCCATGGGCCTTGGGGACGGGTCTGTGGCTCCTCGAACTTATTATTGAATGTTTCAATAGAGAAACCTTACATAAACAAGCGCGCATATATACACACAGGTGATCACAAGGTGCTCACATAAAGACGGACTCAGGTGTTTTCAGACACATTGACTGGGGCTGTGGTTGACACTGAACTCTCTTGAACTGGTGTATACGTATACATTTAAAGAATATCACAACTGTTGTGTATTCATATGCTGTTTGTTGCTGTTGTATCTTTTCTCCCTGTTTTGTTTGTTTGTGCTTTATTTACAGGTCTAGAAGTGGATTCTTCACGTCTTTTGTTCTCTTCTTTTTCTGTTTACTTTCTCCCCCATCCCTCTTTCTGTACCCTTCCCTTCACTTTCAGGCTCCGTGTCCAATCAACCATAAAAACATTCTAATAAAGATTTTGGGGGTTATATTTAAACAAAAATCAGGAGGAGTTTTATAGCAGTGGCTGTAACCTCTCACCTGAAACAGCAACACTGTTGGGCTTGTTTTTGGCACTCAGACATTATTCTGTTTGCTCCACAGCCGGACAGGACACGGGGAAAAAAAAAAAAAAAAAGAAAAAGAAAATGGGGTTTATGCACGGTCACTTCCTGGTTGCGATAGAGGCTGCCGCTCCCTTCCGGTTCAACGCTGTTCCCACACAAACTGGACAAAATGGATTTTTTTACCCGTTTTCTTCAAGACCTGCCGCGCATCACGGTAAACGATGTCCACCGGATTTTTGAAAAACACACAGAGACATCTGTGAGCAAGCGGGTGAAGGACTTTAAGCTGTATATAACCAGCTTTATTCATGAAATTGAAGGTAAGCTAACAGCGTTAGCTCGTAGCTTCCATCATCAAAAAACAGTGAAACAAATCTATATAGCCGTGATCGTGGCCTCCAACTGCTTCCCAACTTTCAACTTTCTCTGGTCTAGCTGTACGTTATCAAACACCAAGTCTTCATTCACCAAAAGAATAGTTGTTCCAGTGAAATAACACACGAACGGCGCCGCGCCTCCTCCTTTAGCCTCCTCCTTTAGCCTCCTCCATTAGCCTCGTCCACTCGGCTCTTTGACTACTGTGCTGCAAAGTGTGGACTGCAGACACGGTGTGGTTAGAAATGATCACGTTTTCTCTTCTTAAGTTCACAATCCTTCCTTTTTGTAGTTATTTATTCAGTGGAAATGTGTGGAAACGGACTGATGAATTCTATTCAGCTGATGCGGTACACAACGGAACACAGCAGTGTTCAGCTGTCGAGGCTTCCCGTCCGCTGATACTTATATGATGGCTTCATTTCTTAGTGCTATAATATATATATCATACTGTACTATACTATACTATTACTCGTTTTGATTATAAACAATATCTTTAGCTGGAAATGCACTCTAACTCTGGAAATCTTCACGTTTCAAATGGAACCGGAAATGGTCCCGCGAGGTAATTTTAAACCGGAAGTTCTACTAAGTACTCTGTGCATAAAGCCTATTGATCTCATCTAGTCTGAGCCACACCTGCCAACTTTTCATTTGCATATCAAACACTGCAGGTCCTCTATGGTGTAAAATTTCATATGTCAGATAGCATTACAGGGCGTTGTCCCCACCTACTGTTAAGAAATGTGAATGAAGTCATTTTTGCCCAGACAAAGAGCCACAAACCATTTTTAAGTTGTAACCCAGCAGTTGAGAACCACTGGATTACAGCATTATCTGATGTGAGGTGATCATCCCAGCAGGGTCCCTAATAAAGAGATATAAAACTCCCCAGATGTTAACAAAAACCAAGAACGGCTGCTTTTATTCATGAAATTCTCAGAGATGCCCATGTTGGTTTTATCTTGTTATTCCAAGTAGAAAAAAACGCTAATATCTAAAGAGAAATATAGTTTTCTTTATCAGAATAACGAGATAGCGATGGTGAAGAAATGAACGGCTTAAACAGTTTTCAACTAATTAATAAATGGATCCAAAGAATTATTTTGCTTCTCACAAAAAAACACAAAATTTCAAGAAATTGTTGGATTTTCACTTGAATCACACTGAATTATAGCTGCGGGAACATATTTTCAGAGGGGGTGCTGAGGAGAAAAAAGGAGGGGGGCAATACAGGAAATGCAGTTTAAAACGATTCAGTCGCTCAGATCCCAGTCCGGACCAGCCCAAAGTTGCCATAGGTCCACTGGGGAAATTTGTGCCCAGTGGCCAGTCAAGCCCAGTCCACATCCACACCCAGGGCAGGTGCAGCCAATATGAGGGGCTCATTGTAGACCTCTGTCCAGGGGGAGGGTGCACACCTGGGAGCATGGACTGCAGCGTGCATCAGGGAGAAATTGGACTTCTGGTCAATCCAGACACACCTCCTTCTCCGGGACACAGCAGCACCTCAGTCCGCTGAGCTGGACACACAGTGCTATTTCTGCACCCTTGCTGTATCTCCTTTTGTTTTCTCAAGGCTTCCCAAAAAATTCTAAAATCTTCTTTTGTGCCATTTGTGGTAAATTCATATTTGAGGTCACCAGCAGGGGGTGCTGCAGCTGGCTAGGTCATGTGGGAACACACAATGTAGTTGCAAACAAGTCTAGATGGCTGTGCACGTTGCCTTGTTGCGATTAGGCCACAACTGGTCTTATGTTTCATTTCACTTTCAGTTTAGTCTCTAGCCCTTCCCAAAGTCGTCTCAACTTTTCTAAAACTTTCCGACTCACGGAAACCTTACCAGAGAAGAGTTCCAGATGGGCTTTATCGTTTTAACAAGTTTGTTTTGCAATTATATACATTAACATATAATAGGCACTATAACAATGTCCTGCAATTCACACAAGGAAACTGAGAACCTTTAAAACACCTCAAGATAACATTAAAAATTTAGCATATTCCCATAACTCTTATATGTACTGACTGTTCTAATCAGAGCATAATGTCTGTTTAACGCTCTACATTATGGGAGGCTGCGATTTTTTTATAAGAAAAATGCAATTTGAGCTCTTTTTCTGTTAACGTCAATGTACACGCTTGTGTAGGTGTTCCTGTGCCTGCCTGTCCATGCACAGCCAATTAATTACTCACACAAAGATCTCCATTAACCTGTCATGAGGTGTGTAATTTAGGGCATTAGGCTGCACTCATCATGTTGGCTTATTTTGTAATGGAAAAAGCTTTTTTTCAGCCATTTATCACTAAAACTGTTGTTCAATATCAACGTTTAATACCATGAACAGGAAGGTTTTAGATTTAATTTGCAATTCAGTGTTTAGGTGTAAAAATGACACTTTAACAGTATTTTTAAAATTGGTTTTAAGTTTTGATTCAGTATTTAAACATAACTGTTTATCTGCAGTTGAAAATGACTAAACAATATTGGTTTATTCGATAATATCTGATTTTCAGATGGTCTTAGAGAGATCCCATGAATTTGTTGTTTTAAACGGGGTTATATGGAGTATATGAGCAGTAAGACCTGATGATGGTCAGAGCAGTCCCAGTTTAAAGGGATTTAAGGGAGTTTAAAGACTCTGATGGAAGGATCAAGCAAACATCTTCCCAGAGCAACTCAAACTTTAAAAATGACCAACAGCCCAGCTATGATGAATATTTTTATACTTCATCATGTTTGTATCATGCTTGGTCACAGTTTTTTGAACTAGTGAATGTGTAGCTGTAGATCATAGCATGCATCATCACCGTCTGGTGTTTCCTGCTGCTGATCAGCTGAGCCCGTATACTTTTTATAGTTTCCAGCCTGGAATTACATTTTCACATTTTATAAAGATGTGTTTGCATCTCCAGACTTCTCAAGTAAAACATTCTGTCAAGATATAGATTCGTCTCTCATCCTGTTTACGGTATTCCTGGACAGGATTGTGGTGAGGATACGGTTCGGTTTGGGAACCTCAGGGTTTCATCTCTGCTTTTTGCAGATGATGTGGTTCTATTGATGCCCTTCAGCATTCACTGAATGGGGGTCAGCGTCTCAAACTCTAAGCCCAATCTCTCTGAAAAGGGTGGGATTTGAAGTGTCTGTGTGTCATGATCACAAGTGGAGCAGGAGATGTTCCAATGCACCGGTGCTTCATCTGCATTAATGAGGGTGGTGCTCTAGTCTAATCCTGGCCCTTGTGGACCATCATCCTGCATATTTTAGAGGTCTCTCTGCTTCAACACACTGGATTTTAATCAGATTAAAGGGCTTCTGTGGAGCTTGATGACAAAGAACAGGTAATTCATCCATTGCCGTTGGTGTGTTGGAGCAGGGAAACAACTAAAACATGCTAATTTTGATCCCTGAAGAACCAGGATTGGGTCTTGCTGATCTCTGTTAAAAAGGATCTGATCTAAAAGACAAAGCTCTAGATTTACTGGTCTGTCTAAAGCCTCCCCTAGTCATGAAATTGATTGTTACCAAAAGAATGAGATCCTGGCTGTAAACAGCTGAAATGGGCTTCCTCAGTAGGGTGGTTAGGCTTAGCCTTAGAGAAGTCATCAAGGCTCCTCCTCATCAAAATGAGTTGCTTCAGGTGGTTCGGGCATTTGATTGGGATGCTTCCTGGTTGCCTCACTCTGAGATTATAAAGAGAGTAAATATCTTCTTTGGACTGAGAACACCTTGGGCTCCCTCAGGAGCAGCTGGTGGGTGTCACTGGGAAAAAGGATGTCTGGGTTTCCCTTCTGGTTCCTGCTAACTTCCACTTTAGATGTGCAGGGATGGATGGATGGATGGATGGATGGATGGATGGATGGATGGATGGATGGATGGATGGATGATGGATGGATGGATGGATGGATGGATGGATGGATGGATGGACGGACGGATGGATGGATGGACGGACAAACAGATGGACTCTAATGAACTGTTTCAATCGGTAGCAACATTAATCAGGAAATAGTGATAGTTCAGTGGAAACACTGACTTCACAGCTCTGTATCGACACAAAAACTAAACTCTCCATTTAAATAGATTTTTATTTTTCTTGTCTCATTCATAATCTACAGAGCCACAATGACCTAACTGCACATATCTAAACAAAATGTGTGTTAGATATTTACCATAAACATGCAAAATCTGACATTCTTGAATAAATAAAAATGTTTAAAAAAAAATCTATTATGTCCATTGGTTCATTTCAATCCATCCATCCATTCAATTTCTAAACAACTTCATCCATCAAGGGTCATGGGGAGCTGGTGCCTATCTCCAGAGGTCACGTGACCAGAGGTGGAGGACACCCTGGACAGCTCGCCAGGCTTAGTTTCATGTTTAATAATTGCAGACGTAACGGACACAGATTACTAAATCACATTTGGACACATGCACTCGTGCTCCACTTCCACAGGCAGATTGATTATATTAAAGTCACAGGGAAGACTTCTACATTACACTGATGAAGGCTAAAGTTAAACATCTCTGAACTCATGTTTTATATTACAGTCACACAAATTCAATTGAAGGTAACATATCTTGAATAATGTTCATAAGAGGTTTGTCAGTGCTGGTGATCCATTAGTGACACTCAGAGTGAACTCAGTGACCTGAGCTGGAGCTCCGTCTGGGAGATCAGATCCACCAGCACTGAAACAGTGATGTCATGTTTGACTCAGTGCATTTTCTAAATATGTGATTTTTTTATAACATTCAATAAAAGTTTAGGCTTGTTTAGGAAATATTACAACCTGAGAGAATCTAATTTCTGTGGGTGATTTTTATGTTGATTGAAGCATACTGTATATATACTGTGCCATGATGTTTACATTGTGTTTATAATGAAACAGTTTCCAACTTGATTAAAAAGCAGCTATCAAATAGTGGTAAAATGCTTGTTTTTCACATGCTTTTTATTTTTAAAAATTTTTTCTCCAAAATGATTAATTGTCCCATATGACTGCTCTAATTTGTTTGTTTGATTTTTACCATTTTAATCTAGTTCTTTTAAAATCTTCTAGAAATAAAAACCTTAACTGACATGGTGGAACTTAAATACTCCCATCCCTTGGTGATTGGCATCAGATTATATATGATTTGTATAGGATGAAAAGAGTTCCTTTCTTGGGTCCATTTGCAGTTTGCAAAATTCTGAAGATCTGGGACAAATGGAAAAGATTCCTCATGTGAAAACGTCCAGATTATGTATGATTATCTGTGCTGTCTGTGTTGTAATTCAAATTATTATCCTAAGATGTATGTACAACACCCCTTTTTAAATTTGATTACATTATATTATTAGTTTTACTACTTTTCTTTTTACGTTTACTTATAGAGTAGCGAAAAAATTAAGGTTGTAAGTAGTTTTTCCCTCAGTTTGGATGATGCGTAATTTTACAAAGTGGGGGGACACGTCTCCTTCTGATATAATGGTTGTGATGCTGGTGCTTGGTAACTAACAAGCTAACAAACACAAGATGGTAGAACACTGTTATCCCACAGAGGTAAACATAACATCATGTCTGATATTTCAATATTTCAATTGACTGATCTGAGTTTTGGGCACCAAGCTTTGCGCCCCATGAAAGTCTACTGAGAGCATGCTGCACATTCATACAGTGATTTCAGATGTTCAAATAATGTTGCAACCAAAATGTGACTTTTAAAGAACATTTAGTAATGATCTCGTTACTATACTCGTTGCTGGATTGCACATTATTAGGCTCGTTGGTCTAGGGGTATGATTCTCACTTCGGGTGTGAGAGGTCCCGGGTTCAAATCCCGGACGAGCCCATTCAAGTTACTGTAGTTTTAGGAGTAGTGTTCAATATAAAAGATAAAAACTGTTGCATTATTGTGCAACTAAAACTGCATTGAAGAAAAACCCCAGCAGATCTAGGCCAGATCAGTTCAACTGACCCCAGAATGACTCAGTGCTGATCAAAGCTCTACAGAAATCATACCATCTGCTGTTTATCTGGTCGCTGAAACATGTTTTTTCATGATTCAAACTTTTGTCTTTTTAGAAAAGCAGGTTAACAAAAACCATTACAGCAAAGTACATTATGGTCAGGCTTATGTGTAAACGGAAAAGGATTTCTCTGAAGAAAATCAAATCACTCTTCCTAAAAATATTAGTGCAGGAAATGCTAACAAGTATTTGTTTTCTTCTTGTGTTACATTAAGATTTCATGCAATATAGAACAATAAAAGACAAACGCAGAATGTTATAAACTGTACAAAGTGTGCCTGAAAACTACCCAGATCTGGAGCACACTGAGGGGGTTATTATAGACCCCCTGTGTAAGCAGCGAGGCCTGAGACTCAGATGAGACGAACTGTTTCTGAGTCACGTCTTTCTGCCAAGAGCCACAGTTGTTCCTCGTCTCCTCCGGAGTTCATTATTTTCTTCCTGCGACGCTGACAGTCCTCCTTTATGAATCATAGTTTATAAAGTCAGTTCCTTTATTCTGAATGCTAGACGTGTACACCTGATGGTCAGTGATGGATGGAAAATCATACAAATCAGTCTTTGTTTTGTAGTTTTGTGTACACGTGCATATTTACATTCTTATTTGCTAGAAATACTTATAAAACATTTAAAAAATATTTCAAAATGTTCATGAGTAACTTACCATCATCACTTTGAGGTTTTGTTTTGTTTTTGTTTTTTTTTTTGTTTTGTTTTTTTGTTATTGCTGAATTTATAGATTTAGTGTCTAAAATGATGTCTCAACAACTGCTGGAGCTTTGCATCAAACTTGTAAACACATCTCCTGCCTCTGAGTAGAAGCTCTTGTTGAAATGTTGAGTTAGTCTGCAGCACCACCTTGTGTTTTAAGAGGGTCTATATACTCAGTAAGCCCCTATTATGTGATTTTAACAGTTTTTCTTAAAATCAGGATTTACGTAAATGTAAAATTTTATGAGCATTTACCAGATAAATTATCTATTGTTTTCTTAGTTTATTGACAAATTAATTCTTACCTTTGAATTTACTATAGCTAAAAGAGAGAACTTGGCATTGCGCAATGTCCATCCATCCATTTTCTTCAGCTTATCCGAAGTCAGGCTGCAGAGGTAATGGGTCCAGGAGGGAAGCCCAGACATTCCTCACCACCAGCAATACTTACTCCTCAGCTCCTTCTGGAGGAGCCCAGGGAGCTCTTTACCTTGTCTCTAAGGCTGACCACCCTAATGAAGAAGCTCATTTGGGTCAATTATATCCAGAATCTCATTCAGTCATGATCCAATCTCATGACCATAGGTGAGAGCTGAAACATAGATGAAGCAGTACATTGACAGCTTTAGCTTTAGTTCCCTCTTCCCCACAATAGACACGACTGGAGCATCACCCTCATTACTGAAGATGAAGCCCTGATCTGTTTGTCCTCTCCACTGAATCACCTTATTGTGGCAGAGAGGTGGAGTGCCCCTATGACCCTGGGGGCTGTGTTCAGCTGGGTTTAGCCCAAAGAAAAAACAGGAAGCCACCATCTGAAGGGAGAAAGGTCAAAGTCAAACTAATGTAAAGATGGGTGACAGGCAAAGGCACTAAGCCCCAGGATCCATAGCCTGGCTGCTGCTTCTCCTCATCGAAAGGAGTCAGCTGAGGTGGTTCAAGCATAGGATGCCTCCTGGTGGCCTCCCTCTTCCATGGAGGAGACACCGGGACAAACCCAGGATTTACTGGGGGACTTGTATATCCTCTCTATGAATACTTTGGGATCCCCCAGGATGAGCTGAAGCAACGCTGGATGGATGGAAGGAATTTTATTGTTTCACAAATCCATCTCTCTGGCTAATCCATCTCTCGCTCCTGCTTCTTCCACCTCAAAACTCTGTAAAATAGTCTCAACTGCTGACCTAGAGAAAATAATCCATGCCTTTGTGTCTTCACACCTAGACTACTGTGATGCTCTCTTTACCGGTCTGAACAAATCCTCCCTCAAATGTCTTCAAGCCATCCAGAATGCAGCAGCCAGAGTCCTGACGAAATCCAGACTCACATCACCCCGATTCTAAAGTCCCTTCACTGGCTCCCCATAGAATTCAGATTCCAGTTTAAAGTCCTTGTTCTCACCTACAGAACTCTAAACGGCCAGGCTCCTAACTACCTATCTCAACTTCTTTCTCCACACACAGTCTCCCGCAACTTTCGATCTTCATCTCAAATCCTCCTGGCTGTTCCTCGCACCAAGCTAAAAACCAAAGGGGACAGGGCCTTTCAGGCTCTGGCTCCCAGACTGTGAAACAGCCTGCCTCTGAAACTGCGTCTCTGCAAAACTGTGGAGGCTTTCAAAAAACATCTGAAAACTCACCTTTTCATCCAGGCATTCCCTCACTGAACATGTAGATATAGATGATACCTGGCTAAACTCCTGATTTTGTTTATTCTTCTCATTGTTTAATGTTATGACTGTGTATATCTTTGATCCTGATTACATTTTGCCCCTGCTACTGTTTTATTCGCATGTGCTCTGAAATATTTGATTGTACCTGTGTTGTACTGCACTTTGTGATCCTTATCTGTGAAAGGTGCTTTAAAAATAAAATTTACTTACTCACTTACAAGTGTTTTGCAAAATTTTAATTTCCAGTAATAAAAATCTTAAAATGTCTAATGTTACATTTACTGATGTTATAAAAGCAGTAGATAAACATTCCTGCACCACTAAGCTTTTCACAAACCAAACTCCCATCATAAATAAAGCTGTTATTTTGTTTTTCCTTCTTTAACAGCAATAACATGACAGAAACCATACACATTTACATTGTCTGTTGTGATAAACCAAAAGCTGATAAGATATTGTTTCACGGTACAGATGGACAGTGACCCAAAACAAAACGCTGAGGGCAAGTGAGCAGGCTTGGATAATCAAGTGGAATATTCCACAACAGCCGGTTTAGCAGCCTGAGCTTTTCAATGGTAGGAAGATAAAAACCAAATGCAGAAAAGAAAACACAACTTACATCAGTGAAAGCCTGGGAGACCGTTACAGAATCAGAAACTGGTGCTTTGGTGAAGTCCAGTAGTTCCAGACTCCATATTCCTGCAAATTATTAAATCTGAACATTCCATTTATTTTGTTCATTTTAATTGTTTTTAAATTGGAAAAGGCCCTGAAAAGGAGAGTTTGACATAATAAGAGCTACAACTTCAGATTTGTTCTATTTCTGTTCCCATTAATAAATTCAGCATTGTCAGCATTTTTCTTACTAAAGGGTTTAGTAAAACTCTTGTCAATTGGTTGTAAATTTTCATATTTTCCTTTAGAATATTTTCATAGTCAGGATGTGAATGGAGAAACCTTTTGTGTTCAGCATGTTGCTTATTCACTTTCACAGGCCTCCATGAACAGTCCCCATGTAGGTTTTCAGCTAAAGTTGAACTTCTTTTTTTACAGATCTCTATGGATGTGTGGTCATGACCAAAGTCTTGATTACATAAGTTTATTTTAGTTGCAAGAGCTGCAAAAAATATATTGATTTTCAAGCAGTGTGTGTTCTTGACTTTACACAGTACAAATGTTTTCTTTGCAGAGACTGCCTCGGCAGCAAACAAGTAAAAACTCATTCTGCATGTGGATGTAGACAACCTATAAAGATGAAATGTTCATAAAATCTATATTTGCTTGAAAGAAGACAAACATTCTTCCAACCTTAAGAGATCGTAATAAATAGCTCTCCATGCTGTCAAAGCTTTTGTTTAGTGTTTATCTTAAAAAGATTGCAAGAAAGTCTGGCTCGTTGGAAACAAAATACAAGATAAAAGAGATGACGTGGCACTTTTGCACAAGACTTTTATCTTTATTTTTACTCCTTTTATAATAGTTGCGCCACCTACCTCACCGTTTCTGACCGTACCTCTACTAGGATTACGTCTGGCTAATTTGATTATTTTAAACATTGATAAGTTAAAAGAGCAAGTTGAAAGGTCATTAAAATGTAACCCACAAACAGTTTCTGTAAAAAAAGTGAATCACATTGAAAGTATTCCTTAACAGAGCAGCAGATGGTCATGCATTTGGATTTCTGTGTGTCTGCAGTGTTTTATGAATAAGATATAACACGCTTAAAAGATCCTTCTGTTCCGTAAAATTAGAGCCCATCATTTTCTCTCCAAAACTGGAGGTGACAATTAAGTTCCATATGACTGAGAAACACAGAAGGTGAAAGAAGACGACATTGATGAAGTTTTGTTGTACTCTTTAGATAAATGTCATCAAAAAGATTGAAAAAAAAAAGTGTTTGCATGTTTGATTCATCTGCGACTAAATTGTCCGTATAGGCATGAGTGAGCGTGCAAATGGTTGCAGGTCTCATTTGTTTCTGTTCGTTCTGTGATGGACTGGTGACTTGTCCAAGGTGTCCCCAACCTCTAACATGGGGATAGGCACCAGTTTCCTGAGACACTTACTGAATAAGAGTCAAGATGGATGGATGGATGGATGGATGGAGGTTTCTTCCTGTTAGAAGGGAGTTGTTCCTTCCCACTGTCGCTTCGCACTGTGCTGCTCAGAATGGTGGGGATTGCATTAAAGTGAAGATTCAATCCAATCTGTTGGTTCCTTTATGACAGGACAATGTGGCACTTTATAATTTATAAGGAAAGGAAATAAGTGATTTGTGGCCACATACATATAGCTCAGTATAACATAGTGGAATTTTTCTCTGCATTTGACCCATACTTGAGGAGCATTTTACAGTACTGTATGGCGCCAATGGCCGGACCGGGATTTGAACCCTGATCTCCAACATGGTAGATGGCCTCTCTTCCCCTGAGCCATGGTCACCCCAATTCACTTATTTCTTCCAGATTTCACAAATATTCTAAAAATCAACTGCTAAGTGTCATGGCACACCTTTTCAAGTCACATTTTTATGCATTTTGATGTTTTGTTGTGGGGTTTTTTCAAAGTTGCAGGGGGACATACAAAGTGAAATAAGAGGGAAGCGGAATTGATTTGTGTCCACATACGTACAACATAGTGGAATGTGTTATCTGTATTTGACCCATCCCTGAGATTTGAACCCAATCAGAAACATCCTTTCCCCTGAGCCATGGTGCATGTGATAAAAATTAAAGAATAGTGGGCAAATTGGACTGCAACAGCAATGATAAAGTTAGTGTGAACAGGCTTCAGGTTGAGTATTGCAATAATTCAAACTTTTACATTTAAATGTCCCAAAGTCGAATAGAAAAGATTTACCAGCTTATTATTATGTTTTTTCTTAGTCACTAACATTTTATAGTTTTTTGAAAATGCTGCTGTTTTAAAACTTTAGAACTGAGCCTTGTCCCTGATTAAGCTATACTATGTGCCAAGAGCAATGACTTGCCTCTTCACTGATTGTCCCTATTGATCCTAATGAAGAGATAGTGACTGCAGGGCTGATAAACTATTGTGCAAGTCTACACAGTAGCTGATTGGTTGGCAGTTAGATAAGACACATTCTTCGACATGGCCATCTGTTTAGGAATGGAGCGGGGTCGAGGGTCGTATTTACCTTGGGTGACAGGAGGGGCAGTGATTTTGTGAGTGAATCTCAGTGAGTGAATGTTCACCGAGTATCTGAGGCATGATATAAAAGGTCATCACTTCTCTTGTCTAGGTATCTCTCCTACTGGGCTGTGAGAGAGAGACAGGGGGACAGAGTGTTTGACGGAGAGAATAAAGACAGGCGATGAAGACCTGTGTTCTGTTGTTGCTGGTGGTGGGGTGTGTCTACGGTGCCCCGGTGGGGAATGATGGCCTGGAACCAGGGTCGTGTGAAGATGCATCGGCAGTGAGCGCTGCTCACCTGGCTCTGTCCAAAATCAACCTGGATCGGACCGAGGGCTACGTCTTCACCCTGCAACGCCTCTCTGACGTCCACTTGGCCAAAAACGTAAGTCTAACCAAATGAGCTGATCTATGATGACTCTTTTCTAACAAGCTTTCTTTCTCTTTTTCTTCTTAGAGTGAAAAGAAGTTTTTTTAAAACAGCTTGACCATTGACACGAATCAATTCAGCTCTCCCTGAAATTACTTCAAGGCAGAATAAAAAAAAATATTGATGTATTGATCATGCCTGAAAGATCCAGCCGGACACCGATGCATTACGTTGCAGTATCAGAAGTGAAGTACACTAGTTTGGGGGGTTGTTAATAACTTTTTTTGTTATTAACTTTTAATTCAGCTCTGCAGACTCTTCACTGGTGCACCATATTGCAGGCTTATCTGCAGGTTGAGATTTGTTATTAGATCCAGTCTGGATATAAAAATGAGAGATTTCAGCCAGCTAAAGAGGTAATCTCTAAATCTTATCAGCTCAAGTCATCAATGAAATGCGTCATAAGCATATTTTCATTTTAGTCATCAAACACCACGAGTGTTTCTGATGAGTCATCCGTTGTGTAGCAGAAGACAAGTCTGTTTCAAGTAAGAAAGTGTGTGAAGATACCAAGAATGAGCTGAAACTTTAGTATCTTTTCATCAAAAATCCCTTTTTTTAGATTCTTACATTTTTTTGTGACTTGTTCTGTATAAAAGTTTAAAATATGAACTTTCTGTGTGTGTTTGTGTAACAGGGAGAGACTGGTGTGGTCTTCTATTTGACCCTGGATGTTGAGGAGACCAGCTGCAGTGTTCTCAGTAGGAAGGACTGGAAGACCTGCCAGACTCGACCAGATCCAACAGCACAGGTTGGGACACAATTTAACTCCCCATTTCACTTCCCATAAACATCATGTTATACTAGCCCTGACACAAGCAATTACCATACTAGCTTCTACTCAGGCAGCCTGTATAAGACATAGTGTCATGTTCGTAAGGTCAGATGCAGCAAAGGCCATGCAATTTAGGCTTACCTAAGGCATATCAAGATTAGGTTGAAGTTGTTCTGAACATCACTAGATGCCAACATTTTAAAGAAATCTGCTGCCAGTTTTTTGCACCAAGCACCAAAATTCATGATAAACTTGAACTTTTACAGTTAGGTCCATCTCTAGAGACATCTTTACTACAGTTGGTATAACTACACAGAATGGTAGAACACATCTGTTAAAAGATGAAAAATACATACTTAAACTAAAATTTGACTTTCTGTAGGACATTAAGTCTTTGTAGTTTGTGTGTTTACAATGAGAACTGTTGTTTAACCTCAATGACTACTATAAATGGTTATGGCAGCATGCCAACATCCCAGTTTTCTTGGGGAAATAATCAGTGTGTAAGCCAAAAATAATATAATTTGGACTAACCTGCATGATCCCTGTGCAAACATGATAAGTATGAAGGTTGGGGTTACTTAGATATTGCTTGGGCATTCAGCTTCAGCACCTCTGACATGTGGAGTTCCTCAGGGTTTCATTCTAGGCTCTTGCTTGTTCTCATTGTAGATGAATCCATTACAGAAAATATAATATCCACTTCCACTGCCTTACTGATGATATTCAGACATATTTTTCCATAATACCATAACTAAAATCCAAAGATTCACTGCAACCTCTACTGGACTATACAGGATCCACTTCAAGCTCTTGTTCCTATGGTTCAAGGTTCTGCTGTAAATCAGTTTGATGCAGCCCTGGATGCTAAAAGTGCCATATGAATAAAACTGACATTACTTAGAAGGTCTAATATGATGTGAGACTTTGAGTTTCCTCGTTAATGCATTTCTCGTTGCAGGTGTACGGACAATGCAAAGCTGCTATCTACATCAATAAGCCTCACAGAGTGGTCCGTCTCTACACATACAAATGTCTTATCAGACCAGGTAGGAACAAACCTTAAAATATAGTTTTTTAAATATCTCCATGTGGGGTTCGATTTACTTATTTCAAAATATAATTGAAGTGATAGCAAATAGTCAAATTTAAAGTTGGTATTAAAAATGTTTATGAACAAACCAGATATTCCAAACTTTTAAGTCAATCGGGGATATGTTTTTTTAGCTGCAGTAAATACATGTACAGTAAATAAGGTTGAGTTGTTACAGTAAACAGCCAAGTAAAATTAGAAACCTTCATACTGAGCTGAATCAAATGGGTACACACACATAGTACAATGGAGGTTGGTCACACCACTGAGATAATACAGAACTATTTTATTTCTTTTTCTATCATAAATTCCATATTTTTGTCTACTTTTGTTTTTAGTTGTCCGTCATGGCAAAATGCAGCTAAAAATGAAGCTACATACACAGTTATGTTAGAGCATTCATTCATAAACATTTTTAAAAGCCTTCTTTTGTTTCAGTTCCTTCAGCCAGAATGCACGAGATTTGTCCTGACTGTCCTGCTTTTATCGGGGAGGACAATGAAGAGGTCAAGAAGACAGTGACTCTTTCACTGGAGAAGTTTAACAAACAGAGCGGTCTGAAGAACCACTTTGCTCTGCTTCATGTGGCTCGGGCCACTGCCGGTGTAAGTTTTCCACACAAATGTCATCTTTCCTTCCTGTGTTAAAGTATTGTGACATTTATCCTCAAAAACATAATATGGATTAATTTTATTGGACTAAGTCAAGATGTAATAATTCCTGTTATTGTATCGGTCTGAAATTGTTAAGTTTTCTTTCCTTCTGTGTTTGTGTCTAGATGGCAATGAACATGTACTACAATGTGGAGTACAGCATCCAGGAGACCAGCTGCAACAACAGCACAGATGCAGCAACAGTTGATAAGTGCCCAATTTTGACATGCGAGTTTGCTGTGAGTCATTATCTGGTTTTATATCACCTATGTAATTATGATAAAGTTGGCTGTTTTAACTACCCATATCTTTAAAAAGAAACAAGCATTCACCAACCATTCACAGTCATTAAAGCGTATTTTGTGTTAAAGAGATTCTTAGGTATATTTACTTAGAATTGCCTTAAAGAAATAAAATATAGTTTTTGTTCTGGCTTTCCAGGATGTAAAGAATCAGAACCACTATGAAACCTAATCCTGTCTTAGAGTTCCAGACAAACATTTTCAGTTTAGTTGTGCGAGGGTTTAATAATATTGTTGTTTTAGCCTCTACAAACTTTAATCATGTCCCTGTCTCTTCAGCACAAGGGCTTCTGTAAGGCATCCCTCTTCAACAGCTCAAGCAATAACCCAGATGTTGAATGTGAAATCTTTGAGCCTGAGGTAAGGTTTATGGCATCAACCTGTTCATCTTTGGTTTGATGTGCATGTTATATGTTCTAATTCTTTTTGTTTTTAATGTTTGTCCTTCAGGCTGCTGAGGCTGAGAAGGTTCAACACTTGCTGGGCGACAAATCTAGCCACAGCCACAATGACACACACAGACATGGAAAAGGACATAGAAATCACAATCACAATCATGATCACAATCACAATCATGATCGCAATCACAATCATGATCACAATCATGGCAATCATGGCAATCATGGCAATGATGGCAATCATGGCAATCATGACAATCATGGCAATCATGGCAATCATGACAATCATGGCAATCATGGCAATCATGGCAATCATGGCAATCATGGCAATCATGGCAATCATGACAATCACAATCATGATCACAATCATGACAATGATCACAATCATGGTAAAGAGAATAACAGAACACACTCAAATGACCACAATCATGGCAATGATCACAATCATAATCACAATCATAATCACAATCATGACCACAATCATGGCAAGGGCCACAGGAGATTCAGCAATCGGACCAGCCCACATGATCACCTGCACGACCACACCAAAGACCACTCACATCATGTTGAGGAGCACCCTGCAGACAGCGACCACCACCACACTCATGATCATAAGCCAGGCAGCGCTCACAGGCACAGCCATGCACACTCCCATGACCACGGAATCAATCACGCGCTGGAACACGTGCATGCTTATCACTCGCAGGCATACGACCACAGTGGAGACTCTCCCAACCACCACCACGACTACAAACATGAAGAGGGCACACACACTCATGAGCACGACCATGAGCTTGCTCTGGACCATGACCACAAGCACGGTCACCTGCATGAGTATGAGCATCACCACCATCACCATGAACATGTGCATGAAAGTGAAACCCATGACCAGCCAGAGGGCTTATTGAAGAAGATTGGCGCCATTGGCCAGCCCTTAACTGTGCCCATCTTCCCAGAGGAACCTCCAAAAGCAGTCATTTTGCTCCTCAAGATGGACCCTCAAATCCCAGGAGTGCCTGAACCCAACATCCTGGACTTCCCAGCCACTGGCTCAGCTCAGTGTGTTGCCCCAACTACTGGAAAGACCCTGGTAGAGAAACTCTTCATTGAGGACAACTTGTTTAAGCCTGGCAACAATTTCTAAATCTAGAACAGACTGAGGCAAAAGGAAATCATGACAAATATTTGAAATCAACATTTTCATTGAACACATTAAATGTAAATTTTATAAAAGTTGAGTATTTCTACCGGTTATTCATAGCCTGTAATCTTTTCTCTCCTGACCACCTAATAAAGGTAAAAATAAGAAAAAAAATCTTGTTTCCATTTCATCTGTCTGTGACATTTTATTCATAATCAGCTTCATATTATAGCCACTGAATTAGTCATTATTTATATTTACATTACACATGTTCAAACAGAACTTTACAGTATGAAAAGTATACCAGATTTTTTTCATTCGATTAGTGGCATAATAAAGCAAAACACATTTTGACACACTACAGTGGTTTCATTCAGTATTTTGAGATATAAGTTGTAAAGGTTTGCTTTAGAAGGAGAAGAAATAATTTTGTTTTGATGAAAAGGTTCCCTTCATATTGAGAAATGAATGATTGCAGTCAATAGATAGTTTGATTTTATACCAGTCAAGCTTCAATTTGGGCACATGATGCCGTTACAGTTCCTTTGTCAGCCATGCATTCATTTTCCACCATTAATCCCAAAACTAGCAGAGAAGGCTATCCATCCCTCTCTCCATGTGACACTCTCCAGATCCTCCCATGGGTTGGCATTCCCAGACCAGTGAGTATAATCCTCCCAGTAAATTCTTTCTCCCGGTGCCTGGGAAAAATCACAAAGGAAAGCTACCAGGAGCCATCATAATCAGATGCCCGAACCACCTCAGCTGATACCTTTTCACGAGGAAGAGTAAAGTCTTTAAATGGAGCTCTTCACCATAAGGCATGTGTACTTCTGGTCTGGGACGCTGTCCTCTAGCACCCCAAACACATTAGATTCAGCTACACAGGATTGAACAAAAATCGATCAGTTCTGCCTAACAACCAGAGATCATTGGTTGTTTAGCTGCAGGTCAGGGGTGCTCCAGCTAGCGCCCCTGAGGAAAAACCCTACACTAGTATTTTGGAAGAAACTCACTGTTTATTGAAAGTTTGCTGGTGAAAATGCTTTCTAAAAAATCAAGATTGCATTTAGGCACACATCATTAAGCAAAACTGACACATTTTCATATGACTTTGTCAGGGTGGACAGCACCCTAGCGCCCCCTATGGACGAGCTGCCACTGTAAATCTGTTGGACACCTTTTGTCTTCATTTTCTTAAGGATGTAGAACTTAAAAGAATAAAATTAAATTAAAAAAAACTTCCGGACAGTCACATGACTTCTGACACAAAGGCCTTTCTGCGAAGGTGGTTGTCCCCATCTTGTCTGCAACTGGGCCTCTCGACTGGTTGGCCACTCCTGGCTTACAGTAAAGCATCACAGAACAGCTTGAAAAACAATAATGAGACATTTTTTTATATTATAAAAATATTCAAACCAAAAATATACAATAGCTGTCACCTATTGTTGATCATTTTGTAAATCACTCTAAATGAGACATTTGTGTTTCTGCCAGTTACATTGAACAAGATGTTACAGCACCACCTAGTGATGAAACATTATAACATTTTTATGCCAGATTTGTCGTCTACAGCCTCAATTAGCTTTAAAATTCTAGTTTGTAATATGTTTGTGTCAAAACCCCGAGAGCAAAAAACAGCAATAGAAGCTTTTATAGATTTAAACTCCAGACTGTTTGATCAATAAGGTTGTTTGGATTATCTTTGAGGATTTTTTTGGTGGAATCAGTTTTACAGACTCAGCAGATCCTCTTTGGTTGCAAAACACAAAAACAAACTTTGATCCATTTAGTTCAATGCAAACAAGTTTTAATCAGTTGTGTAAAATAATGCAAGCTGAACGTTTTAATATAGTTTAAAACGAATTGTGTGTTAGGATCTTTTAGCATTATGACTACTTTGATCAACTTTTATTGCATTAAAAATGATCTAGTAGATCTAGTAAAAGCCAAACTATTTTCCAATGAAAACTCACCTCCAAGACTGATAATAAGAAATGGATTTCATCTTTAACTACTTTTTAAATTTTGCCAAAGACTAAATATTAGCAGATGCAGTTACAAAAAAATTTCAAATGTTGGTCATGACTGTTGTACAGACCCTGCTATTATCTCCAGCATTGACCTTCAGTCAGTTCAACAAGTAGATTGAAAAAAGTGAAGAAGGAATGTCTGAATTTTTTTTATTTCTAAGTTATTTGCTCCAAAGTCACTCCAAATATTTAGCAAAGTAAAGGAAAAGTTGTCCCAACCACTGTTTGGAGGACTATGAAGTTTAAAAGGCTGAGGGGAGATAAGGTACAGAGCTCCTTTAGAGTCAAAGATGCAAATATTTTCACATTCTTGATCATTTTAAGGCCCAAAATGTTTTCAAAAATGTTATTTAGGTAAAAAGACAAAAAAAAAAACCAAGGTTTGTAAAAACAACATAAAAAGAGAAAACCCAAAACTTTTTAAAGTTTAATGTTTTTAAAAATGAAAAAAGGTACAAGTATTGCAAAACAGTAAGATAAATTAAATAAGTAAAAAACAAATTACTTGAAATCTTTACCAAAAAATGGTAAGAAAATTTTTTACACATTTTTAAAGTTAAAACAAACAATTTTTTATTACAATGAATTAAATATGTTTTTCTTTTTTCACTGAAAAACTGAAACATTCACAAAAACGTTTTGAAAAAGTAACAAGATTTGTTGTTTTTTCCCAGAATAAATAAGTCAAAGAAAAAAAGAAAACTAAAAATGTAACAAGGTTTTTAAAAGTTTCAAAGGAGAAATGTTTTCAAACAGTTACATAAATAATTTTTTAAAATACCGGTACATTTTTAAATAATTAATGTAAAGAGAAGGTTTTCTGATTGCCCTGAATAACTCAATACACCCAAACAGCCAGCGTCCTTCCTTTAAAGGGTTAAAGCGTTGACCTCGCTGACCTGCAGGTTTTAAACATGTCCCTTCTTCTACACACCTGAGTCCAATAACTGAATCACTTCATCAGCTTGTTGTCAAGTTCTGCAGAAACGTGTTAATGACTCAGTCACCCTGATGGAGTTTAAACTGATCTGATGAAATTAAAGGACTGTTCTCTACAAGCCTTTTTCCTTTAATGAAGGAGCTGGTTTCCCCTGTTCCCTCATGCACTATGACCCAGGCATTGGCCTACAGTGCAGCAGATAGCAGCTGTTTGCTCATCCTTCAGGGGAAGAGGTAAAAGTCCAATGCTTGTCTAACATGTGTCTGTTGAAACCCTCTTTGTAAAAAAAAAAAACTTGTATTTCAAGTCTTGTAAAGGAAGATTTGCAGCCAGCTCATGTTAACTCGTCTACCTGGGTAGGTTTTAGGTATTAACTGAATCTTAATCTGGCCCAGTGTGTGGGCGTGTGTGTTGGAGGATGAGCGTGTGCCTGCTGGTCTTGGGCCTGGTGCTGCTGCTGCAGGAGGGAAGAGCCAGGCCCGACCCACTAGGCTGCAACAACTCTGATGTGGTGAGGGTGGCAGAGGAGGCCCTGGACCAGATCAACCAGGACAGGACCAACGGATACATCCTGAGCCTCAACAGACTGTATGACGTCTCTCACACTCCACAACAGGTCAGGATGAAGGATCTTATGCACGAACAAATTCATGTTTTTCATTACTGTGGAAAAATATTTTGAATTCATATAGCAATCATAAAGTAGTAAATCATCTGTAGCTCATGCAGATTCCGTATGTATTTCTTCTTTAAACTTTAGCGAGCCAAGAATTGTTTGATATTGGTGCGCCCTGGGCTGCATGGTGGCGCAGTTGGTTAGCACTGTTGCCTCGCAGCAAGGAGGTCGAGGGTTCGCGTCCCGGCTCTGCGGCCTCTCTGCGTGGAGTTTGCATGTTCTCCCCGTGCATGCGTGGGTTTCCTCCGGGTACTCCGGTTTCCTCCCACAGTCCAAAGACATGACTGTCAGGCTAATTGGGCTGGTAAATTGTCCTTAGGTGTGAGTGGGTGTGTGGTTGTTTGTCTCGTTCGTCTCTGTGTGGCCCTGCGATGGACTGGCGACCTGTCCAGGGTGTCCCCCGCCTCTCGCCCCTTGACCGCTGGAGATAGGCACCAGCTGCCCCGCGACCCTCTGTGGAGGAATAAGCGGCTACAGAAAATGGATGGATGGATGGATGGTGCGCCCTCCAGAGGCCAATGATGGGTTTCACATTGGCTGCGATCTTGCACTTTGTGCTGCTTGATTTAAAAACTGTTTCCTATCTTGAATTAATGATGCATGTGGAGGAGAGTCAGAGCTACAGTCTGTTTGCCTTGGAGGACAAAAATAAATGCTATCAAGAAATTTAAATCTGAAATCAAATCTGTTTCCTAGAATGGTGGATCACTCTACCAACTGACTATTGATGTCATGGAGACCAAATGTCACCTCACCAGCAGGAAACCATGGAAACAGTGTGAAATCAGAAACATTGGAAGTGTTCCTGTAAGTAAAAACTAGTTTGACATCATTATTTTGATATGATACAACTCTGCCCTCTTTTGAATTTAGTTTTTTGTTTTCTAAAATTCTCATGATTTATTAATCTTTTTTACTCTGAATTCATCCAGAAACACTTTAAAATAAACTCAAGTTCATATTCTTCCCTTTCTAAATGAAATGATCAAACATCCCTTTAGAATTGTTTTACTGATCTCGGATCTGTTCTGAGTGTGTGAGTGTTTGTTGTCTTCAGGTGTACGGAGAGTGTGAGGCATCCGTTCATGTTGATGCTCAGGTTGAGCTCAAAAGTTACTCCTGCATGCTGAGAGAAGGTGGGTCAAAGATTATAATAATAATAATAATAATAATAACAATAATAATAATAATAATAATAATAATAATAATAATAATAATAATAATAATAATAATAATAAAAAAGTCACAAGTCGTCTCAGATCACTGTTATTGTTTTTAACAAAAAATGTGGGTAAAAATCTCCTATTACTCTTACTATGCCAAGAAAAAAAAAACATAACATACTGTGAACTTTTTAAAATCCAGTAGTAAGTTTTTGTGTTCAGTTCCAGCTACCTCCATTGTGAACGAGTGTCCTGATTGTTCTACGGCTGAAAACTTGGGTGAACCCGTCATCAAGGAGACGGCCAATCTGTCCCTGCAGAGGTTTAATGAAGAGAGTAACCTGGCCAACTACTTCACCCTGGATAACATCACTAAAGCAAGTTCACAGGTAAAGAAAACACCTTAAACTCAAATGAATCCGTGGAATTAAAAGGCAGGAGGAGAAGCAAGTTGATTGCTCTTTTTATGTTTTATCAGTGGGTTGTTGGTCCATCCTATTTTGTGGAGTTCACCATTCTGGAGACGGTTTGTTCAAAGGAAACTGACGTCAGTGAGCTGAGTCACTGTCCACCCATGGATTGTCAGTTTGCTGTGAGTAACGCCTAAACAAAAGCTTTGGTGGGTTTTAGGATGTTAATGTAAAGCTCTCTGCAGCCACATGCTGGAAAAAAATAAGAATTGCCAAACATCTGTATTTTTAAGTCTTCAATTGAGTGGTGGGTTTTTTTAAATAATTTTTTAGTTTAAATATTGTTAATGGTTGTCAGTGACTCATCAAAACTTGTTATTCTGCTCCAGACAAGGTGTTTACAGCCTGAAAGTTTCTAGTCAAATGTATAAAAATTGAATAGATTAAATCATACGTGAAATGGATAAACATAACTTAAATTGACTGAAGTGGACTTTGGGTAAACTTTAAAAAATATATTTTATGGCCACTAAAAAGCTTTTGTAGACTCCCAATATGTTTATTTTTCCTAGGCCAGGAAAGGGAAAAGACAAAAGAAATCTAATATTTAGACTCAGATCTCCAACCTAAGCTGTACATTAAGTATTAAATGTTCTTGATTTCTCCTCTCAGCATCGAGGTTTCTGTTTGGGATCCCACGTCACCACCGAAGACCAATTTGTAATCCAAAACCCCGTCGGAAAAAAGGCCAGCTCCTTTCAGAATCACAAACCTGTAGAGGTGAAGTGTGAGATCTATGAACCTCAGGTATCATTTACAGTGATTTAATGAACCCTTTAACTTCCACTTTAAGAAAAAAACTGTAAAGTTTTTGTTTGCATTTGGTTTTGATTTGTGGCAATACGGGTTAATATGATGCAAATAATATCAATAGTAATAATGAATTTTTTTAAATATAGTTTTTGTACATAAGTTCAGTGCATGTTTCAGTAAGTTACAGGGACTAAAATCTTTTCTATACAAAGCGAGTGAGCTGCAGTTCACAGGGTTAAATCTGCAGTAAATGGTTTTTTTGTTTCTATGCAAATTTCCACTTGCTGAGCATGAGATGCCAGGGACAGTCTGTTTCAGGTCTACTGTGTTCTCTGTTCCTTAAAGCAATTTGTCTTCCCTCTTCCTCCTGCAGGCTGCAGCCGTGGAGGAGCAGGCCCATACGAAAGCAGCCATCGGTCACACTGAGCATCAGCATCACAACCACACACACCTGCATACACACGAACACGTGCACTCAGTCACACAAACCTCACACACCATCTCCAAGCCTCAAGGCGCTCTCGGCACTGTTGTGTTTCAGGCTGCGTCTCCCAGATCAGCCCCATCAGCCACGTCCTGTCCCAGTCCTCGAAGACTGGGTTTAGGTTCAATCAAGCTTTGATTTTTAGTCATCTGAGCTATACTTCATGAGATTATTTGTTTTTAAATGGCCTAAAATTGTAACTACATGTAGGAGGATATTGAGTTATACTATCATATTAATCTCACATTATTGTATTAAAGAATTTCCTCACGTGTAAATTTTCTTTTTGAAACATGTATTTGCAAATTGGTGCTTTCATTAAAATTGGTGCTTTCATTAAATAACAACAAAACAAAAGTTTGACTAATTGTTTCACCAACAAGGTGATGTTTTTTGTTTGTTTTAAATGGAAAATGTCTTGTTTCACTCATTTTCCTTGTTTTTTTTTAGACACAATTCACCAGCATGGTCAACTACAAGGACTGAAAATGAGAGAAGCAAAAGATAAAAGGAAAAACTTTAAAAGAAGAGCTGTTGAATATCATCGGCCAATCTTCTTAGGGGGCAATTATGTAAATGGGCTTCTAAAATGTTCAGCTTATTTGATAAAAACGCAGAAAATTATCAAATGAGTAAAGAAGCATCTAATGACAGTAGGGCTCAGAAAAAATGAGAAATCTACAAACATTAAAGAGTCAGTCTTCATTTTTATAATCTTTTATATAAATGATCATGAAAAACAAGCTGAAAGATGCTTTAGCATCAACTGGAGTATTGATCGAATTCCTTCTCTTATCCATAAACATGTCTGGTGCCTGTAAAAGTCTTTCTTTTTTATTTTTGTGGAAACGGGTCCCACTTCCTGCAGCTTTACTGCAGTCTGATCGGAGTCCTGAAACGGAGCGCTGCTGTAATTTCTGGTGACAGTTTCACAGGCGCAGTAAAAAAAGAAGCCTGAAACCTTCAATGTGTTTTTTGGACTGAGAGGATGTGGACAAAAATCAGGAGGTGAAGCAGGTTGAAGCAATGTGTTTTCTGGCTGCTTGTAAAGATTTTTTTTGCACCATCAGCTAAGTTAAGATTATTTTTTTCAAAGCTTAATATCAAAACGGATCTATAATGTGCCACATTTTCAAAGTAAAAATATAACTTATGACAATAATACACTAAAAGAATGCCACCTAAACATCTTTACTTGCTTGAATCCAAATTTTCACATATTTTTTCAAATTTATGTCAGTGATTCTGGCATGCTCACAAAGATTGTGTTCCACACTTCCAAGAATTTCCACATGGTGTCAGTATTTCATCTATTTTCTAAATAAATCACATTTGGAGTTTGCTTTATCTAATTTAAAAATATTTCTTCCTTACAGGCAATTTTTACTCATTTACATAACAAAGCTGTTTATTTTCTCCCATTTTAAAGGTTTGTAACCTTTTTTTCTTCAATATAATTTGCTGCACTGACTTGTTAAACTGCTCTAAAGTGTTTAATATTAAAATTTTGATAATGAATCAGGATCATAGCATGACTGAGATGTAGAGACATTTGAAGTCTCACTGTACTCCTACAGCATCACTTTAGTTAATGTTTTGGTGTAAAAGTAATAAACAAAGCAATACAAAACCAAAAACCCATACTGCTTTGAGACTAATGGAATTTCCAGATGTTTGAGCGAGAATTAATAAACATCTGTGAGGTTAATTTTTTATTAATGATGTAAACGATTCCTCAAATCTTCTTCTCTGAGCATTTTCAATTCTTCTCACTTTGATTCATCTGCAAACAAAGTGAAGCTCTTTATTTAATCAGCTTTATGTGCAAAGATGATTAATATCTGAATCTTAGATTACATGCTGAATGTAGTAATCTGTTCCTGAGAGAACTGCAGACAGCTTTCCTCCTGCTTTGATGTCACATGTTGTTTCAGCCTCGGGTGAAATTAACATCTCTATTCGATCTGCTGCTTCCCTTTTGTTTGTTTAGCTGAAAGAAAGTGGACCTCCTCTTGTTGTGTGGCCCACATACTCTGTAAATCACTTATTATTTTAGCTTAAAAGGCCTTTAAGATGTGAAAGGCTCTGTGTGTGTGTGTGTGTGTGTGTGTGTGTGTGTGTGTGTGTGTGTGTGTGTGTGTGTGTGTGTGTGTGTGTGTGTGTGTGTGTGTGTGTGTGTGTGTGTGTGTGTGTGTGTGTGTGTTTGCAAACCCACAAAAGCAGTCTTTTACTCCCACGTACAGTAAGACGTGTTAGTGAGGTCATACTATGAAAGCTACAAGCATCATAGTGGTTTATACCATCAAAATAATGAGTTTCAAGAAAATCCAACTCAAAGACTTGAAAATATCACATTTTTATTATAGTATTAATAAAACATTCAATTTAAATCAGTCAACCTGTTGCAAATTATATAAAAGTTTGATAAAAATTATCTCACTGTCTGTTTTGTTTCTGATTCAATATACTGGGTAGTGAAAAAGCAACTAGATAAACTAAAACTACAGATTAAAAAGGCCTAACATTATTATTTTACTTATTTTACTTGTCAGCTGAGATGTGTGTTAAACCCAAAAAATTTTTATATATATATATAAATCCCGGTGAATCAATGTAAAACAATGATATCTGTAATATGTTTCTTAATTTAGGCTGCATGGTGGCACAGTTGGTTAGCACTGTTGCCTCGCAGCAAGGAAGTCGTGGGTTCGCATCCCAGCTCTCTGGCCTCTCTGTGTGGAGTTTGCATGTTCTCCCCATGCATGCGTGGGTTTTCTCTGGGTACTCCGGTTTCCTCCCACAGACCAAAAACATGACTGTCAGGCTAATTGGGCTGGTAAATTGTCCTTAGGTGTGAGTGGGTGTGTGGTTGTTTGTCTCGTTCGTCTCTGTGTGGCCCTGCGATGGACTGGCGACCCGTCCAGGGTATCCCCCGCCTCTCGCCCCTTGATCGCTGGAGATAGGCACCAGCTCCCCCACGACCCTCTGTGGAGGACTAAGCGGTTACAGAAGATGGATGGATTTCTTAATTTATTTGTGAAAAAAAATCCAGTATCTTAGTTAGAATATGAAAAATATGCTCCCTGGTGAATGCAGTTTGCAATCTGTTGTCAACAGTTGCAACCAGTCAGGTCCTGATGTAGATTTAATATCATTGGTTTGAGTTAGAAAACCATAATTTGTGTTTAAGGAAATTTGATCTTTAAGTAACTCATTTAAAGTTTTTCATAGGAAGGATCTTCTGTGTTGCAGCAGACCTGAAAGGCCTCTGACTGAAGACACTGTTAACTTGAGAGCAGTTCAGTATCTGGGCTGCAGAGATGATATTTCACAGTAGCAGGTTCTGAATTACATCATGTTTTTTTGACAAGCACTGCTAACCCACTTCCTTTGCTTTTTTCACTCCTCTTTCATTTTCCATCTGCTAACTGTGTTCAAAATCCGGGCAGAGAGACATTGAAGTTGATATGATCCTGCAGCCACGTCTCATTTCTCATTTTCTGACTGGGTTCTCATCAGAGCATCATTTCTCTCAAAGCTTGAAGGTTCTCTCATAATATTTTATTCAAAGCTGCATCACCTACACTGTAAAAAAACAGTTGCTAAGTAATGGGTTATAAATGGATGAATCACACTGATGCTTTTAATTTTTATACTTGCGATGCCAAACAACAATGAAAAATGGGCGTCTGAATGCGTTTTAGAATTTGGGAGCCAGATGCCACTTTTGAGCCAACTACTTCGAGTGGTGTGCTGCTTCACCCTGAGGATGTTATTAGGAGGAGTGCTTTGTATCTTTCCAAATAGATGATGAGAATGTGAATTTGTTCTGCCCCACTTCCCTTAGTCTAACCGCCTGGGACCACCAGGCAGCAACCAATGCATCTCTAGTCCCAGAGTGGACGATGCATTATACAACACGACGACTGCATTTAGCAGACCTCTGCTGTGTTTACTGGCCACACAGATCTGTCCTCCACTCAGGATGGTTTGATGTTGCTTTAAAAAATGACTCTGACTGATATGGTCTTTTTTAGAGTGATTTTAATAATTCTACATGCTGGTTAAGACATTTTTAAAATAAAAATGATCTTTAATTGAATGTGACTTTGCAAGAGTTTGTGTCGTTAAATCCCGGACAAGCCCCCAATTGTAATGGCCTGGTTCAAACATTACAATGAAAAAGGGAAGAGGAGCAGGGAATTACTTGAAAATATTTTAATTAACATAATTAATTTAAACAACATAACATAAACAAAACAGATGTCTGGGGAAGGACAAAAAGCTGCAAGAGGGTCCACACAGCTCTCAGGTAGAGGCACATCTCATTGTGGGATTTTATGATAACTTATGGATATTTGTATAAGCATAAAATGAACTGTATTAGCAGCTAAGAACAAGATTATAGATATTGTTTTTAAAACATTGTGTTAACAGCTAAGGATAAGATTTACATATGTGGGTCAGGACAGAACTGTTGGGATGATAAAAACTTATCAACACAACAAAAGGATAATATTTAAAGAAAAAGCTCTTGGAAACTATGGCAACCAGACATATGATGCAGAAGAGGAGGTCCCGAGCTGACAGTGGACGAACGGGAGCCATGCCACTGTTTGGAGCTGTTTACAGTAAGACTATTGGTTCCCCATATGTTCCTGGTTCTGTGGTGAGATGTGAGCCTGCCTACTGAACAAGATGATATTTTTCCCACAGGCCTCCAACTTGTAGTTTTTCCAGTATTTGTTTCATGATGGTTGATTAAATTTCCTTAACTTTGTGAAAAGCTGTTTTGTGCCTTTTCCAGATAAAAACATGTCTGACATTATCCTGATGGCTCCAGCTAGCTGCCTCCAGTGTGCAATCAACACCCACTGGGGAATCTGAAACAAAAAAGTACACATATTTACACAAATACACAGGATATAGGGGTAACGTCCATTACATTCAGTAATAAATAAAAAGTTTAGCTCTGACTCATTTGACATTTCATGGCTTAATGTTTCATCTTTAATGTTGTGAAATAGGCTGCATTGTGGCGCAGTTGGTTAGCACTGTTGCCTCGCAGCAAGGAAGTCGTGGGTTCGCGTCCCGGCTCTGTGGCCTCCCTGCGTGGAGTTTGCATGTTCTCCCCGTGCGTGCGTGGGTTTCCTCCAGGTACTCCGGTTTCCTCCCACAGTCCAAAGACATGACTGTCAGGCTAATTGGGCTGGTAAATTGTCCTTAGGTGTGAGTGGGTGTGTGGTTGTTTGTCTCGTTCGTCTCTGTGTGGCCCTGCGATGGACTGGCGACCTGTCCAGGGTGTCCCCCGCCTCCCGCCCCTTGACCGCTGGAGATAGGCACCGGCTCTCCCGCGACCCCCTGTGGAGGATTAAGCGGCTACAGAAAATGGATGGATGGATGGATGTTGTGAAATCTGGCCTTAGGTATTTTAATTCCACTATTTTATAACAAAGCAATGAAGACTTAATGGGTATCTTGACTATTTAATTGCATGCTCAAATAATGTTCAACTAATCAATATTAAAACATACATGACATAAACCATTTATTTAATAATTCACTTGGTTATTTATATCTGGAACTGGAAAACATGAATACAATTTACTTCTTTACTTTTCTTTTTTTTTTTTACCACAGATCATTTATTTCCAAGGCTGTAAGACTGTACAACTCCATTGTTTAGTTTCATTCTGATCTAACACAGTCTGTGCAATGGTCACATCGGTACATTTCTGTACAGTTTGTAAATTCACTATTGCATTCTGTTTTTATATTGATATTCTAATATCAGTTGATTTCTGTACAGCCTGTAAATTCACATCTGTATTTGATCTCATCCTCTTATATTGTCTCTGTGTCATCATGTGAAATTCATATGTCATTTAATGCTTTCTATTCTTGTGTGTATGCTGCTGTGACAAGTGGATTTCCCCACTGTGGCATCAATAAAGTCATTCTATTCTATTCTATTCTATTCTATTCTATTCTATTCTATTCTATTCTTTTCTATTCTATTCTATTCTTTTCTATTCTATTCTATTCTATTCTATTCTATTCTATTCTATTCTATTCTATTATTCACAGGATGTAATGAAACATGTGGCCACTAGTAGGCAGTCTTGACCTTTTATATTTGCGCGGAGGAGAACTTGGTGCTGTCAGAAACCAGTAAAGCTTTATTCTTTACAGAAAGCGTCACAATTCTGAATTTTTCAGATAATATGACTCAGAAGGTTTTAAAAATGAAAAGATGACACTCTTTGATTTTTCTCTTCATGTAGAGGAATTTATTTAGCAAAGACCACAAGCATTTTTGTTATAATACCATTAGATAAACTTTGCTCCACATGTTAGTCACTCGGTTTTCTTTCTGTGTGTGCATGTGTGTGTGAGTGTGCATGTGTGTGTGTGTGCATGTTGCATTGTTTGTGGAGAGGAGAGGGAGGGGAGGAGGGAGAGGGGCAGGTACCGGAGTGTGAGCCACTCCTCCTGCGGGCCACGGTGCGCCCCTGTTCCAATGGAAACAGGTGGGATTCCCGGACTCCTCCAATCAAACCCTCCTCCGTACCGGGGGGGTGAAGGGGGGTTAGTAGTCCAGAACCGGAGGCAGGACGCGACCAACTTCCACAGTGAACACAGGAAAAGTCAGGAAACCCGCCCGCTCCAGCTTGACTCCGTCTCTTTTGACCTACATCTGCTGTCGGAGCTTGTGCCGGAGCGTTCGCAGTTCACCGGAGCGCTGCTGAAGTTCTATCCGCCACTTGGCTGCTGTCGAGGCGGCGTGGGAGCGTCGCTGCGCGGGAGGACGCGTCGCTGCCATGGAGAACACCTTCTGACCGGATTTGGGATTATTTCTCCTGGATTTATCCGCTTTAATTGACCCGATTTTGCGTTTTGGGGCTTCTCTCATAACGTGGATGTAATAATAATTGTGGGAAAATGCCTGGGAAAACCAAATACAACCTGGTGGATGATGGGCACGATTTGAGGATCCCGTTGCACAACGAGGAAGCATTCCAACATGGGATCAACTTCGAGGCAAAGGTGATCTTAGGAACTACTTAGAAACCAAAATAATTAACATTTATGATCCAGATCAGTGCAAATGCCTATTTTTTGGTGGTTTTTTTGCATAAAACAAACAAAAAATTGACTGAAAAATATGAAAACTCAAACTGACGTTGCGCGACTTTTTCTTTTCTTTAAGATAATCCTGAAAGGCTTTAAAGTCACTTCTGATCTTATAAACTTCAATACAGTCAACAGTTTATTCAGATAATGACTTTTAATGTGATATGAAGTGAAATCCAGGTGTTTTAAATTAACACACCTTACTGTACCTGTCATATTTTAGTACATCGGCAGTCTGGATGTGGCGCGGCCGAGCAGCCGAGTGGAGATTGTAGCAGCCATGAGGCGGATTCGGGTGAGTCATTAGGACCCGAAAAAGTCCCAATTTAAACCAGTTAATTGTTGTTTTATTGCTCATTATTAATGAATGATAAGTGCAAAGTCTGGCTGCAGCTCTGTCAGAAAAGCATCTACTTTTTAATGAGTTTGATCACCTTTATTTTTGTCATGGTGGAGCTGATTTTCCAACATATTACAGGGTTAAGGATTTGAATGTGGTAATTTCAAGGTTTTAAAAGTAAAGTGCTTACATTTTTTTATTATAGTGCATGAATCTAGAGATGATCCCAAAGAAACCCATTGGTGATCGGAGTCAGCCAATATTCAGCCTGATCGGATAAATCGGTGAAAAGCAGAAACTCAAAAATGTTCTTTCTTGGTCCTCAAACTCACTATCGCTAACTGCTAATAAATGCAAAGAGATCTTCCTTGTTAAAGTTTGTACTTTTTTAAAGTTAATCAGAAATTTTTTAATTCTTATAAAATCTGTATCAGCAGGTCACAGCTCAACAAAAATCAATGATCAATATCGACTGTCAAAATCAGAATCGGTGCCTTTTTAGCTGTAATTGGTTGCAACATAATAGCATTTTCTTTTTTGTGACAAAGAAGTGAAATAAGCCTTTTGAGTAGCCTATACATGTAGTGTAAATCATGACCAAAGAACAATGTTGGAAAATTTTGAAAACTTGCCTTGAAAGTTCTGCAGAAGTTTTTGAATTTGATTTGTTTAAAAGTGTAGGAACCCAGTTATCATTTGACAAGTTGTCCTATAATTAAAGTGTGGGGTTATTTTAGCAAAACTGATCATTTGATCTGAAATATTTTGAATAAAATGACAAAAAAAGTCAAAACGGGATTATAAAATGGTTTTCACTGTTTATTTTTATATCTAGATGATTGAAAAAAGCCAAAAAAATTAATTTAGAGAAGATTTGTTACCAGATTTTCTCTCTTATATATTTTCAAACAGATTTATTAAAAAAAAAACCACTCAAACCAGCATATTTTGAACACTTAAAAGGATGTAATTCCCATTTTTATTAGAGATTCAGTTTTACTATTCTGAACTGCAGATTCTGATTTTTTTTTTAAATAATTTACAGAGTTATATAAATAATCTTTTATTTTAATTTCTGATTAAATTCTGAAAGACGAATGATCTGTTATTGTTAGCATGTACCAATGATGGTGAGTTCACAGACCAGGAAGAATGTTGGATTTTAAATATTTTTATTGCTGCTCAGCAGTGGTGCATTCACTGACCAAAGAGTTGGGGGGGGGGGGGGGGGGGGATGATTTTGTAGTTTCAGATGAGCTGGTAATGCTAAATAAAATATTGGCCAGTTCTGATCAACTTTCAATTTTTTGTTGCATCCAGAAAAAGTGTGTAAAACAAGGAATGGATTATGAAAAAACATGTTTCCTAAATGTGTAGTCAGAATATTAAAGTACATATTTGTGTTTCAACATAAACTCTGTGACAAAGACATTAGACTCATTACACATGTTTATTTTCATGGTACTTTCTTTGCTCTCCATTTTTATAATTATAGGAAAAGTTTTTTAGATGATAAAAAATCCCAAAATCAAGAGAAAATCAAAAAATTATGAGTCTGGAAAAGTCTGGAATTTTGCTACAGGAAGTGTGCAGGAAGCCTGTAGATGTGTACTCTCTCCTACGCTTGGCCTTGCCTGGCTGGAGCTCTGGTCTCCCACGTGCTCCATCATTTTTCTGAAAGTTTCCTTTGAAGTTGTGCATTGAAGTGTGATCTCTTCCCTCCCCTCTCTCCCCCCTTCCCCCCACTCTTCTCTCAGTCCAGCTATGATTTACAACTCTTCAAATTCCAGAAAGTAGACCTAATCTTAATGAGTGCCAGTTTGGCTGCACCGTTTGGTTTAGCACGCTAGCGTTGGCGGTGCCAGCGATGTAGAGGCTGAGGATTATGGTGAACCGTGTTGTTTGTTGTGATTAAGTGATGATTATTCCAAAACCACAAATACACAAAGCGGCTCATATTTTTTCTGGTAATATAATTTTGTGCACAACGTCATTATTATTATTGAACATCTACTCTCTAGACATTTTATTTTTGGAATTGATGCAGGTTTCTTGGTTTGCAACCTGTGCATTCATGTTAAAACTTGACACACACTCACAGGTCATTGTCTTTGTTAGCACAGCTGAGAAAATGGTCCTAATTGCCCTTGTAAAGAAGCAACCTGCTCATATGAAGTGGACCTCCCAGTGTGCAGCCTCAGCAGCTGTTTCTGATGGTTTGACTTTTCCAGTATGGAAGAGGCTTAAACACAAATATAGGGAAATCACAGACATCGAATGTAGAACCAAAGGTGGAACAGGAAATCTATCAAATGACATTTGTTTTACTTTATTAGTAAATTGATTTGATTGACTTAGTAATAATGTTTTAGTAAATTTAGTGAAAATGTCCTAAATTATTTAATCTTTTACTTGATTTGTAAATTAAAGGAAAATGCCCCGATATCAGCACTGTGTACCAGTCTGATACTATGGTTGTGTGCTAGTACTTGTACTTGTAAAAGTACTCAGATGATGCAAAACCTATACCACGTAATCAAATGTACATTGAAACGCCTACGACATGCCATTTGTGTATTTACTGGTTTATCTGAGGGTCATTTTCCCACACTAGGACGTTTAGTGTGATTGGTTTATGTCTTATTTATTTAGTATTTCCATATGTTATTTTGTTCAGTTTAACTTTTTTCCCCACACTGAATCCAGATCAGGTGAAATGAATCAAACACTTTCTTTATGTCATTTTTTCTAACCCAATAAAAAACAAACTCCTTTCTGGAGGTGATCAAATTTAATTTGACCCCTGACCTTTAGGGATCTGCTTATAGTTCAAATTGGATGAGAAAAAGACAGAATGATGTGAGTTTTTATATTATAGTGATGACGATACCAGCTGACAGCAGGTTGTTGTACATGCAATTTAAAGGATACTTTAATTACCTGTACTGATGCACATTAGAAGGTAGACTAGAAGAGTTATCACAAAATTTAGTCTAAAGCACCAGACGTACTCACTACTAGCTCATAGTGATCATCATAGTGATGGTTTGGAAGGTGGACGTTACTCAATCCTTCCCAAATATCCAGGCTGCATTAAAAGACTGCACCACAACAAACCTATTTCACCATCTTTGGACTGATCACTGCCTCAACCCTGAAAAGCTTTAGATTTTTTCAGACTCATTTGGCAACAAAATGTGACTTCCTACAATTAAATACAATAAATACATAACCAATGAGGTGCTAAACTAAATTAATTAAATTCAAGAACTTCCCAAAAAGCCTTATTTTCCTCTTTACTCTGTGACAAAGCATGGGGAGGTTTTTGTTGGAGGATTGATGAGGTTACTTCAGTGGACAGCTGGAGGCTTTTACTTTAGAAAGACTTGCTGGGGAGGAGTTTTGCTGACAAAGCACAGAACACTTCTAGATCGAAGGCTTCTAATCTGAAAGAACACTAATATAAAGATGCATCAAAAATAATGATGGAAAGAAAATAATACTTTATTTAAAGCCAAGTTCTGTGGTGCATGTTTTACCTTCTGCACGTCTGCTCTGTCTTTTGAAATTTTGGGTGCAGAAATGATGTTCGGTGGTTTGGCCTGGCGGCGGTTTTACGTATCGCCAAAGGGGAAATCTAACCCTGTATGGAGAGAAAACAGTCTCATCTGTGCGTGTGTACTATTTGATTTGTAACTTGTGTTAACCTGTTTGTGTGTAACTTTGGGTAGTTGTAGCTGTACAACATGATTTGTAACCCGTAAATTACATTTTGTGTGTAACTTAGTGTACTTGTAAATGTGTCTTTAAATGCACACACAAATATCAACAAATCATAATTACAAAAAATATTTAAATACACACAAATAAAAATTACACAAACATTAAAATTCCACACACATATTTTTTACCTTCAACCTCACAAATCTAATAATTACACCTACAAATAGTTAAATACGTGTGTACAAATCACCTGTTACACACAGACAAAACTACATTTACACACAAATCAGTTTACAAGTGCACAAAGAGTTTTGAGACTCCTTTCACGCTTCCGGGAGCTCCACAGATTCGTGTTTAAGTGGTGCGTTTAAATGCTGGTGGAAAGCTGGGTCATTTGAATTTTCTTCAGAGTCTAGTGTCTTCCTTCAATACCTTTTGCCAGAGGGGCATAGACGTTTTTCTGTGTAATAAATAATATCTCAGCACACCTTAGTTCTAACACATATATCTTTATTTACTTGTTATTGTTCTATAAATGTTTATATAGGCATATATATGCATGTATAAGCCGTATAAATGTATTTAAACAGTTAAATAAAACGACCACTAGGTGGTGTAAAGGTCTGTTGGCTGTCTGATGAACACAGGCAGCCTCAGCCCTTGGAGGCAGCCAGAGGCAGGACGATGGCTGGGAATCGCGGTGGTCTCCTCTCTGAAGTAAGTACAAGTTACAGCTGCACTCTTTGCTAGCTGATTATAATCATACAGCCTGCCATGATTTTTAGATCATTGACCGTCCACCTCACGTTTCTCTGTTAGCAGGAGCTAATGTGAGCTGAGCTGAGCTAATTTAGCAGTTGGTAGCTTTTATTTAATCTTTGTATTTAGTGTCAGTACGGTTTAATTTGGCATTTTCTTGATCCATGAGAGTTAATGATCACCAAGCTAAGCTCTTTTTATTATGTAAATGGAAACTTGTGTAGCCCTTAGCCACGATCAGGAAAGTAGGAAGCTATCCCACCAAGTCGAGTTTTGCTGTTCTGTCTTTAATGACAAAACCATTTAATGACCCATTTAAAAAAAAAGTCAATCACACACATATGCTTACAGTAAAATAGTAGCCTATAATGTAAACGAAAAAGTAATGGCATTGTTTCCCACTTCACTAACAAGTTAAACTTAATGCACTGTGAATTTGATGATGCTCACAGCCAAAATAGGTATAAAATATCAATACCAGAGGGGCAACCAGTTACTGATTTGGTACAATGTGATTTTTTTTTTGTATAAAACGAGCTAATCTTGATGATTCAGTCACCAACTCCCCTCTCTCTCTCTCTCTCTCTCCCTCTTCAGAACAGCGACTTTGCTAAGAACCGGAAGACCTTCAAAATAAAAGCCCCCACAGAAAAGTCCTTTACATTATATTGTACTGATGTGAATAATAACAAGTAAATAAAGATATATGTGTTAGAACTAAGGTGTGCTGAGATATTATTTATTACACAGAAAAACGTCTATGCTCCTCTGGCAAAAGGTATTGAAGGAAGACACTAGACTCTGAAGAAAATTCAAATGACCCAGCTTTCCACCAGCATTTAAACGCACCACTTATGCACGAATCTGTGGAGCTCCCGGAAGCGTGAAAGGAGTCTCAAAACCCTTTGTGCACTTGTAAACAGATTTGTGTGTAAATGTAGTTTTGTCTGTGTGTAACAGGTGATTTGTACACACGTATTTAACTATTTGTAGGTGTAATTATTAGATTTGTGAGGTTGAAGGTAAAAAATCTGTGTGTGGAATTTAAATGTTTGTGTAATTTTTATTTGTGTGTATTTAAATATTTTTTGTAATTATGATTTGTTGATATTTGTGTGTGCATTTAAAGACACATTTACAAGTACACTAAGTTACACACAAAATGTAATTTACGGGTTACAAATCATGTTGTACAGCTACAACTACCCAAAGTTACACACAGACAGGTTAACACAAGTCACAAATCAAATAGTACACACGCACAGATATATTGAGACTGTTTTCTCTCCATAACCCTGATACTTTTTTTTCCAAAGTACTTCAGAGACAAACTGAAGTTATCTAGTTATGGTAAGAAACTAGGTTCAAAGATTTATGAGCACTTTGATAACCAGGCCTGCAAACCTCCAGCTTTAAAAAAGAGATCAAACCAAGTCATAAGAAAAGACAAGTTTATTTTCTTTGTCATCTGAAGTTTTTTTTGTGACGTTAATCATAAGATATGTGCTTATCTAAAACAGACTGATTAAAGTGTTGCAGTTGTTCACAAACGAGGATTTAAATTAGTCTTTTTTAATTAACATCAGAGAGCGAGAACACGATTCCTTGCTGTTCTCTCATTCTGTCACATCAGTTTCAGTCTGCCAAAGTGTTTCGTTATGCTTTAATTTCCTAAGATGTGTTTCCTAATTTCCTAAGTGTTATAAGCATGAAAATTAAATGTCTGCTCACAATTTAATCAAGAACTTATTCAAACAAACTTTATTAATTGCTTGCATATTGCAGATAAGAAACATTTGCAAGGAGACTGCTACATGTCTGTTTGTCCTTGGAAGAATATTTTAAGTGCATATAAGATATAAGGTTAAATTGTATTTTCATTTCTGCAGCACTTATAATTGGTAGGATGGTTTGCTGCTGTTTTATTGTTTTTATAGGAAAATTCCTAAAAGCTTGTGAGTTTTCTGTTTAGGTTTTGGTTCTCCTACTGTGTTGTTTATAGCCTGGAGTGTAACTTTATTTACATTTTTTGTTTAGGATCATAGTTTTCCTTAGAACAGAGTTTAGTTAAACTTAAAAGTAAAAACCCAATTCAAAATGGCCACCACAGCTAACTGACATTAGCCAATGCAAATATGACTATAAGTCAGTCAGTTTTACAGATATTGAGCTAAAATCTGACGTCCTACTAGCCAACAGTCTTTCCAGACTCCTACTCTGAACATGTGCTGATAAAGCCTTCAATGTTACCAGTATTTCCTAAAGTCAACTTTGCGTGTTTTCTTATAACGTACCTCATGAACCATTGGTCAGGTTTGATTAAAACTCTTAGAATATTATCACTGGATGAACATCTACAATGGATTAGCTTATGGGGTGAAACCCATTCAAGATGGCCGACACAGCCAATCAGTTTTGGCAGACACAAACATGATTATGACTCAGTCAGTTCTGCAGGTAGTGAACTACAATTTTATGTGGAAGTAGCTGAGAATTATTCACAACACAAACTCTGAGGCGGAACAGATCCTACAAAACACTTGTCAAAGATTTGACCAAAACAACTTGAGTCTTTAATTAAAACACTGGCATGAAAGATGGCAGACTTTACGTCAAGCTAGGACTGTGCAATTAATCACATTTGATTGCAGCGGTCCTTGAATTTATTTGTTCACAATTTGCTTGCAAGAATGCTTTTATTATATCAAGCCTTCTGAATGACATGCATTTCCAGCCCCATTTCATAGGCTAACCTCACCTGCGTGTGATGTTTTAAAAAATCATCGAGAACGAAGGCAACGTCAGATACACCTTACAAAATATTCCTGCCTTACATTCAGCTCTGATCCCCACATGCTGTGTGGTGCAGCATCCAGAGATAATTCTCCATATGGTTTCATTTCCAAACATCAACACTCCTGAATAAACTGTTTTGTTTTTGAAAATTTTCTGCTTGAACGTCTGAGGTTTGGTAGCAGCTTTTCTCTGTTTTATTAACAAAACATGGACAGATGGCCTTATCTTTCCATGTTGGGTTTACCCTTAAACAGCTCAACTTTTCCACCTGCTGATGGGTCAAAATGTGATCTCTAGATATTTTAAGCTTTACATATTCAGAAATCTTTTGTTGCAAGTGAAAAAGTCTATGGGTGGTCTGAAAGTATTAGTTCATAATATACAAATTTAAAAAGGTAGAAATCTGGTAAAGTGTACACAGATCATAGTAATCTATCTAGTGCTCTGGGCATCCCTTTACGCTCTTATTTTGACAAGTCACTCTGCAGCTTGATGAGTTTTTGTGTGATGAGAAGAAATAAATGCAGTGTTTTCCAACTCAAAGAGTAATTATGCTGAATAATCAGGATCATGGTTTTTTGTTTCGTAATCGTGCAAGGATTGCTTAGGATTGTAAATTGTTGATGTCTATAACCAGTCACCTGCCAACGCGTCATATTATAAAACATACTCATATCTAAAGTCATAAACTCTGAGTTTACTCTCCAATATGATAATCAGTGGTATGACAGCACTTAATTAGTTTAAATAAGCCAAATAAGGAAAAGAAGTGACTGGAATGATCCATTTACTCACCCTGATTACAGTAACTGGCTTTGTTTTTATGAGAAGGGAAGTTTTTTTAACAAGACGACTCATAGAGTCCGTTTTTCCTTCCAGATTTCTATCTACCTCAGCTTCTGCAGAGTCAGAACTATGCAGGCTGCCTGGCAACACGTTGATCTATGGTGTCATTGTTCATTGTGTGCATGAGTCACCTGTAAGCCGGTAGCTGATAATGAACATTTGACACGGCAAAACAGGAAACGTCCACAGACAACGTAGGAAGACTTTAACCCCCACAGGCTCGGGTAGTCCTCAACTGATTCCCTCTCTAATAACATAAAAAACACATTCTGACACTTTTCTGTCCTGCTTTTTCTTCTTGGTGCAAGCTGAACTCTGCTATCTTGAGTTTTATAAAGGTCTTCAAAAATTAAATTTATTGATATCATTATCTGTCAAAGAGCAGAAGCAGCTTAACTGGTTAAAATAAGAGGAGACCTCTTCGGTGAATTAAAAGGATTATTTTCTCATTAATCCGTCTTTGTCAGGTTAACTGAATGGAGGAGGATTGAGCAGCAGGGGGTGAAAAGATTAGATGAGTCTGAGGATCCATGTGAGGAGGCTGATGGAGCTCAGCGGTGTTGCTCACAGATTTCTTTGTGTATTTTTCTCTCTGCCAGGCTGAAACTGGACTTTTTTCTTTTCTTGTTCAGTGGATTCACTAATAAAAGGATAAGAAACTGAGTGGGAGTTACTAAAGTTTCCTGTGGAATGATGGACTCTGATCTTTAGGAAACTTTAAATGACCTAGTGTGATTGAATGGTTACAAACTGCCCCTGGTTCAGTGACAGAGAAACACAAACTGTAATTATCACCTGCCACATTTTAACTAAAGTACTCATTGAAGTAATTATAGGGTTAGTACCGTTGTAAATCTGTGCAAAGAAAATCCACGTGTATAGCAATTAAATCCCAACGATGTCAGGAATCTATATCTAAATTAAAATGATCTGGACATTTAACTGCCACTGCAAATGGAAAATAGGTTTCAATGAACCATCTGCTATTTTAAATCCTCTTTAAAGGCATACTCAGTAGCCAGGTAAAGAATGTAGCTTTTAAAGTTTTTTTTAAAGCCTCTTAACAACGTTCCAACATAGTATAGCCATAAATATATTGTGGAGATTAAAAAACCCCCGAAAGAAATCAATAAAGTAGTTGTCCCGCAGTTCTCTAAAAACTTCAGCCAATCCTATCGTTCGGTCCGAACGATAGGATTGGACCATCCAGCTGTCTGTCTGCTGCATTTCCGCACTGCTTGGATCCACCAATAATCCGCCCAGACACATTTTCCATCTGAACATCCCGGAAGTGAAAGGAGGACAGAATTAGCTAATTTGCCATCGGCTACAGCTTCCATTTTAAAGATAAAATTCCCGGGGTCCCCCCAAAAAACACGTTTTCAGCTAGCAGAAAACTAAAATCCTTTGGAGGTGAAAAGAGGAAAAGCTGGGGGAACATTTCTACGGCTGAAGTTAGACTCTGCATTGTTATCGTCGCAAAACGGAGTCCCGTGTTCATGGGGAGGCTGGCTTATGGATTTTACCCGATGGTAGGGGTGAGTGCATCGAGTTGTGTTTCTGTAAACTAGCGAGACCTCGTTTGTTTACCTGGCTACTGAGTATGGCTTTAACCTTTTACAGTAACCTTTAGTTAACTCGAAGAGACCATATGTTTTTGGTTGAGCATGTACATCAATCCTCTCAAAAGCCTTTACCGTTGTTCATAAATAAGCTAAAGTTTTAGTTTTGTTTTAGCCTCACATCTACATGGAAATCTTGTTTTTAGGAGCCCCCAAAACAGAATTTTATTTAAAAATGAGTTACAGTGTGGAACAAACTTTAAAACGCCACTCTTATGTTTTCATGTAGACAAAGGTTTTGAGAACCTCTACTTTTAAAGACCATCAATAACACCTAATAGATTACTGAACCTCAAGTAGAGCAAAACATTCACATACTGTATTATTATTATATTATAACAATGAAAAGATAAGGGTGATGGACAGTAATGTAC
The DNA here is from genome assembly GCA_006937965.1 of Callopanchax toddi. Classification (NCBI taxonomy): domain Eukaryota; kingdom Metazoa; phylum Chordata; class Actinopteri; order Cyprinodontiformes; family Nothobranchiidae; genus Callopanchax; species Callopanchax toddi. Next base: position 995,635 of record SSNR01000069.1, on the reverse strand, counting down.
ACCACATATTGACTCACAACAAAGAATTAGTCATGTGTACCGGACAGGTATTTGTACCAGCATGACTCAACACTGTCCCATACTTTTGTGGTTTATTTCTTTTAGTTCTATAATTATGACTATGACAAATTTTTAGTACATGTGTCAGGACATGTCCATTGAAGTGTCAGAACGTGTTCTAATTTGTTAAATTGTTATGTTCTAAATACGCAATACAGTGTAAAAATAACTCCTTATGAACATTTTAAACGTACATGAAGAAAATTTTTGAAATTACAAAAATGAAACTGAAGTAGTTTAATGGTGGAGGAATTACAGGCATTCAAAAACCTACTGTAAAGTCTGTCATACCCACTTTGCAAGCTTCATGCTAATGCTCCACAGCTCCAGGCATTGCACAGCTACTACAGTATTTTGGTGTCTTCATATGGATGAAGAGAATTTTTGAATCGTGCCATGTTTATGAGGATAATTTTACAAACAAGAAGGCATAAACCAGTAAAAAACTGTTAGTTTATGATTAAATGTGAAGATGTGCTTTATTGCAATATTAAACAAATTCTAACTAGTTAATTAGCCTTGTTGTTTGTGTTGATGACGAGCCCGCTGTAGGGGGCTCATTTCACAGGTAGACATACTAAAGGTTTTTGTTACACTTTTCATTCCTTTTATTGAGTACAAGGATGGCAACTGGACTTCCTTTTAATTTATGAGTTTAAATTAGAACAGGAAAATTACACCTTACACCACCTGAGAAGTACCTGCACTGTGTCTGATAACTCATTTAAAGCATCTGAAACCTGCAGGAGTGATATGATAGAAAGTGTTATTGAAACCACGTTGGTGGTTAGTATATAATTTAGGACACAATTCAACATATTACCTTAACCTAATTCAACATTTATTTATCACTTATGAGAAGTTAGATGTTACAGAAGCGCATTCTTGTGATATAGTGATCTGTCACAACCCAACCGTTTTTAATTCAGGGGAATAAAGGTGATTATATGGACGATACATGGTGTCCCTGTTGGTCTTCCAGCACTCTGATGTCAGTCTGTTTCAAGGGGTCCTGGACTGAAAAGCTTTCAGTGGCAGGTGCGTTACAAAACTGCTGCTCTCCATCCTGTCTGTTGCGTTCGACAGCTCATGAATCACTCATCCACCTACTGTTATACAGAGTTCTTTTTTTCTGGATTAATGCATTCTGTCAGTGCAGTGATGGCATACTGTGCAGCCCCTTTATCATCTTAAACAGCAAGGACATGAGCGAAAACAGAGATGTGGGTATGTTTTAGAAAGCTGCAGAGTGACACATTCTCTAAAACTTGCTCTAGTATTTTAATCCAATAAAAACTCGTAGTAGAACCAGCGCTTGCTGAAACATACATCCGTAGCAGCCTGACACCAAGCAGGAATCGGGCCAAGCTCAGTTTATTAAGAGCTTGGCAAACGGTGCTGCTGTTCTCTGTACATGCCAAGGTACAATCCGCTCTCACCACAGCAACAGAAGAGCAGCAGCTCTCAGTGTTTACCACATGAGAGTAACAGTCCTGGTCCAATCAGTCTCTGAGGAGTAACACTGTCGTGTCAGGTCAAAAAAGAAAAACAAGCTCAAGAGCTTCTCACTCTGTTACATGGGTCTGCTGCCTAAAGATTTACCTAATCACACTGTCAAACATGGCAAGTCTTCAGGGTGAGGAGTGTAAAAGCTTTAAGAATGTGCTCACTTTTTTGGATTTCCTCCTTAAGTTGTTGACATTTTGAACTGATTGCTCCGCCATTCAGTGTGGGAACGATTTTCTGTACTAAAGATAAATCATGGTCACTGGAGCCATCCAGCATTGGTCTCTGGGTAAGCACTCTTATTAGGATTGAAATGAGTGACAATGTCTTATAGTTAAATGAAATGCTGAATGTCAACAGAAGTCACTTGACTGGTTTCATAAAAGGTTGTTTGCTTGTATAATGGTGCGAGTACAGATCCGACAGTAGCAACCTCCTTAAACTCTACACCCAGGCAAACTCTGCAAAGCAGGTTTTGCTGTAAACCTAATCACTACTCCAGATAATCTAGTCATTTTTCTACACAGACTCCAGAACTTCAGCTGATAAAAATGTTGCATAAAGCTACAAAAATGATAAACGAGCTTTCTGTGTTTGTGACTTATCTTTTTGGGTGGAATTGTGAGATGTGGACTCAAGGTAGAAATGCTGTGCCCTGGTAAGGTTAAAAATATAGAGCGAAATTTAAGGTTAAAGGGGTGTTTCAGTACCTTGGTGCTGAAAACCAGAGATTGGTATCTGTCAGTTCATAAAAATAAATTGATGGTTGCAAAGAGACAAAAATTGAAAAAGATCAGCAGTGGTCAAAAGTGAGACCAGGAATTCCTTATCTTGAACTCACAGTGACCCTGAACTCTTCTTCTGCTGGTATGTATTCACCCTGGACCACCTAAGGTCTGTTCTGTTATGTAGATTAGCCAAATTAAGGCCTTAATCTGCATTGCTCCTCCTCAGCTGCTGAATTGTTGGTGTTTGTCAGACAGCAGGATGTTTCTTTGATTCTTTCATATGCACATTTCTAATGATGGTCAGTGGGAATGCTGGGAGAAACTCAACCAATCAGAAGTGTTGAGTGCTCCCCCAACATCCTGAAGGTTCTAGGTAGTTCCACTTCCCTACTAGAGCTGTTATGGTCCTGGTTTCTTTAGTGGAAACACACAAGGGCCTCAGAAATAGACACTAGGCCCATTTCCACTGTAGGAACTTCTGGGTAATTTTACCGGAACTTTGAGGCGCGCGACCATTTCCATTATGCGGGGAATTTCGAGAGGGCCGTCTTCAGGGCCATTTCAGGGACTAACGAAGTCCCTGATCAGGGGCAGGTACTCAGTTCGGCCCAAGAGATTCCCGGAGTGGGAAATGTGGTTAACTCGTGCTGATTGGTTGTGGGATGAAGGAAAATCATGAAAGCAGACGGCGCTGAGATAAATTACCTGTGTGTTGTTGTCGGAGCTTGAAAAATGACCGTGTCTTCGAGGTTGGATTAGTTCGTCATGAAGTATACTCATCCTTCTGTTCAGCACTCCCAATCACTATGGATAAAAACAGCGAAACACGCCGCAACCATTGCTTCTTCGTCCATTGTTTATTTATTTATTATTCTCCGCTTCCTTGTCTGTTCGTGCCTTTATGCTTGTCAGTGACGTCGATGCTGACGTCTTACAAAAGTTCTGGAAAGGTGGGGGCTGTAATGGAGACACAACAACTGAGAGGACCGAGCCACAGGAATGTCCCGGTCACTTTCCCCCTCACAGAAATTACCCCGAAGTTCCGATAGTGGAAACGAGGCTAATGGGTCCTAGAAAAGGTTCCTGAAGTAAAATTACAACTATACATACTCACCAACTTAGCTTGGCGACTTACTCTATATTTTTGAGGTATTTTGGAATTATCTATGTCAACCCCTGCATAGAATGTTGAACTAGGACTAAAAGAAACGTTTAGTCTACCGATGGCGAGGTGCAGCTTGTGGCTGAAGCACTGCAGTCTTGTCCAGCTGTTCAGTTCCACTGCTTTCACAATATTTGCACCATTGTCAGTGGTAATGTAACTCTTCTTTAAGTCCCAATGACCCCAGCGCTTCCTTTAATCCCAGAAACTGAACATCACCTGTAAGATCATGGTGGGCTGCCATGACTTTTTTTGTCCCAGTCCAGCCCTGAGTGGACCCGAGTCAGACCCAAACCAGTGTTGTTTTTTGTTTTCTCCCTTTTGCGGCTGCTGCACGCTGCTCTCACATCGTCAGACAGGGGCTTCTCCAAGTTACAGACAGTACTTTTTATCTCCTCTCACCATGGTTTTCATAGTTTTGTAATTGATTTACTGCAATGCCTTGATTTTAGTGAGGTTACACATCGTAGCCGTAAATGCTATGATTCTAATAATTTACGTAATGATTTCTTTTGGTGTTTCGGTTTGCGGCCTGGGTTTCCTCATTTTCAGTTTTCAGTTTCGGCCAAGAATTTTCATTTCGGTGCATCCCTAGAAATAAACTGTCTGTAGGCATCTGCTGCACAACTTGATCATTGGCCGTCACAGACAAAGTCCTTCTTCATGAGAAGATCTTTGGAAAAAATCTGTAGTCATGGGTTTAACTCGGCGGTCTATGGTCGTACAGTGTGACCATGTGACAGATGCAAGATCTCCACTCTCACGACCAAAGACGAGCTGCAACCGATATCAAACACTACCAGAAAAGTGACTGGGATTTCAAATGAACCAATAGGAGCACACTCAGAGAGCGCAATGAGCCCAAGTGCTTCAAAACAAAACGGAGAGCACGTGAAGGCAGACGTGGAATAGCAAAGAAGCAGAATTAGTTGAACTCTGGCAACATCAGAGTCAGAACCCAACAACCCAGTGTAAATGCATGGGCTTGATTTGTACCCTTTGTTGTTATGTTGCACATTTGTAGCACAACTCTGTGGCACTGCAGCCTAATGTTTCAAGAAACTTTATTGCATCCAGTGCATTTAGTATGGTTAATATGGCTGCACAGTGTGACGAGTCCGAATCCTTAAGGGCGTCTGAGAATTACACAGTGTGAACCAGGAGTTAAAAGATCAGATTCAGAATCATGTTGACCAAACCTTGAACTTAAACCATAATGTAATACTGTGAATTTTCCTGATCACTTCTGGTAAAATGACTTTATTTTGAAGCATCTTTTGTCTCATCTTCAAGTCTTTTCTCTTTTCTTTCTAAAGCTCCATTTTATTTCATTGTATGAGAGCTCTTTTTTAACTAAAGGTCACAGTTGAAAGGTGAAAAAGTGAGCTAATAATGACCCATTCATGGTTCATTAACTCTTTTTTTTCTTGCTACTTCTGAGTTTCGGCCGTGGACAAGACCGAATGAGTGAACCCACTGAGCATGATGGCTCTTTCTGTAAATCACAGTAATGTCTTACTCAGCCCATTCTAAATGTCACATTTATCTGCACAGTTTTCCGTTAATGTAGTTTTAGAAGCCATGAGTTAGAAAGTGGCTAATCTTTAACTTCCTTTATTGACCAGCGTATTGTAAACGCTTCGATGAGCTGCTGACTGGTGAGAGGGGTTATAAAACCTGACAGATGGAACCTCTCAGACTTTAATGCACACATTCACTTAAAAAAATCAGTTCAGAAATCTGATTGAAGCTCAAAAATGCAAGACTTAAGGAAAATATTCAATAACTAAATTGTAACTTGTATAGCTCAAGGCTTCTATGTCGGTAGGTTTAAAAGAAAATGTGGTAAATTTGAGGATTGGCCAGCTGAGAAGAATGTAAGGTGCTTTTCCTCATGGAATGTACTTTCAATTAGGATTTAATTATGTAGACTTAAAAAAAATCTAACACGCAATGAATCACATTCAGATTTTAAAGTTCGGTAACTTCAACATAGACATTAGATGCAGATTTAACAAAAACTATTTACCCTGGTCTGTGATGTGGTTTGAATGCTGCTCTTCATGTTACTCATAAATACAGACACTCAACCCTTGTGGCTGGCTGTGGGATAGGTTTTAAGCCCTGCCCCCTCCTGGTAATAAATGTGCCATAAAAATACACATCTGATATTTACGTGTTTTTCTTGGGTTGCCTGTTGATTCCTGTAATTTAAACATTGCAGCTGCATGTTCAAATATATATTGTATGTAATTAGTTGTTTGTTTATTAAAAAAATCTCTGATTGTGTGCAGGTGATTAGGCAGACCTACATCCTGAATGAGTAGTACACAATCTGGTTCCAAAAGTACAACGTGGCAACGCCTGTATGTGTGATATCACAGTCCTATCTCGTTGACAACCGAAGGAGACAGAGACTCATCCTCTGTCTTTATATATATGTCAATGCCACAGCTCAGTGTGGGTTTTAAATGACTCATGTTCATGCAATAAGCTTATCAGAAGATGTGCTCCATCAGTGTGTAGGATGAGCAGATAAGATCATGTACGTCTTGTTTGGTTTGTCTCTGTTTCTTATCAGTAGGATTTAAAGTGTTTTACATGGCCCAGCCAAGAAATAATTAACTGCTCATCCATACGGAGTTTTTCCTCCTGTTCAGCTACATCTAAGGTGGTTCACCTCATTAAAGCTCATGTATCTTTTGGATTCTCTGATTCACAAGGTTTTCCCATTAGTCGTTGATCAGGGATCAGTCTGAAGGCAGGTGAGTCCTTTATTCTGTCCCTCTGAATTCGTGGTTCTTTAAATAAGATGTGTAAACGTTGGTCCTACTGACCTTTGTACTAAGTTGTTGACCTGATAACTGTCCTCCTGAAACACCTGATCACTGAGCAGTCACATGGTTTAAATGAAGCTTCTATTCTTTTCATTTTAAGGAAAATTTTCAATTATTATTAATCAAATTATTTGAAATATTTGAGGAATCCTTTCAGACCTATGTGAGTGGATTTTTGTTCAGTCAGGTTAAACTTCTTATTAAGCTCCACCTTCTTGTCCAGATGTTGGATTCTCTTGGTTTAAAAGTAGAGATGCACCAGTCCAGCTTTTCAGTCCCGATACTGATCCTGATATTTGGGCTTTGTGAATTGATTGATACCCAATATTAGGCTTGGGCAGTATCCAGATTTTGATACTGTCAAACTTCCTCCACATTTTCCCACGGTGTACTGTATTACCCTGACCAGTTGGACTGGGACCATAATTAGGCTCAGGCATTTTCAGTCATGCCTCCCACCATGAGCACTTCTAGTTTATGTTTGGTTTGGACAGCTACATTGTGGGTTGTCCTGGGGGGAGGGATATCCTGCTGTTGACTGAAGCCCTAAGCGCACGCTAACACACCCGCGGCTGTATGAGCTCGTGCCGCAATAAGGAAGTGCTGATTAAAACAGGCCGCTCGGATAGCGTCTCACCGGCAGTCCAGCGCTGATCGTGCGTTTTTTTCATGATGGTATTGAAACTGATACCGTTGCTATTTTTAAACACCACCTGTATATGGTATTACCATAATACCACCCAAGCCTACCCAATATCCACCAATACTAATGCAAACACTAAAATATTATAATATCACACATAATAAACCTCAAACATAATATAACTTTGACTAGAAAACCCTCAAAATGGTCTAACATGAGCTACAGTGTAAAGTAATGTAGTTTGCTCATATAATTTCTCTGCTCATAATTAGGATAAGGTGTAGTGAATATTATTGGATCCAGTATCAGCCAATTTTATCGATCCACCATTAAAGCTAAAAGGCCTGGATCGGCACTGATATCAGATCCAGTATCGTATCGGCGCATCCCTATTTAAAAGTCAGTTGGGTTTCTTGTGATCTAATTTATAAAAACAAAAAAAAATTTGTATTTGAAGCAGAAGCAGCGCAACCTCTGTCAGGTGCAGTTTATTGTCCCGAAGAGAGGACAATTTAAGAGTGTCTTAGTTTTTTCTGTGGTCTCTCTCTACTTCTTTCCTTTATAAAAAGTCTAGACAGCTTTTGGATTGCACACTCCTCATGCCTGGTTTCCCCGGTGAGGCTCAGGACTCTTCATTAAGCATCAATAAAATTCATTCGTAACTCCTCGCTTTCCCTTTCTTTACCTCTGCTTTAATCTTTTCTCCTGAAGGTTCCCTTCGTCTGGTCTTCCCCTCGTCCTCTCATATGCAGTCCAACCTTTCCTCACCCCTTTCCCACACCTCTTCATTTTATCCATCTCTTCATTGCAGGCCTTTTCCTTGAACAATCTTTTAAGCCTGTCACCGCCACCCTGCCCTTCATCAGAGGCTGACGAAAGTCTGGCTGATTAATGGCGTCTTTTCTCAGAACTGCAAGCACCGTATTCAGTCCTCGCTGTAACTGATGGAGACACCGACTTGATCTGATCCCTCGCCTCTCATAATTAACATCTGCCATGCCACCAAAATGTATTTCAATTGATGAAAATGTTATTAACGTTTTTGATTTAGCAAACAGTAAATAACCCACTGAGAAAGCTTTTCAAGTTTCTTGTGGTGAAGACGGTAATGGTTTGCAAGAATTTGCATCTTTGTAGTGAAAATAAATCTTTTGTTTCTGACCAGGAGTTTTAGGGGGGCATCATACCTCCGTGTTTGACCGATATGAAGCGTGTTTGTTGCTTGTTTAGACAGGAAATAAATTCTGTTTGTACATGATGAAGATATCTCCTCGTATTGAGAAATGCACACAGAAAAAACCCTCCTCAGCCTCTAAGCTGGCAATGACAAACAAGGTAAACGACCTCAAACTGAGTTGTCAGCATCATTTACTGAACTCCCATTTCATCTTCACCTCCTTTTATCCTCCCATCCTTCCATTTTTGCTTGTATTTCTCTCAGACTTCAGTTCTGATGGTCACAACCCATCACGTCACTTTCTCATTGTCTGTTTCTGACGGGATGATTTAACGTAATTCCACACAGATACTGCCGAATTTCCTGCAAGTTTTTTGCTTCAGATATATTTCCCACCCCCACCAGAGTCACCCCTTCCTCCCCCTGCACACCCATAAATGTCAGCAGTAAGTTGTAAAATGGGCCTGGGCTGTGCCCTGAGGTCTGTGGCGAGGGAGTAGTGATCCAGTAGAGTTGAGGGAGGATGTTAGAAGCTGAGGTTGTTGCATCTTCCCTCTGGTTGCCCTGCAGCATAAACATGAGGCGGTACTGAGGAGTAAATGCTTCGCTTTATGGAGGGGAGTTCTTAGAAGGTGAGGAAAGGTTGACTCCAGAGCAACAGCTTTGTGTTCATCTCGACATCAGGGATTTGAAGGTTTAATTAACTAAGGTTTTTGAAAACAAAGAGGGAATTTAATCAAAAGAAAATGTTTTTTTACATGAATAAATACATGTAATTTATAATGCAGCGTTTTTATATACGATGCAAGATGTAGAAAAACTTCACAATAATGCATTTTTCTTAAGATGAAGCTTGAAACTATTTTTGTTAGTTTAGGAAAAAATCTGACAAAAATGGTCAGTGTCCTGCACAATTAAAAAAAACAATAAAATACAGAGAACAAAGCTTAGATTTTGTCATTTGGAGCTCATGTATCATCGAAACAAATTCTCATAACATCTGGGTGGGTCAGGTAATAAAAAAACAATCAGTTAGCGGAGCGAGCTGGATCGTCTGAGTGGGAGTGACGTGATGAGAAAGTGACCTCACCCAATGGGGTGTTTTTCATTTTGGAAGCATCTGGAATTTTCAATAGATCTTTCTAATTTTGAGGTTTTAATTGTTCCCATCTTGTTCAGCTAAACAGAGAACATCTGACACCGAGTCATAACTAGATGTGAGTTTATGTTGATACAGGTCTTTTCTGTAATTAAAACATGTTTTTGTGCTTTAAACCTACAAACAGTACATCACCAGTACCATTTCATTTGAGTTTTGATGTATTCTTCAGTTTTTGGTTTCCAAATATACTGCAGTTTATTTTACCTAAATGTAATCACAACTTGTTATTAGTAATAGTAGTATTTCCAGTTCATTTCCAACTGTGTTCAGAAGCAGCTCCAGTTCTTTCCCAGTGATAAACAATAGGGTGTCATCTGCTAAGAGAAGAAAGTTGAAAATGTTGTTTACTTTATTGATGTTGTTGGTAAAGTTTAAATACTTTAGCCCTAACACTGAACCTTGGGGTACTCCACATGGTGATTGTTTTGTAGTTGGTTTAATGTTTAGAATTTTTGAGTATATTTGTCTTCCTGTAAGATAACTATTTATACCAGTTGTACACCATTCCTCTTATTCCATATTTGTATTATTTAGTAAGTAGGATATTAGATCTCGAGATCTAAGTATTGTAGCCTCCCCAAATAGGCTACATCCTCTGACCTTTGACCTCTGTTGACCATCACAACAATAATCCATCTTTTTCCCAATAACTTGGAATACAATCACTCTTGGATTATGTTTTAACCTGAATCAAGATTCCTACAGGTGTCCAACTGTCCACTTTCAAGTGTCCATCTCCCAGATGACCTTAACTGGACACTAGCTGGTCTAATAAAACACTCTCTGTAAAGGAGTCTCTTCTTTAACACCAAATGACTGGTGTTCCAACTGTAATCTCTTGTTTACAGAACATTCTCTGGTTGTTCCTTTTCAGGGTCACCTACACACTCACACCCAAAGTGTTATAATGCTTCTCTGCTATTTCATGCATTTTCTACATTATAATGTGAGTGTTAACGGGCGGAAGTCATGTGACTTGGTAACTCCCTCACAGTCCCTTGTCTAATCAGAACGATTCACAACTCCACTAACTCAGTTCTGATTAGTACACTTAACATCTTCTGATTGGTTAAATTTAAGATAACTCGTCTCAAAACTAATACTCAGTTCCGGTACGAGTCAGTCTTGTCTTGTCTTGACAGTCTTGTCGAGTCTTTATACAGTCTCAGTCTTGGTCTGAGCTACAGCCTGAAAGCAGTTGGAGCTGCTATGCTGCTATCTTAGCTGAACCCTTATCAGCTTTGAACAAGGCCTCTCAGCCTCTCCGTCACCACGGGAGAGATCAGAAATGACTTCAGCATGCCTGCTGAAATGCCTCCCTTGCTGACCGGGACATATCCACGGACTGTCCGGCGAGGTCCTCGGCGGCCACGCCTTCCAGGACCACCACTCCGAGTCTGGGGACTCCAGCCTCAGCTCGTGGAGAAACCAACGCCTGCCAGATCTAGGAGCGTCCACCTTTCAGTGAGCGAACACCACTTTCTGATCGAGAGGTTTGCTTTGATAAAGCTTAATTCTTCCAAACTAAATTAAGCCAAAACTAAATTCCATAACAACTCAAATTAGCCTAAATTGACTCTTAAAGTCCTAACTAGGTTAACTAAATTAACTAACTTCCCTAGTCATTAAAACATATGCTACGGTCCGTTAAAACTCACAATTAACCTATCTTTAACATCCTCAACATGTTTAAGAATATTAATTGTGTTTACATCAAACTTTCAAACTGTCTTATCTGTCTGTGTTCTTAGGTTTTTCAAATTAAATGGTTGTTCAATCCTTATCTGGTCTCAGTTCACGTTATTAATAAGGTATTTCAATTCACTGTACTCTTTCAAAGAACCTAGATAATTCCTGTAAACACTGAATATAAGTGATAGTATTGGAGATATTTGCTCCATATAAAACTTCCAAAACTTATTAGTGAATTTACAGAGGGTGTAGTTAAAATAACAAATAGTTATTTCAAAACGCTACAGTATGCTGCTCATATTGCATGATTTCTTAACTTGCCATAGATATTTCCATTACTGAGCTGATAGTTGCCATTACTCCTGACCCTTTGCTCTGAATCCATACTACTGAACTACTTTTATTTATTTATTTTTTTGATTAAGTTATCCAAGCTGCTACAAATATTTTTTCTACTATTTTAGAGAACTGAGATAACAGAGACTGGCCTGTAATTAGATGACTATTTTCATCATCTGATTTATATATTGGTATTACGGTATCATCATTTTACTGGAAACATGCCTGATTAAGTGATTTATTACAAATGTATGCAAAAGGTTTTGCAAAACATTTTATTATTCCATGACATGTAAAACCCTCACACTCATTTTTCAGATATTTTGAAGAATCTTGTAATATTGCTCTTTTTCATTTTACACATCGGCCATGTGAACAAATTATTTGTCAATCAGATCAGTTGGAGCCACTGACATGTTGGCAGTAGTTCACTGTCTTGGTCTGCTTTTTCTCTTTAATAATTCCGTCTATAATATTTTACTTCTAGCTCTGTCTTTGTTGAGCTCTGCCCATCTTTCTTCCCCTCCAGTCTTTTTGCTTCCCTACATCCCTGCTCACTCCATACCTCTTTTGTTCTCTCTCTTCATCACCAGCGCCCTCTGTCACCTGTCCCCTTTTATTTCTCCCCTTTTTGTTCTTCTGGCTCTACATCTCTCTCTTGTCACCCATCTTTTGAGTCTACTTCAGTTCTTTTTTCCTCTCTACACTTTCACCTTGCTCCTCCCCCTCCCTTTTTCTTTATTATCTTCCTCTTGCCTCCCTGTCCCAGCAGAGTCTCTATCATTGTTGAAATCTTGCCTTTCCTGCATACTTCGGATGGTTTTCATAGCTCACCCTTCATTGACAACTCATCTCTCTAAGAGTGTCTGCCTCTTGTTAACCAGCAGCTAAATGACATTTTTAAAGCAGTGATTGACCCTGACAGTTTCCTATAAAGTGCAAATAAAATGTAAGAAGAAATACAGGATTAAATAAACTTTCCTTTAATGTTGCTTGTTTGCAGCAGTCGTAAACTATCCTTTTCTCCATCCCAATGAATGCCTTAAAATATTAAGTTTTTTAAAAATCTAGAAATTGTAGTGAGATTTTAAACCATTTACGTTTGTTAATGTAATGGTAACATCAATTGAAAGAGAAAACGCTCTTAAACAAGTAAACTGACATAACCTTATATCTCCAATTTTCATCACTTTCATGTTTTTCCATAAATCAGCTCTGCTGGTCATCTTTTAGATCTATCAGTGGTTTTATGAATGAATTTTCAAAGAAATGTGTCCAGAAATGCCTGAGACGTTGTACTGCATCGCAGTTCTAAAACCCAGTACATGGTTCTTTTTTTTGAGAGTCGTCGTCCATTGAGGGTTCTGCTAATGATGTGTTGATAATAAAAATCTGTGTTGATGATTAGGTTGACTAACCATTGCAGCCCTATACGCATCTGTAGGACTTTTTTGGAAAAGATGTTTTAAATACAAGAAAACCATTTGCTAATTTGTCACTTGCACCAGTGTCTCTCTAGCCTGTTAAGCCAGACTATATATGTGGATATATAGTCTGGCCACGATTCACTGAAACGACGCATTCATAGGGCCGGGAACAGCGGTTGTCAATCAAACTGTCTTCACATGCTATTGGATGGTGCTAGGACCAATCAGAGCCGATTAGCGACAACCAGTATCAGCTGGTAGATTAAACTTTTACCGTATCCAGTTGGCAAAACGGCCAATGCATTCTTTTTCAAAATAAAAGTGTCTCTATCTTTTTGCGTCTTAGAGAAAAACTCAAATCTAAATCATCTAAAGTTGATGACAAAGCCGTTTGAAATGAACGCAGCTCCCGAGCTGCCGCCATGTTGTTTAAATTCAGAGTCGGAGCTCTGCCGTCATCTGCTAATCCCACCCACCAAACCGTTAGAGCATTGTGATTGATCCGGTACGACACTGACTGGACCAATCAGTGGGCTGCTGAGGTTCCAGTGGAGCAAGAATAGACCAACGTCTGCAGAGCTGAACTGATGGTCTAGTTTAGATTAGTGTCTCTCATGATGAGTTTTGCTCTTGTCGGGGAACTACTTCCTGTTTCTAGAGGCCATGTTTGTTTTGAGTAATGTAGGTGGGTGTGGTCCTAACTGTAGATAAATAACTAGGGGCAGCTGTGGCTTAGGGGAAGAGAAGTCGCCCTTCACGAGGGAGATTGGGGTTCAAACTCCAGGTCAGCTATGGGTTGAAGTGTTCTTGGGCAAGTTACTGAAGCTCCAACTGCCTCCCAGGACTGCTGCTCCTCAGGGATGAGTCAGATGCAGAGGACAAATTCCACTATGTTGTGTTGTGTTGAGTTTAAATATGTGGCCACAAACCCCCCCCCCCCCCCCCCCCCCCCCCCCCCCCCCCCGTTCCTTCCTTTCCTGTTATAACCAGGAGGGCACATTATGTTCTCATAGAGGTACTCAAGAAACTACCTGGTGCTGATGTCTGGCACACACGCCATCATTGTTAGTTTAGTCCGCGGTGGGGGGCTGCAGCTTGTCTGTGTGTATCACTGAGCATCTGCGGCCGTATGAGCGCTCCTTCACAGCGCCGCAAAGCAGAAAATTACAATGAGCCTCTCAGCTCATGCTGCAACTTGTCACTGTGTTATCATAGGCTGTGCTCCACTACATAACACACCGGTGCAAGAAGGCGCATTGTGGCAGGAGGAACTGGTGCGCATTCATGATTTTTACCGCACTTGCGCACCAATTGTGTACACCTCTGGTTATATTGCCACCTTAAAATGACTGAAATGTCCCTTTAAGACATCCAGGAAATCAACAAAACACTCAACTCCATCAAATGAAGATAAAAAGAAAAACTAGTTAAAGAGGATCTCAGAACATTTCAGAGAAACACAAAAGCAAATTGTTCCTGTACATTTCAAACCCAACCCTCTTAGACAGAGCCTGGTTCACTCTAAGGACAAGACACCCAAACACACGCTCAGCGGCGTCGTATCTGCAGTTCAGTGCAGCGTGGAATGTTTTGACAGCAGCAGCTACACGAGTAGATAGCATAGCACAGAAATCAGTCCATCTACTGTATATCTCAAACACAAGGGGCAATCTTTAGAGAACAGGAAAGTGGACATTTTAGACGAGGGAGACAGGTTTGAAAAGGGAGTGGAAAAACATGATCGAAACCACTACATGTACCAGATACCAGAGTATCAAAATAACTCAAAACGTAGGACATTGCAAGGATTAAACATCAGTGCTATTATTACTCTAAATCATTTTTAAAAAGCCAAAAAGAAACATTTTCAGTTATTTTCTTGGTGTGGACACTTAAGGGTTAAACTGCTAGTATTTAAAAACAAAATTTGCCCTATTAAACATAATTACACTGAGATAGCTGTTAGATCATGTTTCTGCTTCTTTCTCTCACAGTTAAGCGTGTCTGTATAACCACAAGTTATCCCTTTGCTCATGCAAACAACTCCCTCCCTCCCATGTGCTGCTGCTGCTGCTGCTGCTTTCTCGGTCTGCTGATGACACTGAGAGTGTTCCTGCTGTGGCCTTTGTGGTGCAACACTGCTGGATGTGCAAAGTTACTCAAGTGGTTGTTTGGCTTTTTATTTGAGATGCCACTAAAAAGGTCTCCAGAGTAAAGAAAACCCAACAAATCCAGGCCAAAAGCTGCTAACTGAGGTTCACTGAGGCATGACGGTTCATTCCCAGAGCAACAAGAAACCTGGAAGTACCTGAGAATCTAAACATTTTAGTTTTTACTTACTAAATGTTCATATAGCTTCAATAAAAAGTCTCAGAATGGTAAAATATTTGAGTTGATCTAGTTTAGAATGGACTGGTTAATCTGATGTTGTAACTTTATGTTTTTATAGTTACTGTTCTCAGTTTAACTGGTTTTAAATTTGAATTTGATCTGAAAAATAAAAAACTGCTCTGTGTAATTTGAAAAACAAATTATTTTAAAACATTTTTAATGCCACTTAACAACATTCTAACATAGTTTAGCTTTAAATATATTGTTGTGATAAAAAAAGAGAAAGTTATTAATAAAGTGGTTCTCTGGCATTTCTCTAACAACCAGCCAATCATATGTTTCAGACCGAAATCAACTATTGGACAATCCGGCTGTCTGTCTCACCAAATCGCAGCACTTCTGCACTTCCTTGGGTCCTTTATTCATTGGACGCTGGCGCATTTTTCAACAGAACTTCAAAGTTAGAGGAGAGAAACAGCCGGCTGCTGCTACTTCAATTTTAGGAAAAAATATCAGAGTCCCAAAAAGAAAAACACCTTTCCAACTAGCCGAAAACAAAGAATGTTTGGACGTAGAAAGAGGAAAAAGCAGGGTGAACATTGGCATAACGTTTCAGTGACTGGTGTTCTGCTGCCATAGCTTAGTCAGGGACTAAGAACGGTCATCCACTGATCAGGTCAGCCGGTTGATCCCCGGTTCCCACTGACAGTGATGAGTGATAAGCTCTTTAAAATAAATCGCAGGGTTGGGTTTTGGTTTCTTTTTTTACAACGGTCATTAAATTTAAGTTAATTTAATAACTTAGGTTGATGTTACTGAGTCTGTTTTTAAAAATAAAATCTTAGGAGACAATAATCCCAAGTGGCCTACACTTTGATCTACTAATCCAGTTGCATGGTGGATATTAACAGATATTATTGTTTTGTAGTTATGGCTGACCTTAGAGCTGCCCTCTTCTATCCCCTCTGTTTGTATAATACATTTGAACACACATCTTTCTTTATACATCCTGATTTAAGTGTCTGCTCGAGTATTCTCTCTTTTTGTTGACGCTAACATTAATCACTTTAAAATCTTGTGATTTCCATATAAAATGTGTCATGTTTGGCTGTGAAGTTACTGTTATTTTCAGCTGTCATCTTCAATGCATTTACGGTGGAATGAAAATACCTCACAGTTTTGTTTCTGTGAAAATAGTCTTGTTAGACTTTAACTTTCACGCCGCAAGCTGTCAGATTTTCCACGCACATAAAAAATTGGACTCGCCCCGGAGAATTATTAGAGCACATCTGTGCAACATTACTTGAAATCATTCCTTTGCCTTTTAGATCGGCGCGGATGAAGGGTGGTCGAGGAAATGGGATGATAGGGAGGTTACGGAGATTGTTAGTTCCCATGTGTGTGTTTGTATGTGTGTGTGGGCTGCAGACGAATGGATGTTGCCCTCCAATATGGTTTTAATGAAACCTTTTCCACTCCTCAGACACTTTCATTAAAGCTGCAGGTTTCTCCTGTCAGTCCTGCTCGCACAGCCACAATGCGGAGAAGTCCTAAAAGACTCAAAGATACAAACAGCTTTTTATTGCTCTGACATTATTTTCAGTTTTTTCCTCTGTTTATCTCTCACATCTCTCCAATCCTTGCATACATTTTCTAATCAGCATCCATAATGTAAGAAGTGCCTTTTGAGATGATGACATGACTTATTTCAGATCATGCTTTATTTTACATTTAAAGCTATATTGTAGTTATTTCTGTTACCTGCTTGTTAAACACAGTAAAAGCATGAGGATATGTCTTCATCTGTCTTCTTTTGTGGTGAAAAGGTTTGTCTGCAAATTTGCTTAATTTTGGTGCTTTATTCAAAAACAAAACCAACACATTAGGAAATGTTCCTAAATTATTGAAATTCATTGTGAACATATGATCCTGTTAGTGATAATGATTTATTAGATGAATACTAAGTTACACATTTATGCTTAAAAAACCAAACGTTTTCTTCTTTTTCTCTCAGTATTTCCCTTCAGGGGTTTCTACAGCTACAACACAACCCCATCCTCTACTCTCCCACCAATCAGCTTCATGTCCTCTTTGGTCTTCCTCTAGGTCTCCTGCCTGGCAGTTCTCACCTAAGCATCCTCCTAAGGATGTATTCACTATCCCTCCTCTCTACATGTCAAACCATCTCAGCCTGACCTCTCTGGTCTGACCATGGAGGTTCCTTCCTAACTTCATCTGCTAAAAAAACCCAAACATCTTAATTATAATGAATAAAAAACAAATATATATATTTGTTTTTTATTCATTATAATTAATTACTGGGTAAAGCTGGGCAATGTGGCCAACATTTCATATCCCAATATAGCTCATTTTATATGTCAATAACGATAAACATACGAAACATAGAACACCTTGTAAATCTCCGCCTCCTCTGTGGCCCGACATGCATCATATAAATCAGGTAACATGACTTCAGTCATGTGTTTTCAGCTAGGCATTTCACATCTCGGTTTGAGTGTAACTCAAAACTCCACCGTGTAGATTGGACCCATATCTTTGCAGATGTGCTTGGCAAGCGCAGCAGTAATCTCCTTCCATCTGCGGGAGCTAGGAGCTACATGGCGTGCAACAAGTTGTCTGGTCCATGTTGGTCTTTTTATATTTAAACCACATCCATGCAACAGAAGTTGTCCCTCTTTTAGGTACAAGCTCCTCAGTTTGTGTTAGCTGGTTGTTGACTGGTTTAAAACTCGTCTGCCTCCTTGTTTGTTTGTGTTTAGCTGCATGCATGGGCATGCCATGGCATTGTTATTTTATAAAATTGTGACTATCTCCCCTGTCTTCCACTTCACGGATGTTGTTAGTCCTGTGAGCTAAACTGAATTTTTATTATAATTTGGGTAAAAAGAATTCACAATAACAATTTGCTTTGTTTTGTAAATGGAGCTAGTGAATTTTAAATGTCTAATCATGGGAAATAAAACATGTTAAATCTGACATATTTTATTAGAAACAATAATTACTACAGTAAATTATTAATGCAACTTTAAATGAGTTTTGGATGACGACTACTGAGAACTATTGCTCATCGTCGTTTGTGGTTCTACAGACGTTTTTAGCACCCGATGTGGGGCTAAAAATCCTAACTGAGATGAGTTTTTCAACATTTCTACCTCTGGCAGCGATATGATGAATCATAGTGACTGTGATGAACGGCCGCTGTACTTTATGCCCACATCTCCTCCCCCCTTTTACAATCAGTTTAGTGGGATGAGCTACAAATGAGACAGGATGAGCCATAAATGAGACAATCAGGAAGATATACATCATGTCCTCTGCTTCTTCCTCTGGAGTGTGCAGCTGGGAAAAAATGGTACAAACGTCCTCTAGATGGAAAAACAGATGAGAGGAGGGAGACGACTGAATAAGGGATTTTATTTGCAGCTACTGTCAGAAAGGACTGAAAAGGTAGATTATGTTTTATGAATTTGAGGTTCTTTTATGAATGCAAAAAGTTCAAGACAACAAAACAAACTAATAAATCTGGAACATCATTTTGAAGTTTGATTCTTGTACATAACCAACAGGCTAAAGGTAAAGAAAATGTTTGAAGTTACCAATGTAAAAGATATTATAAAACATCCATGCACATAAGACGGTCAGGATAACAACTGCAACCATGACGCTAAGTGGTTAACTGGTTGCATAAGAATGGACGTGATGTGATTTAGCAGCTAGGACACGCCGACACGTCCATCGACTACAGGGGGTTAAAGAAAAAAATATTCTTTGAAAACAGTTTTAGGTTTAAACTTGGCAAACACCAAGAGTTGGTTCAACAAATAGAGAAACGTAGCCTCTGTACCTTCAGTGGGAAGCTTTTTTTCCTCTTTAGAAACTATTTGATGCAAAAGAGCTGATCAGTTTCATCACTGTAGATTTTAATGACGATGCAGTCTGCTGAATATTGTTTTTCCTCCTAAATGGACCTATTTGGCACTTAAAGATGAGTTAATGCCAGTCATGATGTCTCTGTTGGCTTGTTTCCAGCATTTATTATCTTACATAAATGCACAAATTGGTTGGCAGAGTTTGGGGTTTTAACTTCTTCTGTATTTAGGAAATAAATACGTTTATGTTCTCGGAATAAAAACAGAAGATTTGTTATGGTATTGCGATATTATGCATCACATTTCAAACATTAATATTGTTTATTTCATATCTATATCCCATTTTATAAATAACTATGGTAAAGAAGGGAAAGTTGTGACTAATTTAGTGAAGTTTAAGCTCAGTTTGATTATCCTGATTATTCCAACCGGAGTCCAACTAGTTAATCTCAGCGACGTTTCCAAAAAGGACTTTAATGAATCAAGTTGTGCTTTGGATTTTGAGCCATCAGAGGAGTCCCGCTGCTGTGTTTACAGGGCAGAACCAGATTGTAGACTCTGCAGTATCCTTGCACACCAGGAACACACATGATCAAATCAACAGAATGCACAAATGCAGTGTTTGTGTCTGATTCTGTTTTCCTGATCAAGGCTTCATGTTGGAGTTCTTTTCTTTTTTTTCTGTCTTATTAGCTGAGTTTGCCTCATAAAGATGTAAAATCTAAAGAGAAAATGCAAAAGAGGGAAAATGTGGAAAATAACAACAGCAGCAGCAGAGAGATGAGATTAAATGTGAACAAATGAGGATGTAAACAAAAACAATGTTCTCCTTTTGAGAATTTGACGGTGAGTCATCCATTGATTATTATTCAAGACCGGTTTTAAAAATGTTCATTGTGATGGGACAGGCAGCAGAGCCAAGGAGAGCAACGCAACATTTTAAACACTGCTGGGCATTTCAGTGTGACTGGAAGCAGCGCTCTGTGTATGCCAGGCAGCTGTTGGGTTTGTTTGGATTCTGGGATTCTCAGCTCTCATCTATGATCGACTAGTTTTATCCCAGAAGGAGAAAACTACAGTTTTAACTCTTTATGTTGTGGCAACACATTTTCTCTAACAAAATATTAAATAATTTACCCAAAAAAGGCCTTTCTCTGAGTAGCTTCAGCGTTAGAACTAAGAAAACTAAAGGTATGTTATTGTCTTTGGATATTTGTGTGTTTATTGTGAATATTTACCACAAATCCTGAGGCATCCGTTGACATATAGCGTGATATTTGTGAAGTTTGAACAGCAGATGCTTAACTGAGCGTACGGTTCACATAACAAGATGTCTTGAGAGTTGGTGTGTGAGTGAGGGAGAGTACGGCAGTGCAGGTTTGTTTCTGTAATCTCCAGGATGTGCACATTGTCAACATTACAGCTTAGCCTACGTCTTTAGCTGACTTTTAAAGTGTAGCTGGCCAGTGGGTGACATTATTTGTGTGTGTGCACATTTGAAGCGTACACTGGTTTCAGGAAGGAGATTTTTTATGAAGAGGAAATGAGAGAACAATACTTCTGGCCTGAGTGGAGCACAGTCTGGTCAGTCAGGCTGCGAGTTGGTGTGAACAAAGCTGGCTGTACTCTATAATATTTTATGGCAACCAAACCTAAATTTGAAAGCTGTTGCTGTGGTTCTACAAAGCTGTGTGTTATTAGTGAGAACCCTACAAAATAAAACCGTCGGATGGAGAGTAAACAGATGAACTGAAGCTGAAACCTTGACATTTCTTCTGAAATGAGTGTGGGAGGAAAAGTCGGTATATAGGTTCTTAATGTGTAGCAATGTGCTGTTTTAAAGTGTGAGACGGTGGTGGTGATGGTCCCCCAGGACTCTCCACGGTCAACAACCTTGTGAACTGTGCCGACAACTCCTGCCTCATGATAAATGTGACACCAAAGACACAACAAAGAATCTTCAGCAGGAGGAGGAAAACAGCTAGATGATGAGCAGAGTTGCTGTTGTTCCTATTTGGACAGCTTATCTCACAGAGTGAAACTCACTGCGTTGTTTCCAACCAAGCTATTGTGCACCTGCAAGGTCAAACTATACAAGAACATGGAAAGCCTACAGAACCCTTGGGAAAGTGTGTTTATGGTGTGTGTGGGTGAGAATTTGTGCCCTTTGAGAGAAAAGGTTGTTTGTTGATCCCAAGGTTGTTGGTTTAGTTTTAGAGCCCTTACTGTCTACACTTCAGCGTGTTTTTAGGAAGGAATTGAACCCCAAACTGCTCTGATTTCCTGTGTTCCTAACCCTCATTATTAAGTTTCAAATGATACACCAAACTCCACTTTTATGAATGTGGGATCAAAGCATGTTCACCGTTGATGTTGATGATGTTTTGATTGTGCTTTAAGGTTTTAGGGACAGTTTCCAGTACCGTAATTTCCGGACTATAAGCCGCTACTTTTTTCACTTGCCATGGACCCTGCGGCTTTTACAATGGTGCGGCTTATCTGTGGGTTTTTTAACGGCCAGCAGGGGCGCACTATCAAGGAAACACCAGAGAATAGGCGGGACAGTTCGTGCCAAATAAATAGAGCAACACAAAGCAACGAGAGCATAACAGAGTAGGAAAGCGAGACAGAGGAAGTATGGAAAACAAACGGAGAACTGCATATGATGCTGCTTTTAAGTTAAAGGCAATTGATCTGGCTGTGAAAGACGGAAATAGAGCTGCTGCGCGTACCCTTGGCATCAATGAGTCAATGGTGAGACGTTGGAGACGACAGCGTGAAGAACTGGGTCAATGCAAAAAGACCAAAAAATCCTTTAGAGGTAAGAAAAGCAGATGGCCAGAGCTTGAAAACTTTCTTGAAGACTGGGTGAACACGCAGAGAGCAGACGGCCGGGGTGTTTCCACCGTGCAGATCCGACTGAAAGCCAAAACAACCGCCAATGAAATTAATATTGAAGATTTTATTGGTGGACCATCATGGTGTCTCAGATTTATGAGACGAAAAGGACTGTCCATCAGGGCACGGACGACTCTGTGTCAGCAACTCCCTCCAGACCACGAGGAGAAAATAGCGAACTTCCGCGAATTTACACAGAAAAAGATGAATGAACATTCCATCGGACCGGACGAGATCATCAACATGGATGAAGTGCCTCTGTCCTTTGACCTGCCTCTTACAAGGACTGTAAACAAGAAAGGTGAATCGTCCATCACACTGAGAACAACCGGCCACGAGAGAACAAATTTCACTTGTGTTCTGGGCTGCACCGCATCTGGAGTAAAGCTTCCACCGATGGTGATTTTTAAAAGGATCACTATGCCAAAAGAAAAATTCCCAAAAGACATCTTGGTAAAAGTCAACCAGAAAGGGTGGATGATGGAAAACATAATGAAGGAATGGCTAAATGAGTGCTACGTCAAGCGACCTGGCGGATTTTTTCACCAAAAAAAAGCGTTGCTCGTTCTGGACAGCATGAGGGCTCATATAACGGATTCGGTGAAAGCAGCCATCAAGAGCACAAACTCTATTCCAGCTGTGATTCCTGGGGGCACAACGAAGCATTTGCAGCCACTGGACATTAGTGTGAATCGTGCTTTTAAAGTGGCACTCCGAGTTCAGTGGGAGGCATGGATGACCAGCGGCGAGAAATCGTTCACCAAAACTGGTCGCATGCGAAGAGCAACCTTAGCTCAAGTCTGCCAGTGGATCCTGACAGCATGGAAAAGTGTGAAAACATCCACGATCACCAACGGGTTTCGGAAAGCTGGACTGTTGCGTGACGGTGATGAAGAGGATGGCGCGACAGCTGAAGCCGTTCTTCTGAGGCTGTTCGATTCAGACACCGAGGAAGAGGAGTTCGTTGGTTTTGAAGGAGAAAGAGTGGCTGACGAGTCCATTCTGGGTCTGTTTGTTTCAGACACTGACGACGAGGACTTTGGGGGTTTTAGTACAGACTAAAACGATGACACGGGACTGATCTTTCTGGTTATTTTGATAAAATAAACGGCAGCGTTACTGCACATTTAGAGCTGTGTTGGCAGTTTTCAGAAAAGATGCTGGTTATTTTGTTAAAAAGAAAACTAATTTAGCCCTTTAACGTTATTGCCTTTTCAAGCGTTGCTTTGTTTTGTTATATACTGCGCTACTACGGTAGGCCGACTGCAGGACCTGCGCTGGGAGCGCATTGTTTTATTTTTACACGCATAAATGTGTTTCATCAGGTCAAAGATGTGAAAGTTTGTTTGATTGATTGATTAAAAGATTTTTTGTTGTTTTTTAAATGTTAATAAACGGGACGCTTTGCGTTCCCAAACAGTCATCTCTGTCCCGAGTGGTTGACTTTTTTCCCTCCTGTCATTTTGACTGACAGGATTTTAAAAAATCCGGTCATAATCTATTTTTATCCATCACTTATTAATTAAAAAATTATAATAATTACATTTTCAGTAGCATTATTTCATTACTTTTGTATATTATTCTAATTGTTTCTAATCTTTTCATCCTCCACTGACTGTCGCGGTTTGGAGAACCTGTTTAGAAGCTGCAGATCGCTCTGTTCCAATTATTTGATTGATCTAACACTGGGCCCATGAGCACATAAATCCATAGGATTACGGTAGACACTAAATTAGTCGATCAGCCAGTCATCATATAGAAATTTCTAAAAACTTCGTTCGGAGTTGAGCGCAGCAGCAGGTGCAGCTCTGTGCGCTCCGCGGGACTCTGATTACAGAATATTAACGTTCCTTATGAGATCATGAGAGAGATGAGGGTTTCAGATATTTTTCATTAAAATACTCAGGGGAAAACCTGGCGCTGCTGTTTAATGCGGACCTCCTCGCGGGTTAGTGTTTGGAGTCCAGTTCTATGTGCGCGCGGCTCGCGGAGCAGATTTTGCGTGTCAACAAGCCTCCACAGCCGCAGACCTGATCCGCTCAAATGCCCCTTTGCAATCCGGTGCTCAGCGTGCGATCAGATGCAGACTAACTACACTTTCTGTTGTAATGCGCTCTCGGACTAGCGTTCATAGGCTGTGGACGCTTGTTGACACGCAAAATCTGCTCTGCGAGCTGCGCGCACATAGAACTGGACTCCAAACACCCACTGACCTACGAGGAGGTCCGCATTAAACATCAGCACCAGGTTTCCCCTGAGTATCTCAATGAAAAATATGTGAACCCCTCATCTCTCTCATGATCTCATAATGAACGTTAATATTATACGGTAATCAGAGTCCCGCGGAGCGCACAGAGGATCACCTCACCTGCTGCTGCGCTGCGCTCTTCTCCAAACGGAGTTTTTGGGAATTTCTATATGATGACTGGCTGATCGACTAATTTAGAGTCTAATTCTATGGATTTGTGTGCTAAATGGGCCCAGTGTTAGAGTAATAATGCTATTGAAAATGTAATAAGTGTAAAATTAATGTGACGGATAAAAATAGATTATGACTGGATTTTTTTTTACCCTGTGAGTCAAATAATAATAATAATAATAATAATAATAATAATAATAATAAATTTAACTTATATTGCACTTTATATTTTGCAATCTCAAAGTGCTACAGCGGAGAAGGTTAAAATAGCTGAGTCAACACTCATAAAACAAGTTTAAAAAAGTAAAAGGGGCGGCTACAGAATAAAACTAACAAAAAGCTTTTCTAAAAAGGTAGGTTTTCAGGTTCTGTTTAAAAGCATCCACAGTTTGTGGAGACCTTAAGTGGACAGGGAGGGAGTTCCACAACCTCGGAGCAGCAGAGGAAAAAGCCCGATCTCCCATGCTGCAGAGCTTGGTTCTGGGGGTTTGAAGCGTGTTCGCTTTTACGGAGCGAAGGATGCGTGTGGTCGGGGAAGTGAGGAGTTCCTTTAGGTAGTGGGGGGCTTGACCGTAAATGCACTGGTGGGAGAGGAGGCAGAGTTTGTATTCTATTCTAAGTGGGACAGGGAGCCAGTGAAGTGCTTTCAGAATGGGGGTGATGTGCTCATGCTTGCGCACCCTCATCAGGATCCTGGCAGCGCTGTTCTGGATGTACTGTAGTCTCTGGAGGTTCTTGCCAGAGATCCCGATGAGATGACTAAAAACTAAAAAGTCTAGCGCTACCTCTGGTTGCGCAATCATGTGCTTTTCACGAAAGATTACCCAATGGCGGTATAAGGGGGGTATGGGGGTGGTGGTCGCGCTGTTGACTACGTGCAGGATTACACAGACGTGAGTCGGGAGTAGTGATGGGACTAATGGTTCTTTGATGGGAGCCATTCATTGGTGAGCCGTTTTCCTACGTGTTTTCTTTGTTTTTGCAACATTCTGCAACTAATTAACACTGACAAGTGGTCTGTTCGAAACTGATGGCCCCGCCCTTTTGCACAGCTGCACCTTTGACAATGAAGGCAGTTTGACTTCTTTTGTTATCTTTAATGTTTCAACTCATCCTATTGAAAAACAGCCGTTCACACCTCCAACGGATTCCTCACCCAAGTGGCAGCCAGACAACTGCTCTCCACACCTCTCCCTCCCCCCTCAGCCCCCCTGCTGCATTAGCATTAAAACACCCGCGGCTTATATTCCGGTGCGGCTTATGTGTGGACAAATCTGCAATTTCCCCCAAATTTAGCTGCTGCGGCTTATAATTAGGTGCGCTTTATAGTCCGGAAATTACGGTAACTGGTGGCTACATATCACTGCATGGGAATAATGCAAATCCTAAAGGGTTTCAAATGAAGTTCTGTAACAGAAACCCAGGTTAAGGCATAGGAGATGTTATTAGGGCTGGTTGAGCATCACCTTTTATCGAATGAGATGTATACTCAGGGGTGCACACAATTTTTCCATTGAGGTGATCAAGGGAGAACCTGGCGCAGGCGTCTGCTACGCGCCACATCTCTGTGGGTTTGGGGCGGAGGTGTGGGGTGATGATAAGCTGTAACCAGTGCTGTGTATGTGTGAGTTGCGTGCATGTGTTGAACATGTGTGTGTATGTGTTGCTGCATTGGTGTGCATGCGTAAAGACTAATTATGTTAACCTTGTGTATACTATAACTTGGTTAGGAGTGAGTCTCTGCCTCAAGAAAAAGAAGAATAGTTAACAATGGCTGGTCAGAGCAAGAGGTGGATTAATGGAAGATGTTGGTTTGGTTTGTTGTGATAAAGAAGAAGCTGAGTAAAAGGCAAGTCTCTAGATTCAATGTCTACATCCCAAGTCTCCTCTACTGATCATGAGATGAATCATGACTAAAAGAATGAGATCGTGGTTACTAGCAGGTGCAATGATGAGCTTCCTCAGAGTT
Organism: Callopanchax toddi; assembly: GCA_006937965.1. Taxonomy (NCBI): domain Eukaryota; kingdom Metazoa; phylum Chordata; class Actinopteri; order Cyprinodontiformes; family Nothobranchiidae; genus Callopanchax; species Callopanchax toddi. Next base: position 969,395 of record SSNR01000069.1, on the reverse strand, counting down.
AGAATACCTCCTGGTTACCTCCCTCTGGAGTTTGTTTTAAGTTTAACCCAATGGGAGGAGACCCTGGGGCGGACCCACAACTCATTGAAACAACAAAAGCTCAGGATCACAGAGGGATGTCTGGGTTTCTTTCCTACATATGTTACTCTGCTACCCAACACTGGATAAGCTCACAAAAACATTGTATGGATGGATAGATGGATTAAAAAACTAGAAGTTTTGAGGCATTTTCTTATGAAATTTGTGATAGAATAGTAACGTTTTCAAATGCAGACATGAGATAAAAAAAACTTGTGCTGTATTTTCTCTTAACTTTTGGCATACATTTTGAAACTAATGATGTAAATAAGGTTGAAAACTTGCTTTAATTTAAGTGATGAAGTCAACAAGTGATGGATCCTGCAGGAAGAAGGAAAGGAAGAAAAACAGGAAGTTGATGAAAACCTTTAGCTCAGATGCTCACAGAGATAACATCCTTAAATAGCTCTTAATTTCTTGAGAGGTCACATTTGTTTCAACAAGGTGTGCCATTTTGTTTCTGCTGCTCAGGTTGATGTTTGCTTTGCTGTTAAAGCTCTGGAACATATTTTAAACCCATCTTGTAACTTCCCACGATGCTGTCATCAAATTGAGCTTCAGGAATGCTGTTAGAGGCTGCAGCCTGATCCTCGGTGTGCTCTGGAGCTGGAGTAATTTACCATCTCACCAGAGACTCAGGATAATTAGTCCCAACGAGGGATTACCTTCCGGCCACTGCACATTTAGGATTAAACAGACCAAGTAGCTGCCCTGTTTTACCATGAAGGCAACAAATCAGCTAAATCTTGACTAAATGAGTAAAAAGCTGTAATATAAGCTTTCAGTATATATTTAATATCAGATTTTTGGACATTTGTTTTGGTGGTTTTGCATGATGTAAAGATTTACACATTTGAAGCTTTAATTGTCTCAGGTAGGACTTGGAGTTTCTGAATGAATCGGTGAATTCCCTGCTGGAGTTTGGCTTTAAGGATGCTGAATGTGGACAATGAGCTGGAATGACTGTGATTGTGCTTGATGACTTGTGTTAATCTTAGCTGTTGATGAACTGCAGCACAAATCTAATTAGCAAAGTTTTACTGGGGCACAAATAAACAACCAGAATTGTTTGTGTAATTAGAATTATTTTCTGTTGTTGTTGTTAAGTATTCATGGGCTGAGTCCCAAACATCCTTCTGCCTGGGTTGTAAATTATTACTCTGTGTGCTGTTTACTAAAGACATGAAAAAGAACTGTTTACTTAGTCATCTGATTATTCATTTACTCAAACCCGGTTTGTTTTCTAATTATTTGATGATGATTGTGCCAAGGTTGCCGAGTGTGTTGTGGTATTTCTAAATGATTCACTTACTCTTTGTAAATATAAATGTGGCAGAACAGTAGATGATGCCAATGCAGCTACTGGCTAAAATTAAACTTCCAGTATACATTAACTTTTATCTTTTAACTCATTGACTGCCAGCCATTTTCTGAAAATAAAGCCCCTCACTGCCCGCGTTTTTGAGCATTTTTACTGTTTTTTGAAGTGTCACAGAACATTGTGCTCTATGACTATGTAAACACTGAAACTACTAAAAGAAAGAGCAGACTTTCTTCTGTCTTCAGAAAAAGACGGCTTGTTTCTAGCTGCTTCCGTTCTTTCACAATCTGCTGTAGAACATAGGAGGGTTTCACCAAAAACGCCTGTTTCTGACCAACAAACGGAGAAAACAGGCTTTTTGTCTAAACAGAGATGTCAGGCAGAAAATATAAATATGAACTATGATGTAAATAATCATCATCACACACACTCATCATATATAGGCCTATGTATGAACACACATATTTTATATATATACATGTATATAGATATATATGTGTACTGTATATATGTTCTGGCTCCCGGATCTTGCTTCTTGTTAAATGGAGTTTATCCATCCATTGTTTGTTTTTGGGGATTTTTTTATACTTCATTTTATTTTCAAAGTCCTACAGGAAGTAGCGACTTGCTAACTAGCTGTTTTACTTCCGGTGTATCTGAGTTTTTCTCGGACAAAAACAAACTTTTTTTTGCTTTCTAATGCCGTGTTTTGGAACCGGAGCAGTCGGTAAGTTGTAAGAAATGTTGATCGACCAGTGTGTTGATCTGGCTGCTATGACTTGACTGAGGCCGTTTTGACTGGCGATCGTCGTGTTTAGTAAGTAAGTAAAGTTTATTTATATAGCACCTTTCACAGAAAAAATCACAAAGTGCTTCACAGAAAACAGAATCAAACATGATAAAACAAATAAAATTAATAAAACAAACAAAATATCATTACAAATCAAAATCATTAAACAACAACAAGAGAACACAAAAGAGTTATTTAAAAGCTTCCTTTAGTTTTACGCTGTATAGACAGTCTGGACTCCTTTAAAAAGCAGTTGAAGACCCAATTATTCAAAACTGCTTTTAAATAACTCTTTTGTGTTCTCTTGTTGTTGTTTAATGATTTTTACCTACATGGTCAACCCTTGACCATGTAGGGCCCTGAAAGTTAGAGTCAGGATTTTAAAATGAACTCTACATTTAACAGGTAACCAGTGCAGAGACCTCAGAATAGGAGTGATGTCATCTTTTCTGTTTGCTCCAGTGAGAAGCCTCGCTGCAGAGTTTAGTCAGCAGCTGTAACATCATGTCGTCATTGGTCGACACACAGAGTTGAAAATTAGCGTTAGAGGTGTAGCGTTTATAAACTCTATTTATATGGTTTATAATTGGCACATACTTCTGTAAGTTCACTACCAGATTTTGTAAGTTTTACACGGAGAAAACCCTCCGATACTATCACCTTTTAGTGTTTACAGGGATATCTAGGTTCGATTCTGATGTCACAGTGAGTAGATTATGCATTTAATATTGACAATAGAAATCTGAGTCATGGAAATAGACTTCATTATTTTATTAAGAAACACATACGACAATTATCACAGATAAGAAAGAGGTAGTTAGCAGGTAGTCAGCATTAAGTCATTCACGATGGTAAGGCGTTCTGAATTGAATCTTAAATAAGTTTTAGCAATCTGAGTCTCATGAGGTTTTAGGAGACTAGGGCTTTACTTAATTTAGATTAAGGATTCTAATTAAGGGGTACTAGTTACGGATGGAATTAGTAACTAGTTTGAGTGAGCTAATGTTGTTAGCTTTTATCAAGAGGCCTTTAAGCTTTACCAGAGTCGTGGTTACTTAACTGCGTTCCCTGGATCGTCACTGTTGGGGGTCGGATGAGACGCGCGGAGGTGAGGTTTCCCCCTCGGTCAGGATCAGATGGCTGCGGGGGTCGAGGACCGCCGGAGGCCACAGGTGTCGTCCGTGGATACGAGTTGAGATAACCCATCTCTAGCAGGGAGCATCTAGGCCTGGCCTTCCCATAACAGAGCGTCAGACTGAAGGTGTCTGACCTCAGAGGGAAGCCGGTTTCATCGGCTCAGACGGGCTGATGGACCGTCTCAGGGGGAGCCGGCAACTAGCGTCAGCTGTGTAGAGGTTGACAGCTGAGAGGAGGTCTGGTCAGCGTCAGACCAGAACCGCCCTCCTTTCTCTTAGCTTGTTCAGCTTGTTTCTCATTGAACTGCACTGGCTCTCTAGCTTCCGGGGTCGGAAGTTAAAGGGAGTCTAACAGGGACGTGGGCCAATGAGGATTTATTAATGTCACGTGACTCAGACCGCTAACTCTTATTGGTTGTAGTAATGAGTGACGTGGTTTTTATAACCTTTATCAGTATGTATGTGAAATAATACTGAAGCAGATCAACATTCATTAATGCTGGAAGAAAATGCATTAATCATTTAAGACATTTCTGTAACGGATTAAAGTGTCATTTTAGGAAGAGACACCAAGAGTCTTTATTATTATTATTATTAAATAGAGTCCGGTGGATTCTTCCGATACGACCGTGACCTTGGAGGAATGTTGATTCAGGTTAAAACATAATAACAGAGTCATTTTACTCCAAGTTATTGGGAAAAAAAGATGGTTATTATTTGTGATGATCTAGAGGTCAAAGTTCAGAGGTAGTAACGCATTTGGGTTCGTTACAGAGGCGTGATATTTACTGACAACATGCGCGAGGACGTCATTTAGCCCGCCCCGTTAAAAGACGCAAAAGACAACTAAAGTCGTCTTTGGCAGCGAACGGTTGGATTTGAAAAGACGACTTTAGTCGTCTTTGGCAGTGAATGAGTTAATGCAAATAATAATTTGGGACTTACTTTTGCAATAGTCTATTACAAAATGTCTACGTTCTAATCTATAAACTGAATAAAAAGTGTAGCAAGAACCAAGATCAACAGAAATGTTAAAGCTGCAGCAAGAGGCTCAATATGGTCACCATGGAAACCACCACACTTTTGTGAGACATGGGCACAAATGCACAGACCCAGAGTTCCACTTTTTTTTTTAATGTTCACAGGTGCTGTGTGAAAACAGTAAGTCATTCCTAATAAAATCTTAAACAGTAAGCTGCTGATGAGTCTGGTGGTTACACATTCACCATTTTATGGGTCTATAGCGTCTGATGTTGGAAATACAGCACAAATAAAACTCCCTTCACCACCTTTTTCAATGAGAAAATAATGAGGTTTGATAGGATGAAACTCTATGTGATTTTTAGGTTGCACACGCTTCACTCTGAAGGGATTTGGAAGAAAACTGTAAGTCCTATAGCAGTGAGAGGCACGTTGTGTCAATAGGAGATGAAAATAGCTACATTTTAATGTTTAAACTTCATATGTAGCTGTAGGACAATTGCAAGTTTAAGTCAAAAGTTATCACAATAACTTGTGATTAAAACCACCAAAAGATTTAAAAACTCTACTTTTATAAAGTCAAATTTTCTGAGACCTGTTTAAACTTTTAAGTGATGTTTCTTCTTAGGGTTAAAACCCCAAACGGGGCGAGGCGTTCCCACCTGTTTGCTAAAATCCCATTGTTGTGTTTGTAGAATTTCTTTGGATTTCTTTTGCAAACTTTGTCTTCTCTGTACAAAGTAGTGATCCTTAAAATCAACTTTTCATTTATTCTTTGAATTATTTTCTTTTTTTCAAATCAGCAGGAGATTCAAACCAGAAATGCAAGAATAACAGATGAATATTAATAAGACTGCTCGGGTGTTTACGCTCTGGCACCTTTAATTAGTTTTACACATTAAAACTTGGATGCTCTGAATGCAGTAGTTAGGTTTCAGCAGCTTTCGCCTTCATAGAAAAAGCAGCCACAGGTTCCAACACACTTCAAAGCCATCGGAGTTGGACTCATGAATATTTTAGCACCAGGTTACCGTGTTAAGCTTTAGAAACGTGCTACCAGACTTCCAAATTATGAACCCCAAGGAGTTCTTAACAAATTTGCTAATATTAACAGTGACAACATGCTGCAAGTTGAGCAGTAAAATGTGACTAACATTAATATAGACATGCGCTTGGAGATTTTTTGCTCTGTTTTGTATTAAAGTGGCATCATCCTGCCTTAGAGGTATTCTGAGTTGTTTATTTGTTTACACTTTTTAAAAAAGTCAAATCTGAGCATTTTTTCACACTGTAGTCTTATGATGCGGCTGTAAATCTTCTAATTATTCACACACAGACTAATCATGTGCTGACAGGATGCAGAGTTCTGGAAGTCTACATGACAGCGATGAATCCTTCCCTGTGGGCTAATCTGTAATGCAGGTGATTGTAGAAACATGCACCTGTGTTTTCTGAAGCTTCTCAAAAAACTGTGCATGCAGAATTATAATAAGTACACTTGAGAAATCAATATTTTCTCATTATTCTTGAATGTTCAAATTAGTAAACGTCACCTTTTCTGAGCTGAAGAAATGGCTGCTATGCCCTTTTTCCCTCCCATGTGCTAATTTTCAGTATCGGCAATGAGCTTGCATGAGAATGGGACGTGGCCCACAGGTCAAACCTCCACTTTCCTTCAATAATGATGAATTGCGGGAGACACTGAGCTACTATAGCTTGGATTACATGCTTATAGATTCACCCCTGCTCAACACTGTTTCCCTTTGAGTAAAAAATGACAGAAATATTATTTTCTCATTGTCATGCAGATCTCATGTCAAAATATTAGATTAAATAACGAGCACTGCTGACAGTTTTCATTCATCTGTCTCTTCACATTGTGGGTTTTTTAGGATTTGGACTGTTTAATTAATCTGTTATTTAGAAATTATTTATGAAGTCTAGTGTAGGTGGAAACTCATCCAGAGATTTAAGTTCAGGTGCATCACAAGACAGCTTCATGCAACATCCATGTTTTGACATAAACCTCTATTTTATTTACCATTTCTCAGCTTTTTCTTGTCTGCTTGAGCAATAACTCCAGTAGGTTAAAATCTGAATTAAGTTTGAATGAAAACGGCTAATCAATCTGAGAAGCCGAAACAAAAAAAATCTGGAGCTACTTATGCTTTTAATCAGCGCCTTTGTTGAGGAGGACTGCAGTAAATAACAATGCTGTAGATTATTCTGAATGGGACTAATATGCTGGTGTAGTAATGAAATGATTTAAACAACAACATAATTATAGGTTTTTTCTCAAGAGCTGGATCATTTTTATCTTTGATTTGCCAAACACCCGCTTCAGATTTTCTCCAGCTGATCATTTAAGAAGCAAATTTGAATCATGTTTTTGTTTAAACTCAGAGAAAATGGTTGCAAAAAAAAGTTGCCTGACGAGTGTAATTGTTATGCAAGAACATCCCACCTTTCAGCCTGATTGAACTCAAAATCCTGAAAGTGTCTCTAAATCTTGGAAAATCTTGGAAAACTTGGAAATCTCTCTAATAAAAGTATCTAAGTGACTATCAGCCAGGGCAGATAGTTCTGTCTCTGAGTGATTCTGAAATGTCACAGATGCTGCAAATGAGCAGCTTGGCTGCTTGCTAAAGTTTGATTTTGCCTGACATTTTTACAAATGAGAACGCGAGTCATCTTTGACCTCCTGCATCAAAACATCATTAGTGGATTTTTTTTTAAGTAAGAGCAGACGTGTCCCGCTGCTTCGGTGGAATATTTCGCCCTGGTGCATCAGGATAGAGGTGAGATGTAATTAAAGCCGTAAAATAAAGCACAGCTCTGGTAATGTGGGTCTAGTCTTACAGCTCTAACTCCACTGAGTGTCAGAGAGGATGGTATTGACCACAGTTACTGCAGGCTGAATGTTTCCATGATGTCTGAAATAACAGCAGAGAGTCCAATTTTCAGGGAAATTCTTTAATGTTCCTCTTTCCAAACTAATGGTTTTACCTTCCTAGCTTGAAGGGAAGTTCATTTTTTCTTCCTCTTTTCGTCACCAGCTCAGCATGTCCTGCTGTTAAACCAAACTGAAAAATACACTTAACGTTTCTACTGGAAATCCCTTTTCACAGATCTGAAAACAGGCAGCAGTACTCATCATGAACACAGGACATACATTATAATCTGGTCCGTATCAGGGCCTAAAATGGAGTAAATACATCCTCAGATAAACTATTTCTGTCACTTTATATTCCACCAGATTAAAGCCAAAATGCTCCACATCATGATATCAGTATTGTATGTGTGTAATACACTATCTCACAATTCCATTAGATTTTGATTCTTTGTGTTTTTCAGAATCGATTCTCGATTCACTCTGCTGGTCAGGATTTGGCAGCAGGAGCTGCTCCACTACTTTTAATTCCGGGTGATGGACTAAGATGTGGGGCCTGGACTTTTGAAGTGTTCCCAACTGTACTTGACTTTCATTTAGCAGATTTTACACAATGAACATGGCATGTCAAGTTCCTTCTTACATGGGAATTTGTAAACCCAAACTTTGCCCACACATTTGCCTTCAGAAGACGGGGTGGCTTTATTTCTTTTTCTTCCACCATGCAGAAACGTTATGCTACCATCTAAAGGTAATTAGAGGCGGCATGTAGCTCAGTAGGCAAGGTGGCCGTCTAGCAAACAGAGGGTCGCTGGTTTGATCCCAGCTCTGGCTGTCTCCTTAGGCAAGACACTGGACTCACCTTGTCTGCTGGTGTGGTCAGGAGGGCCCAGTGGCACCGATTGGTCAGCAGCTCCAGCTTCTGTCAGTCTGACCCAGGGCAGCTGTGGCTACAATGTAGCTCACTGCCATCAGTGTGTGACTGTGTGTGTGAGTGGGTGAATGACTGAATGTAGTGTGAAGCGCTTTGGGAGTCCTTGGACTTAGAAAGTGCTAAGCACCTTGCTGGAATGATGCACTAGGGAGGCTGTTCACTGACAAACAATACGCATGGAAATTAAGCTAGGAAATGTTTGGAAAACGCCTTCTCAAGTAACAAAACTTAGAAATTTTGGATTCATTCTGAATCTTGATAAATAAGAATCAAGATTCTAACATGAATTGTTGTATTTTATTTCCAACAACATTAATAAACTCAGTTGAGACCACATTAATTTTATTCCTCATTCAGTCCAGACAATTTTATTTTTTAACCAAATCTTGTTTCATGAAACCTTATGTCATGAAACCCGCTCCTGCTCTCTGCCCCTCCCTCACCTGCTAATCATCATCATTGTTTCCACCTGTTCCTCTGACTATATTAACCACAGTTCTACAGCTCCTCAGTGCGAGATCGTCTGTTGCAGTTTACCCTCACAGCCTTCAAGCCTTCTTAGTTCTGTTCCTTGATCCTGATTCATGACCACAGTCTTCCGTCCCCTTACTACTGCCTCTAGCCTGATCCCTGTCGGACCTCGTTTGGATATTTTTTGGATTTGACCTACCTTCCGTTACTGACTACCGACTCTGCCTGCTCCCTCTGGATTCTGCCTGCTCATCTCCGACCCGGACCGCCTCTGACCATCCCTCTTCTGGATCACGGACTTCCACTGCCCGCTGTGGTGAGATCCACTCCTCCTCGTTTTCCCCTCTGGATTTACTCACCGGACTCATAGCTCTATTCCACCTCCCCTTTCCCCTTTACTATAATAAAGACTCTTATTGTTTTGCATCCTGTTGTCTGGGTCTCGTTCTGGGTCTGACTTGCCACGGTCATTACAGAACGATCTCGCCCACAACATGGACCCAAGAACTGAGATTACACCAGACCGAGAGTGGTACAAGAAGGTAGAGACCGCCATCCACAAGTTGGAGGGCAACGTCCTGGGTCTGTCTCTCAAGATGCAAACTCTCACCACGGCCGTTAGCGCTCCTGCTACTAGCACTTCCTCTGCTAGCGCCTCCGGCGCTCCTGACCCTCCGATCACCACGTCACGTCCGGTTGCACCGGCGCCTAGCAACGAACCCAAGCTCCCGCCTCCAGAACGTTTTGCTGGCGATCCTAAGGAGTGTAGGTCTTTCCTCGTCCAGTGCTCTCTTCATTTCGAGCTCCAGCCATCCTCCTACCCCTCCGAACGATCCAAGGTGGCTTACGTCATCTCCCTCCTCTCAGGTAGAGCCAAGCTGTGGGGAACTGCTGAATGGGAGAATAACTCCGCCTCCTGCAGCTCCTTTTCTGTTTTTTCTGAGGCACTCACCAGGGTTTTTGATCCTGTCCGCCCTGGGAGGGAGGCTGCCAGGGGTTTATTCAGCATCCGGCAGGGTTCCAGACCCGTGGCGGATTACGTCATAGACTTTCATGCGCTCATGGCAAACTGTAAGTGGAACTCCGAGGCCCTCTTTGATGCTTTTTACCAGGGTTTATCCGACGAGATCAAGGATGAGATCGCCACCCGGGACCCCCCTGTGGCCCTCAGGGAACTTGAACAGCTGGCGTCACGAGTGGATCAACGGCTTCGGGAGAGGAGACGGGAGAGGAACAGAGACGTACAGGTCAGACCGGTTACTTGCTATCTACCCAGATCTCCTCCCACTCCTGCCTCACAACCAGAGTCTCCACGCCCCCCTCCTGAGGAGCCTATGCAAATCGGACGCACCCGATTGTCCCCGGAGGAGAGGGAGAGGAGGACCCGCCTAGGACTCTGCTTCTATTGTGGTGGGAGAGACCACAGAGCCGTTCTGTGCCCGTTAAAAGCCAAGGCTCAGTAAAGGTAAGGGGAACTTTACTGAGCCCTATGTCTAAAGTTAAGAGATGTCCCCAGACTGTTTTAAGAGCTGTTTTCCCTCAGTCCCCTGTTTCCTGTGATTACCCAGTGTTCATCGACTCCGGAGCCGACACTGAATTCATGGACTCCAAGCTGGCTGCGACTCTTAAACTGGACTCCACACCCCTCTCACAACCCAAGGAGGTTTTCGCTATTGATGGTCGCAGGATTTACAGCATCACTCATTGCACTGTTCCCGTTACCATGATACTGGCTGGTAACCACCGCGAGACCATCTCTTTCCTACTCATCGAATCCCCGGATCTACCCATCATTTTGGGCAACACCTGGCTCAAGAGACGCAACCCTGTCATTGATTGGACCACGGAGGAAGTACGCACCTGGAGCCCCTCCTGTTCGGCTTCCTGTCTCATGGGGGCCTGGTCCAGCACCAAGACTGTGAGTGATGGATTTTCTGTTAACCTTGAATCGTCGGGCATACCCCCTGTTTACCACGACCTCAAGGAGGTTTTTAACAAATCGAGGGCGTCTAAGTTACCCCCCCATAGACCTTTTGACTGTACTATAGACCTAGCCCCTGGCACTACTCCCCCTAGAGGAGGACTTTATTCCCTGTCTGCCCCTGAACGGGTAGCTATGGACAAATACATCACCGAATCCCTCCAGGCGGGTCTCATACGCAAGTCTACCTCACCCGCCGGGGCGGGTTTTTTCTTCGTCGGCAAGAAGGATGGTTCCCTACGCCCGTGTATCGACTACCGGGGTTTAAACAGGATAACCATCAAGAACCGCTACCCTCTGCCATTAATGTCATCTGCTTTTGACCTCCTTCAGGGCTGCCGTATCTTCACCAAGTTGGATCTCCGCAACGCATATCACCTGGTCCGCATCAGGGAGGGAGACGAGTGGAAGACGGCTTTCAACACTTCATCAGGTCATTATGAATATCTGGTCATGCCTTTTGGTCTCACTAATGCCCCAGCCGTTTTCCAGGATCTCGTTGATGACGTTTTGAGGGACATGAAGGACAAATTCGTGTTCGCTTACCTGGATGATATCCTCATTTTTTCTAAAGACCTCCAGTCTCACGTCTCCCATGTCCGTCAGGTACTACTTCGCCTCCTCCAGAACCAGCTTTACGTCAAAGCAGAGAAATGCGCCTTTCACCAGACGTCCATCTCCTTTCTTGGGTTAAACATCTCCCCAGGGAGAACGGAGATGGATCCCCTTAAGGTTTCCGCAGTCACCACCTGGCCTGTCCCTGCCTGTGTTAAGGACGTACAGCGTTTTTTGGGATTCGCTAACTTCTATCGTCGTTTTATTCGTGACTTCAGTGCTGTGGCTGCCCCCCTCCATCGCCTTACGTCTTCCAAGTCTAAGTTCTCCTGGACTCCTGAGGCACAGGCCGCCTTCGACTTCCTTAAATCGTCCTTTGCCTCGTCCCCCATCCTTCGGTCCCCTGACGCCTCCTTACCTTTTGTGGTCGAGGTAGATGCCTCCGAGTCCGGGGTGGGCGCTGTTCTGTCCCAGCGTTCTGCCACTGATTCAGAGCTCCATCCGTGTGCTTTCTTCTCCCACAGACTTTCACCTTCTGAGAGGAACTATGCAGTGGGGGACCGGGAGCTACTCGCCGTCAAGAAGGCTTTGGAGGAGTGGCGCCACTGGTTGGAGGGCTCCGAACACCCGTTTCAGGTCTGGACGGACCACAAGAACCTGGAGTATCTCAAGACTGCTAAGAGACTTAATCCTCGTCAAGCCAGGTGGGCCCTGTTTTTTGATCGATTTAACTTCTCCCTGTCATACCGTCCAGGCTCTAAGAATTCTAAGCCCGACGCTCTGTCCAGAGTTTTTGAGTCCAGCTCTAAGACCGCTACCTCGCCTGACCAGGCCTACATACTGCCCTCCTCAGTACGATTAGCTGTTACCCGGATCAGCCTGGAGCGCCTAGTCGCTCGTAGTCATGCAGCTAACCCACCACCTGTTCAATGCCCTGCTGACCGTCTGTTTGTGCCAGAAACCCTGATCTCCAAGGTACTGGTTTTCTGTCATGACTCTAAGCTCTACTGCCACCCGGGCATCACCAAGACCACTGCTGTCGTCCAGTCTCGTTTCTGGTGGCCTACCCTACGCAAAGACACCCGTGAGTACGTTCTGGCCTGTACTGTCTGTGCTAAATCTAAGAACTCTCGTCGTCCTCCTGCTGGTCTCCTCTTGCCCTTGTCCATCCCTAGGCGGCCTTGGTCCCATATCTCCATGGACTTCGTCACAGGACTTCCTGTCTCTGCGGGTAAGCGTGTCCTGCTTACTATCGTGGATCGTTTTTCCAAGATGACGCACCTGGTCCCGCTGTCCAAGCTGCCCTCTGCCGCTGAACTGGCCGGTGTCATGGCCCGGGAGGTGTTCCGCCTTCATGGGGTACCCCGTGACATTGTTTCTGACCGTGGCCCTCAGTTCGTCTCCCGCTTCTGGGGTGAGTTCTGCTCCATGTTGGGTATTGACGTCAGCCTGTCCTCAGGGTTCCACCCCCAATCTGACGGGCAGACCGAGCGGATGAACCAGGAGGTTGAGACTAAGCTCCGTGCTCTGTGCCTTGAGGACCCCACGGAATGGACGGCCAACCTCCCCTGGGTGGAGCATGCCCTCAACAGCCTCCCCTCCAGCGCCACAGGTCTGTCCCCTTTCCATGTCGTTTATGGTTACCAGCCGCCTGTGTTCTCTGTTCAGGAGAGGACTGCCTCTGTCCCTGCCGCTCACGTGGCTGCTCGCCGCTGTCTCAGGGTGTGGAGAAGGGCCAGGGCTGCCCTCTGCAAGACCTCTGCAGTGTATACCCGTTCTGCCAACCGTCGTCGCTCTCAGGCCCCCAGATACCTCCCGGGACAGAGGGTCTGGCTCTCGGCTAAGGACCTGCCTCTCAGGGTGATGTGTCGTAAGTTGGCTCCCCGGTTTGTGGGGCCTTTCCCTGTTGCCAAGCTGATTAACCCTGTGGCTGTCCGTCTTCGTTTGCCCCGTGCTATGAGGGTCCACCCTACGTTCCATGTGTCCCGGCTCAAGCCTGTCGCCTCCTCGCGTTTCAGTCGTCCTGCGGCCGCCCCTCCGCCGCCCCGCCTCGTCGACGGTGGTCCTGTCTTCACTGTTCATCGTCTCCTCCGGTCCAGGCGCTGGGGCCGTGGGGTTCAGTACCTGGTGGACTGGGCTGGTTACGGTCCTGAGGAGCGTTCCTGGGTGCCCTCCCGTCACATCCTGGATAAGGACCTCATCCGGGATTTTCGCCGTCGCCATCCTGACCAGCCTTGAGGGGCGTCCTGTGCCGCCCCCTTGTGGCGGGGGTACTGTCATGAAACCCGCTCCTGCTCTCTGCCCCTCCCTCACCTGCTAATCATCATCATTGTTTCCACCTGTTCCTCTGACTATATTAACCACAGTTCTACAGCTCCTCAGTGCGAGATCGTCTGTTGCAGTTTACCCTCACAGCCTTCAAGCCTTCTTAGTTCTGTTCCTTGATCCTGATTCATGACCACAGTCTTCCGTCCCCTTACTACTGCCTCTAGCCTGATCCCTGTCGGACCTCGTTTGGATATTTTTTGGATTTGACCTACCTTCCGTTACTGACTACCGACTCTGCCTGCTCCCTCTGGATTCTGCCTGCTCATCTCCGACCCGGACCGCCTCTGACCATCCCTCTTCTGGATCACGGACTTCCACTGCCCGCTGTGGTGAGATCCACTCCTCCTCGTTTTCCCCTCTGGATTTACTCACCGGACTCATAGCTCTATTCCACCTCCCCTTTCCCCTTTACTATAATAAAGACTCTTATTGTTTTGCATCCTGTTGTCTGGGTCTCGTTCTGGGTCTGACTTGCCACGGTCATTACACCTTAGAAATAAACTGTTTAAACATGCAAACTTTATATGAAGAATGACATCACCAGTTTACTTCTACTTCCAACAGACCTTTTTTTTTTACTGTTCTACTTCTTCTTTTGCTTGCTGATGTTTCCTGTTTGATTTCTTCTCTCTGGCAGAGCTTGTCCTTCCTCTTTTCAGCTCTATATTATCTCAACATGAAGCTAAATGTAATCCAGTTGTAGAAATCTGTTTCACCTGGGTGGTTTGGTTCCCTGGGGAGGTGCAGAGCTGATAAACACAAAATGCTTTCAGCCTGTTTATTGGGATTGATTTGTCTGGTCCGGTTCTTACTGAAGGCGGTACCACGACCTGCCAGTCTGAGCCGCGGGCCCGTGACATCTACCCCTCAGTGCAGGTGTTTTCACTTTATGGGCTGGTTTAAAAGGCCCATCTTCGTTAAGTGGCCTGTAAGTACTTTGAACAATATCATTATTAATGGGCAGCTGTATCCATTCATCTCACTTCAGCTGAATGTTTATTTCCTCTCAATCAGAATGATGTAACCTGTTCTTCTTTTCTTTGTTTCATCATCTTCCATCAGCGGTACTTCTTTTTTTTAAATAACAGTCTATCATGTTTTAATAATCAACTTGGCAGGGAAAAAAGAAAATCAATGCCCATCATCATCGTCTGCACCATTTCTAATTGTTTTAACTCTAATCACATAATCAAAGATCTCTCAGCTAATTTTGAGAAAGAAATCAAATAAAATAAGAGCTGAAAAAATTAGAGCGTAATGCCACTTTCCCTATTTGTGTTTTTTACATGTAATAGATTAAAACATTTGTCTTTATCTGTTTTGTATATTCATCTTTCACCCTCAGATGAGAGGAAATCAGTTGGGATGTGAAGGAGCAACACAGGAACCATCAAGGCTTAATCATGTCATGAACTGGAAACACCAGTGTCACTGTCCACACCATGTTAACACCTTCAACCTCAGCTGCTCACATGTATGAGCCAGATATCTTCTGGAGAACGGTTTTATGGCCAGCCGAGACAAAGAATGAGCCGTTTGGCCACAATGACGAGACTTGAAGATTTCTAAACTTAAGAACAGTCAGGCATGGTGGTGGTTGTATCATGGTGTGTTACTGGTGCATTATCACCAATAGGGAGGATGACTAACTTCAACCTGACCTGAAACCATCATCTTGATGGCTAAATCTTGGGTGCAGTTGGGTGTTCCAACAGGAGAAGGACCCCAAACACATCAGAACTGGTTTCTGATTGGATAAAAAAAGATTTCTGGAATGGCCTTCCTAATACCAAACCAATTCACCAACCAATCTAAGCAAATTCTACCAAGAATAAAAGTCAAACATCAGCCAGAATTATACCAGACGCTCGTCGATGGCTAGAAACATGTGGTCATTGCAATTTGCTAAAGGACATTTACCAAATATTAATGGGGTGTATGAAGATATTTGAACCCAAATGTAGAATTTAGATTCTCTGTGAAGAGAGAAGAAAGCTCTATATTGTTTAATTATTCCAACCTGAAAAAAGGTTCAAATGAGTCATTCACTGAAACTCACTGAGTAAACTGCTGTCAGTGGGTGTTGATAGTGACAGAATGGCATTCTGTTGGTAATACCAGCTTGTATTTTCATTCTTTGTTAAGTGCAACAATAATTCCTAAATAAAAAGAAATAGTTTCAGATTTAGCTTTTTGTTCTTATCAAAGCTTGTCGACAGCAGCTCCTTTCATGTAGTGAATTCACTGCAATTTAAACAAGACTGAAAATCATTAGGATTCTAATTAACGCCTGCTGTTTATTAATGATTCCCTTTGTCATGACACTAAGTGCTAAAATGTTTTGAACTACACTTTAAACCTTTGGCTAATGAAAAAGTTGTGCTCAGTTAGTGCTTTCCTTCTATCTGCGTTATTGGCAGAACTTCCAGAAGTCCCGACTCCATCCATCACATCAGGCTGCATATGGACGAGTCGGGGAGTCGACTCAGAAATAATGTGCTTTTTATTATGAGGTAGTCATAATGATCTGCACAGGTTGAGGTGTTAATTCATCCATCAGCCGCTCTGCTGAATCCGTGGCCTGGTGTGACAGAGAAGCAGTTCTGAGATAATAAAGAGGAACTCTGCATACCGCAGGTAACTAATGAGCGAGGTAACTGCTGTGAACTAATGGCAGAGTTAAGATGAGCAGGCAGAGGTTTTCCTCGTGGGTGTTAATTAGAAGCCAGGATGCATCTTTTTCTTTTTTCTTTTTATTTACAGGCTGCAGATCTATAAAATACTTATCATCCTATTTATACACAGCAGGATAAAATCAGATACCAGTGGAGTTGATGGGGAGATGAAAGAAGGGAAAATGGGACCAGTCAATATCAAACACACAGCTTTAAAAGCTGAGTTCCTCTAAGATCTTTCACTCTTTCTCTATTAGCATCAGAAGGTACAATTCAATTTACCGATGAGCACCTTTCATTAAAGACGAGCTTTATTTTTAGATTTGTATGGTGGAGATGTGTTACATTGACTTCTTATAAATGTCAATGTCAATGTTCTTTATATAGTGCATTTTAAACAGCTAGTGCTAAACCAAAGTGCTTCACAGCAGCAATAGGAAAACTATAACGTAGGGATGTGAGGATAAATCAATGCACTGATATATTACGATATTTCTTGTCACAATATTATTGATATTCTTAAAGCACAATTTCTTATTAAAAATGTACATGCAAAAATTAACAGTGGAGTTCATTTGTGTTGCATTTCAACCCCCAATGCAGTCATCAGTCCTCAGCAGTCCTCCGCTTCCACAGAACATCAAGTGATGTAATGGTGAGTGGCAAATGTTGCTAACTTCACACAGCTATCTGATGAATGAAGCAGAGAGGATACAGCTGACCCCAGCAGCTTTCGAAGCTGATGTGTGCACACATTTTGGTTTCAAAACAAAGAAATGTAGTAAAGACTGTGACAGGAGTTATGCAGTCTGTAAAATATGCTACAGCAGAGTCAAATACTCGGGCAACAAGACAACATTGTGAGCACATTTGCCTAGACACCATGACGACGTAGCATTAAAGCCCAGTATAAAGGTAAGAATCGGCCTGATTTACTGAAAGGTGAGACATTTAGTCCCCTCACTTGTTTATGTTTATCTTGGGTGGGTGTAGTTAGTACTTAAAGGGATAGTTCCCATCTTTTAAAGACTGTTGTATGGATTAGTAATACCTAATCTGTTGTTGATGGTTCTTTGAGTGAATTCAGTTAACTGTTAAGATAACTGTCCATTACTCATTGAAATGTTTACCTTTAGTTTAAAGGTTTTTAAGTCATTTTCATAATTATAAAATGATTTATTGCCATAAATTCCAACATACGGTAAAGCATTACTTTTGATGTAATCTGTTGAATCCAGTCATCTTTTAGTCTAATTTGAAAGTAAACTCCCTGAGAAGGAGAATGAAAATTAAAATAAATGATTACTCTCATTCTAGAGTTTGTTTTTCTTCCATAATATATACTGTGCTTTCTGTAGCACTGCTGCACTTTGAAAACTCCAAATAAAACATAAAATCCATCATTGGATATTTGTTCTGATTGGTTCCATGACTCATGAAGGTAATTAGCATTAACTGTGATGCCTTATTAAAACATCAGCAGTATGCAAAGCAGAATCTTCAGCTCTTGTTTTTTTTAACCTAGCAGCAGTGAAACACTCTGAGTGTTGGTGACCTCACACCAACAGTAACACTTACAGGAACGAGTGATGACACATTGAGAAAAAAGAGGGCGCAACACTTCTACTTGTCCAAATCATCTATCTTTAGTTTTGCAGCTAACAAAATAAAAACAGTTGAGAATTCACAGTAAAATATAAAACATTAAGGCGAACATGGAAGCTGTCAGCGTCTCCTGGGAGTTGAATTCACTATACAAGCATTCCTCCTGGCTATTTACAGTGTGTGCAGGATCAGATTTAGTCATGTGTATATCTCCTCTTAGTTGGCTGTATATAGGTTACCATGCCACACATTTCCTTGTGTTATTTTAGCTTTCTACTATGGATCATGTGTGATAAATCACTAGCCCCAAGGAGCGATTTGAGAAGGCTGTTTTTATCTGATTTTTTTGCACATTTCATTGTTTTTTAAATTCAGTCACAAAGCTTCGACTCTGTTTAACTGATAAATAAATTAAAAAACTGTCTGTTTAGATTAACCTTTTTTTAATCTTACCTCAGGATTAGCAGCTTTGGCATGTTTGTGCTTTCCAGAGTTTACATTTGGTTCAGGCTGGCAACATCAGCTGCTGCCTGGTGGACGGAGCGTGAAGCTGGAAGTGGAAAACTTCTGTGGGTCATCTAAACATGCAGAGACAGGCGCCGACACCTACAAGAGAGGAAAAAGTGTCAGTGTGTGGAGTAGATAAACTCCTGAGAGCAAACAAGACACACATACAGAGACACTCGGTGTCACCGTGTCCCGCCACACAGAGCTTCACAACGTTCCTCCTTCCTGCATGAAACCAAGCCCTTTCTTCTCCACATATCCATCTTTCTATTGTTTTAATATGGATCATATCAGGGGATGTCCTGTAGCCTCAACAACAGTAATGGTAAAAGTCAAGAAAGCGGAGTTTTGTTACCATAGCTACCATTCAGAATATAAGGTAACAGCTGGAGGTGTAGGAGGAAAAGGGTTTCTGAACTCAGGAAATGAGGAGAGATCTATTGCGGTGCAGATTAGGATGGATGATGAGAAGCATATGTAAAAAAAAAAAATCAACACCCACTCAGAAAACGGTTTCCATTTGAGCCTCTATTAAAGGCTAGGGGAGGAGGCTTTACAGAGTGGATTCCAAAAGGATCAACAGCTCTAATCATGCACAAATACACTCATGGTTTTGTTGTCACAGTTTATTTAGGCTCCACTTCCTCTTGTGTGGCTGAGGCTTTTGTATTTGGGTCTATGAGAACTGGAGAGGAGGAATATAAGAAATGAATAGTCTTTATTCATTATTTAAGACACATTAAAGTCTTGTCATTAGTTGAGTCATCAGAAACGTTGCTGCTTCTTGAAGTTTGAGAAAAGTTTGACTCGGTTAGATACGGTTTGGTCACCGGACCATGAAGAGCTGGTGTCAGTGTGTCTTTTGTTTAAACTTCTACATTTTTAGAAAAGTTCAAATGTCCATAGGCATAACAAGGCATTTAAAAGCAATAATTGACCTTATGTTGCTCCACCCACCTTTTGCCTTTATTTTATTTATTGCTATAATAGTACTTCCTGTCTAGCACATGCAGTGTTTGCAAACAAATAAAAAAAGTTAATAAGATTAGGAAACATTTTGCAGCTGGGTGATTTAATTGTTTTACAATTACACAATGGTTCTCAGAGTAGGGGGTTAAGACCCCACTGTGACTCATGAAACTTCAAGTTTGAGGTCTTATTTGACGTCCAGGAGTCACACAAAACTGAAAAAAAAGTTTTAATATTTTCACCAAAAGTGATGTAAACACTAAAAATATTAGTCATAAATGGATAAAGGTTGTAGAAAACAAGTTCAAGCTTTTTATGTTTCCATCCTATTTCTGTCACTTAAAGGAAGTGTGATTACAGAACTTTGCAGTACAAATGTTCAAGGGTTTAAGCAACTATGAAGTCAGTATTCATAGCTGTTTTTATTGTGCGTATATCTTCTCCAGTGGGACGGCACTTGATGAATTTGATCTTCTCACTTTGACTAATGTCAGTACTGCCGGAAGAAGAAAACAGTTACATTGCTCACTACTGCCGAGTCAGAGTGCATCTCGTCGCTCTGCAGCAACTCAAGGTTCTGGTAACGAGAAATTCAGCAAATGCTGTCAACTCTGATCCGGCTCCTCCTGGAGGGCTGAGACTTTGAAAGGCACTCCAATTACAGTAACTTCTCCTCACAAAGCAAAGTCTGTATCACCGTGAAGGTCTGCCTCACTTTCCTGTTGTACCCGTCTTATCAGTTCAGGAGAGCTGTCTGAGCTCCGCTGTAAACAGTGTGACTTCACACATGAATGAAAAAGTGTGTGTCAGGAGGCCCAGTCTAAGTTTGGCTGTGTGTCAGAGGACTTGCTGACAGAGACGGAGTGCTGCGAGTGGATCTGTCTAATAACTGCCTCATCATATCAACATGCAGGGAGGGGGGGGGGGGGGGGGGGGGGGGGGGGGGGTAGAGGGATGGCTCAAACTGAACTTGGTGCAGTCAGAAAAATAACATATCTAAATGTAATCATGATTACACAGCCTGGTTTCTGTACATACTCCTGTAAGTACTCTTTATTTACCATGTATGTAACCCTGCAAGTACCCAAAATAAGTATCCTGTATGTCTACCTGTAGCTGGTACATATCCTTGTAGCGCCGGCAAGGCGTTACTATCTCTGAATTCTGACATCTGGTATTATATATTATTATTATATTATTATTATTATTATTATATATTACGCTACATCCTGTAAGTACAGGGCTCTATAATGTACGTATTACTACTAAAAAGCTGGGCATGGGTATCAAATTAAGACTAATGACTTTCAAAATAAACAAATTCTTTCTCAATCAAATGGGACGTGTCTAATAACTGAAAAGTTTTACTCAGGCAGTATTTAACCTAACCCAACCTCAACTTTAAATCGGTCAGACCTGAATGACAAGTGTTTCACGTCATGATGTCATTAAGGTATCAAAACCAAGCTTTGCCCAATAATATTTTGGACGTGTTTGCTCTAATGTTTATGTGGGGCATGTCTACGCACCGATTCTGACATTTTGAATGAGACAAAAGTGCAAATAAATGGAAGATTATTTGCCAAAAAATTAATACATAATTAGGACATGTTTGTGGTGTAATTGCTAAATACTAAAGTATGAACAAAATGTGCTGAAAATGTGTGATATGTTTTGCTTTTTTGACATAAAAAAATCTCTCAAATATCAAATTTTATGTTTCCAAATGAAAATAAGACCATTTTCTTGAAATTCAGTGTCTCCAGTTTCCAAGAGTCTCAGCACAGTGAGATACTGGCCTTAGGGTGACAGAAGACAAATGGTTTAGAATCCAGTTTTGTTGTGTTTAGTCTTATAAAGGAAATCAGCAGTTTCAATCTACAGCAACCATCTCTCCTCAAAATCTTCACCTGCAGGACTGAAACAACGATGCATTTGATGCCACCTTGTCTCGCTTTGTTATCTGGTCGTGTTTACTGTTGCACTGCATCATCCTGACCTGAAGACCCGCTGTAATTGAGCGGCACTAACCACAGACCTGACTGAACCCAGACACGACTGCAGTTGCTTCTGATCTGCTCTTTTAATTTCTCTCTGCTTCACACAGTGAAGCTAAAACAAACATTGTGACCACAGAAAGCCACCAGCTATGTCTGGCTCCAGTTTCACTCTCCTGCTTTTTTCACGGTCAGCTGAGCATGCAGAGTCCAGGTTGGCACCACATTAGCCCAACAGTAAGAGTGTGTCAGAATTTGTAACAGCTCAGAGTCCACAGAGACAGAACGCTGGGACTCTAGTGGTTCTGTGTATTTATCCATTTTTTTTCAAATATGAAATATCCTTTGTGCACAAACACTGACCTGATTTCACACTAGTCAAAGGTGTGATGCTACAAAAGAAGTAGAAAAGTTTTAACTTCATGCAAATGAAGGTGTTGTTTGCAGGGAAATCAACCGTTTGATTGGACAAACAGGGTGCAAATGTGCAAACTTACATTCTCATGGAAGCTGCTCCAGTGTAAACTCACCTACCACCCCTATACGCCTGCACAAGGGTCTGTTGTTTGTCAGCATTGCCAGATGTGAGGAGGGAATTCATTAGAATTTAGATTAAATGAGAAATGCAACCCTAAAACCCCCAGGAATGGTAAAAAATCCAAATGCTTTTGATGTAGCAGTTAAATTATGTTGCAGAATTAAGGGGCTGTTTTTAATTAACACAAAGGCACTTTGAGACGACTTTTTTAATCACAGCAGGGTCTTCTTCAGATGTGATTGTGATTTAAAAGATAAATGAGACAGGGAATTTGTGGTTTTTATTTTGAAGAAGGTAAGGCAGGATTACATCTAAATCCTATATTTTTTTATGGAATCCAATTCGATCATCTCGTCTTGTTTTGATTTTTGGTTTTCTATAAAAGTTTTTATTTTAAACCTGACTTCAGCTGTAATGGAAGGGATCACAAAGCATCACTATCACCAATGCAATATTCTCCATTCCTGTCTTATATTACCTGTCTGGGCAGAAGAAGCAAAGCTGACAGGAGGAAGGACAGCTACATTTCTTTTTTTTCAATCCTGACGAGCATTTCCAATTTCCTCCTCTCCATCTTGTGCCACGTCGAGCCTAAAGTGCTTTATTTGCTGTAGACACAAAAATAACTGTTCCGAATGCTGTTTTCACAGCTTCCTGCTCTTTTTCAACCTTCCATCACAGAATTTCCCCCTCACCTTTCTTTCAGCTCAGGTAAAACGCTGGATCTTTTTCTGTGAGGAAACCCACTGTATGGGTTGTTGATCTGCTTCCAGCAGCTGCATAATTTTGTTTTGATTCATCTTTTGTTGGAGTTGGAAGAACAAAGAAGGCCTTTTGTTTAATGTGTGAGGAAATGATGTGTTGCATAAGAGGAGACTGAAAACTATGCAGATTTGCTCACTAATGTGGACATTAAATAGATGATGCAGAACGATATAAACCTTCCTTTCATATCAGTGTTTTAAAATAAAATTATCTTAAGTGATGGATTTTTTAAAATACTGACAGCTTCAACAATTTGTGCAAGTAACTATAATAATAATCTGATATAATCAGATCTTTGTATCTTCATATGAATCAGTTAAAGGGGAATTCTTTTGATTTAAAATCTGTAGATGTGAATTAAAGTCATCCATGTTTCTGACTGATTTAGAGACTCAGTCTGAACATGAATCCTAACATGTCACTGGAGAGTCTGTTCATGTCATCATGTATTTTATGCACTGTGACTGAGTGATTACAGGTTATTGTTGTCCGAGCGTGTCATGTTTGGATTATAGAATATCAGAGTATCAGGTCAGGCAGCAGGATGGAGAAGTCTCCTGTTTCTGCTTTTTCTAGAGTCAGGGGGGTCAACAGATCTCCATCAGTTAGTACAATCCAACTTTATTTATAAAGCACTTTAAAACAACCAGCAAAGGACCAAAGATGAAACTAAAAAGATACATAAAATCAACACCAGGTTAGTCTGGTTAAACTGTTCTGAATAGGTTTGTTTACAAATAATTATCTATATGCAAGATCAAATAAATATTATACTGTATCAATTGAAAATATAATAATGGAAAATAGCTTCATTTAAAGTTAGTTACAATAAAATAATTAAAGTAGCATATCAACTAGGGGTGTTTATTGGCAACATTCTGGCAATATGATATGCATCACAATACAGGGTCAACGATATGATATATTGCGATGTATATTAGAGATAGGGATGCTCCAATCGATCGGCCACCGATCAAAATCGGCCGACTTTTGTGAAAAAAACATGATCGATAAATTCCAATATTCTCCTTTCCACGCTGATCATACCAGCCGATCAATAGCTCCTAAACCAGAGGTCACTAGGAGCACAGAAAATCTGCGTCGCCTCACGCAGCTCCAGAGTCTGTTGCTGCTGCAGGACGTTACGCAACACCACGCGGCCGGGAAGCTGAGACAATTCTTCAAATTAGTATTAAAAGACAATAATTTAAATATTAAGGACGAAGTTGGAAAGAGCTCGCTGCTCATGCATCAAGAGGAGAGGGTAAAGCCGCGCATCATGGCGCATTTGGAGATGATCAGAGAGAGCAGCGCAGGTGGATAGACCGGTGGAGGGAGGAGGAGCTGAGAGAGCAGCAGGTAGACTCTTTAGCAATAATCAGACTATTGACAGTAGGTTTTTCTTTCTGGGCATAAAATGGATCAGAGTGTCAAAACATTGTTAACTTTTCTGCATCTGAACAGCAGTAGAAGAAAACTTTTTCTTTCAAATGTTATTTCAACTACAAACTAATTAATGGGGATCTTCTGCACAAGAATATGTTTAAGTATTTAAATATATATAAAAATAATAGATTTTTATATGGATAAAAGTAATAGATTTCTATAAGGATTGGAAATATATATCTATAAATTGGGGTGGCATGTAGCTCAGTTGGGAGAGTGGTCTGGCAACCAGAGGGTCGCCGGTTCGATCCCCAGCTCCGTCAGGGTTACATTGTCGTTGTGTCCTTGGGCAAGACACTTCACCCAACTTGTGTTTCAAATTATCGGCCGATAATGGACAATTATGACGTCAAACAGATAATTTCAATAATTAAAAATTCACGATACAGGGTCAATGACAATATAAAGCTTAAACTACACACTCGCGACATGGTTTTCCTCCTGAAAATCCTCTATTCACGTCTCCTTCTCTCCCCCACCTTTCCTGTGAGGGGAGGAGAGCGGCTTTTCATACTGGCTAACATGTCAAGGAGACGGTGGGCAGTGCAACGCTGTGTGCGGACTTGTGATAAGAGGTCACGCTGCTCGCCGTCATTTCTATTAGTCACGTTTCACATCTATCTGTAGGTTTATGGAACGCTTTTCAAAGAAAAGTGTCAAAAAAGCTTTTACTTGTGCCGATTTTTAAAAAATTTCTTGAAAAGTTGCATTTTTGAAGGTTTTTGCTGGACAGTGATGATTGTGTTTATTGTGTAAGTGTATTTTTCTTTCCAAACACCCAGTGAGTGAGGATGTTTAAATTATTGCCTTCATATTTACAGCTTACTGCAAGTCCCTCATGTCTCCACTCTGAAATTGGTTTCCTATTTAGGACGAAGTGATCCCAGTTGACATAGCATGGAATTGAAATATGCAAAAGAACAAATAAAGATAATAGATCAGTGGTTTAAAATAAATGTGCCCAAATCATCTCATTATGAATCTGTAAAGAAAGGAGTTGGGAAAAAAGATCCTCAAATCACCAGTGGGGTAAATCAGACATGACATCAGCATGTTGGGTTTCTGTTTGATTTGTAGAGAGCAGTTCGTCTGAAAGGGGATTTAAATAAGTCCTAAAATGGTCCGATGCCCTGCTGGCTGCACCACTTAATCAGTGGCACCAGCAGCTTCTCAGCCAGGGGTGCAGCTGATAGGATTGTTAAACACACGGCCTCTGGCCAAAGCTCAACCCGGCTCCGATCGCATACGTCTGCCTCACTTGTTGGGAAAATGAATACCGTTTGTTGGTTTGCATGAACTGAAATACAATAAGATATCAGAGGAGAGCCTGTAGTGTTGGGAGTACATTCTGAGGAGAGACAGTGATTGTGCTTTATGTCGCGTCTCCAACTGAGCTGCTCCTGCCTCTCTGAGCCTCCTCACTCACTGAGGATCTCATTTGATTTCAGGTAGAATAAACTCAATGGGAAGAAGTTCATCTGCTGGAAAAAAATACATGTAAAGTTGCAATTTATATGTTTGTTTTGTGTCTTCTGTGCACAGAGACATACAGTATGTAGGGGAAAGTGAGTTTGTTGCAGTTCAAGATGATGAAGTGAAGCGTTTCTTTACTCTTAAGGGGACTTGGTTTAATGCAATGCTCATCCTTAGGAATGAAAACGTTTAGCACAAATGAAATATAGATATAACAATATGACAGTAATAACAAATATTGACCTATTCCACTTGTTTGGTACCAGAGGGTACAAATCACCTAGGTAATTAATGAGTAATACCTAATAGTTATATTTTATAAGTCCACTGCTGTGAGGGTATTACATATTTATAAGCTTAGTAATTGTATGGTTATTTATAATTATAGTTGTTTATTTACCACACTGCTCCTATGTAACTACATTGTTATAATTTCAGTCATGCATGATCATATCCTAGTTTTATTATCTAGGTAATTACATTGCATGAATTTACCAGTTTTATTTACATTATGATTATCATCATACAATTTCACCAAGTTGTAATCCTAATTGCTACTGGATTTTCTTAATTTATCAATGGAGATTAAAGTGTAATTCAAAACTGACATGATGGTGTAAAAGTTTTATGAAATAATTAATGAACTGCTTTTAAATTTAGGAGGTTGAGTCAGTTTGAAAACTGCAGGGATGTACTTTGGTCTTGGTTGTGCTCTGACTTGCTGTTAGCTCATATTCCTTTTGGACATTAACTCCTCAAAATTGCCAAATTTAAAGCTTTTTTATTATCGTTTTCAGTGCTTTTATTCTTTATGTTGCTGAAAAGTCTTACAGAGATAAATATAAACGAATGTCACTAACCCAGAAACCTTCCCTTTGCCTTGTTGACAACTTTTATTTTGTCCAGAAACTTTTCCTGCACAGGATGTGTTCAAACGGCTGATGGTGCCTTTGTTGTGCGTTCACGTTTGGGTAGATGAGAACGTTTTATTGAACTGATGCTGCGCATGCAGAAACCATTATTCGGGCCAAACGACTCTGCTGGTGGAGGCATCAAGCTGTATTGGCTCATTTCAGCTGCAGCGACTTGTGAGATGGATTCAGCAGCAATGAAGAATAAATGAAGAGGCAAAGTGAGCAGAAATGCTTCAAAATGCAAGTGCACCTAAATTGGATTAATGCCTCTCTTTTTGTGTGTGTCACAGGAGGATGATAACACTAATCAGTATCAGCAGTGGAATAAATTCAGCGTACTGTGTGGAGTGTGGAGGTAGTTAGTGAGGTCATTCCCTCTGAAAATGTGTTTAATGACCAGACAGAGTCCGCTCACGGATACACTTGAAGCATATGAATGCTATAGTCCTTATATCTGGATGTGCGCTTAGGAATTCTGGTCATTATTTATGCAGCTGAACACTTCTTTCTTTAAAGTTGTAGAAAATCGTTCACTTCAAATTCAATATGTATATTTTTAAAATCTTTCCTTTACACAGAATATATGAGTTTGTGTCTATTAGACAGTTCAGTCCAGTTTAAGCTGTGCTCATGCTCCACGTATCTGGGTTCAGCTGTTCTACCAGGGAAGCCTAAACTCTCCTCTCTTCAGCCGTCAGCTCCTCCAGTGAGACCCCAAGGTGTTTCCAGACCAGCCAACAGATATAGACCCTCCAGTGTCCTCTCAGTAGGACATGCCTGAAACACCTCCCCCTGGAAACGTCTTGAACAAATACCCAAACCACCTCAGCTCCTCTCGACGTCTCTACTCTGACTCCTCCTCCTCACCGTCTCTACAGCTCAGCCTGGAATCTGGGGCTTCAACTAATGATCATTTTGATAGTTGACTAATCAGTGCATTTTTCTTTATAAGTCAACGATTCCTGCTTCCTCTGGGTCCTGTGCTCCAGTCTGAGCTGACCTGCTCCAGTCGGTCCACCTAACCGTCAACCTGATATCTCTTCATTAAAACAGTCTAAATTAATAAGCTAATTAAAATAACGACCAATGAAACATTAGCATTTTAAATCAGTGGATTAACATGCATAACTAAATCATTTTTCATATGTTCCAAAATGACCTAAAATTAGTTAGAGAAGGTTTAAAATGCAGATGAACTCAAAACACAAGAAGAGGACACAGTAGTGTTAAACACATTAGCTGATAGAACTAAAACTCTGTTCACTTAGCTGTCAACCTCAACACAGCACAAACATCAGCATTTAAAATTGTCCACACAACAACTTTACTTACTAAAATGTACACATGGAGAGATGCTGCATCACAGCTTTGAGGTGCTCGAGTTCCTGATGTTCCTGCGTTGCAGTAGTACTGTCATGGAAGGAGCGCTCTGCGTTGCATAGTTTACACTCCAATCTTTTTCTTTTAAATCTTCTTTCCTCTCCTCTGTCCAGTTCACCATGTTGCACACGTTTATTTGCTTCACTTGTAGGGCACAGCTGGATATGCAGCCCAGACTCCTTTGGTCTTTTAAGAGCCTTTAACAAAGTTCCGTCCACCCTGTACTCCTTTAGCGCCCCCTACAGGTTGTGCAGGAAGACACAGTCATAAGCCTTCTCCAGATCTACAAAACACATGGACTGGTTGGGTAGTTTTATGGTTTTTTAAAAATTAAGACGAACTTCAAGTCATTGCACTTCAATCCAGTTAATTACAGTCCAGTTCAACGTAATTATAATTCAACTCAATTTCTGTCTGTCAAATAACTACAGTCTGATCATTTCATTTTAGTCAAATTAAATTGTGATTCAATCCTGTTACAACAGAGTTTCATTTAATTTAATCAAATTAATAATTGAACGCATTTTCATTTTTGTCCACTTACATTCAAATGTATATTTAATAAGTCTGAATCAGGTTATTTGTATTTATGAAATGCAAATTTGTACAAATCTGTCTTGCTGATGAAACCTGCATCATGTTAAAATCAGCTTTATCAGGATATTCCAGTCGACTTGTTTAAAGCTTTATTTATTCTAAACATGTTGGAGATTTACACCATTTTTATATTAAGCTGCTATAAACGGTTCAGGTTTCCCACACCTACATTATGGCAGAACAGTTTATTTACTAATCCTAAAATACCCCCTCTTGTAAGCTGAGCTGTCTGTATTTATTTAGCTTTTTGTCTGGAGAAGCACCTTACAGGAGCAGCACTATCCCTCTAATTCAGATTTAATTGCCCCTAGTAAAAGTCTCAGGACGTGGTTTATATGATCCTTTCCTTATTAAAGATAAATACCTTGGATGGTATCTTTCTGTAATTCTGTTTGAGGTGGGGTTCATATTTTATGTCCACCTTCCATCATGGGTAAGTTTATTAAACTGCACATTAAAGTCGCCGTCCTTTATTGCGTCTTTTGCCATGACGACGAGCCAGAAAGTCCTCGCTCCAAGCTGATTCAAGTCCAGCCAAGACCACCGTGTCAACAGAGCTGCTTCCCTGTAATTAGTTGTCTGGTGGTTTTGCTTTTTTGCCTTGTGTTTGTAATTGTGTTTCCTTACATGTGTGTGGAGGAGATGAGAGCTGCAGAGCAAAGCCGTTGTAAAACAAAAATCCTGTGGGTGTTTTGGTTTGATTTAGGTTTTTTTTTTCTTTCCTCTGCAGCTCTGATAACAGCAAATCCCTTGGCTCGGTCTTGTTTTGGGTTTTGTAGTGGTTGAAGTCGACTGGCGTTCAGCGCTGGCATTCGTAGGTAACAGGATGACTCCATAAGATGATTTTCTCAGTACTTTTTTGAACTTTGATATAAAAAAAGGTCTTAATCTATTTAAAATGCCCCTTTTATAAAAGTCAAAGGAACTCTGTCTCTTCTTTTAGTTTAAAATTTTGGGTTATTTTTCTACCAAATGTGTTTGTTTAATGCCCACCCAGAGGTTGTTCTCCCTCTCCAGAGCTGACCTTAAAATATCCCAGACATAAACAAAGTGACCAGATGTTCTTTTGCTTGCTTCAACCTAGAAACTAAAGATCCACATTACTTTTACTATTTTAAAATGTTTTACCCTTCATCATTGATGCCCATTTGGAGAAAAATGCAATTCTGGGTAACAAATAATTTCAACAGGCTGTCTTGTCATCTTTTCTTTTACACAGTTTATGTTTATTGAAACTATAAAGCTGCCACCTGAGCAGCGCAGAAGTGAACCATCCAAGAATCTACTTTGGCTTTTTTGAAGTCGTTCAGCATTATCTGTGGTTGCAAACAGGCTGTGCAGACTTCTAAAACATTTGCTGTCAAGGTCTTGTGTTTTGTCAAAACCCATCCTCCTTAAAAGTTCAAAGACATTAAAATAAGAAAACCCTGTTGCTTTAAGATCAGACTTGTTTTCAGTGGAAATAGCAGAGATGAAAGAAGACACACAGACAGAATCGGTGTAAATTCCTCTTGGTGTTTTACAGTGTGTGAGTCAAAAGTCTCTTTCACACATTTTTATCCAGTGACACCTTTTTACTGTATCAGTTGTGTGAAATGACCAAAAATGAATGCACATTTGAAATGGATCTGATCTACTTCTGAGCTGCCTTTAGAGGTAGTCACAGAGCTGAGTTTCAGAGCACGCATGAAGCGGGGGGCGGAGCCTGCAGCTTCTTATTATCCACATTTCTTTTTTAAACATTTACATAATGCCCATTGCGTGTGCCCTTTTGATACGTGGGACGAAATTGAGGCTTCTCGCCAATGTGTCAAGTAATTTTGGAAACACCTTAGCATCCGATGTGAGGTAGCCTTTAAGGGTGCCTCAAAAAAAAAAAAAAAAGAGGAGACTGAGTGTTTAAGCACAAAGATTTTTTGCTCACAAACTGACCCTTCCTTTTGGCTAATAAGCCACAATTTGAGAAACACTACAGGAAGTTCCGGCTGATGTACTGGCTGTGAGAAACCATGACTCTGCTCAGTGTGTGAGAAAAAAGTTCAGTACATTGAAAGATTAATGCTGTTTGAATGAAAAGCTAATGAACCATTTTCAGAGGTTGAAATCCAGAACTTGACGGGTCAGGTCAGTATAAATGAGTTAATATAAGACCGTCAGACATGTTCATTTCTACAGTGACATTTAATGGAAGATATTTCCATTAGTCTGCCACCATGGTAAGTCAGTAAAGTTTTACTATTCAAACAACTAATTATATTTAACATTTCTGAAACAGCCAAAGCTTCAGCGTTTTATTGTATGTGTTCAGTGAACAGAAGTAATTATAAACTAAAGCATGTTTATTATTTGCCGTTGTATTATATTTGCTATCAGATCCTTGATTTTTTTATGTTTCTGTCCAGTACAGAAAGTTTTTGTCAATCTATCCACTAAAAAATACTTTTGAAATGCAAAAAAACCAAAAGGTAAAGTACTGAAAAGTATCTTTGGTTTCTGACGGCTTTAAATATTGTAATTTTAAAATTTGATGCTGTAATAGTTGCTAATTTTCTCTAAAACATTTGAGCTGTTTTCAGAGCAGCGTGTGCTGTCTGTGCTGTGGATTTAAAGGTGTTTTTTTCTCCTGCTTTAAAAAAAATTATCTCTTTAAAGCCAATAAGCAAGTATTTCATCATAAAAGGCAACGCAACAAGGAATACATCTGATTTGACATAATCAGAGGCTCTACTTTCTTTTGACGTGTGCAAATAAAATCTTGTTATGAGTGAAAGTAAGCTGTAATCTACAAACGAGGACCATGGATTCCACAGGACAGTGGAATAAATGGGATGCGGGAAAAGATCCATCAAAACGCCAAAAGTCTAAATTAATTTAGTCTTCTTTATCCTTCAGGGTAAAAGGGGGATTCCTTCACTGATATTCAAAAAGAGCAAAAATAAGACGGAAAGCTAAATTAGAATGCTAAAAACAATTCTGTTTTTACAGAAATACCTTCAACAAAAGCATCGCTCTCAATAATATCCACCAACTTTGTAATATGGTGAAAGGGAGACTGGCTGAGGAGACTCTTATCATCAGCTTTAGACAGAAAGTCAGACGGGTATTGATTGAGCTGACAGGAATCTCTCACAAGTAACAGAGAGAAAGATCTCTTATTCTTTAGATGCCATGATAAGTGTCTGTAGCCTCTGAAGGTTATCTGCCTCTGGATGAATCCATCCAACATGGTTACAGATAGAGGAAGAAAACACTGGTCAGGCAGGAGGACGAAGACTTGAAACCTTTTAAACAGATTTCATGTTTTTTATTCAGGCTATAAAGAAAATCAGCATCAACTCTTAAAAAGTCTGAAGACTAAAAGCTATCCGTTTAATTGGATAAAATCCAACCTTCCCTCACAGCTCTTTCTTTTAATGTGTTCATTGATTTGATGAACAGGCGTTGGTTCAGAATACAGCAACTGGCAGGTACAAAGTGTCTGAACGGGTTAACAGCATCTAATGTCCAGAAGCCTTTTCCATCGTATCCTTCAAGTACACACGTTTACACATGCACAGACGAAAGTTTTCTTAGGAAATCAGCTTCTGCTCTTTTGGGTTTGTTGGTTTGACCAAAGCTTTCAACCTGGCTGCAGGAATTTAAACTAGAGAATTGTCCTTTTTTTTTTTTGGAACTTCAGGCATTAATCCTTAGAATTCAAACTTTCAAAGTAAATGTATTTAATTTCTAACTAACATTGGAATCAAAGTCAGCATTTTTTAATTTAAAAACTTTTCATTGAATAAAACTATTTGAGTTTAAAGATGAAGACTGGATACCTGTCTGTGTCAAATTGAAGCATAATTAAGATGTGTTTTTGATGATGTCATATGCTCCACTTGACCCAAATATAAAACTTGTCTTGAGTGTCAAAAGTTCCATTTCACTATGATTCAAGGTGAAAATCTGCTTATTTCCTTGCTTTTTGTGTCCCCAACAGTTTTATTGGGTATCCCTTTTTGTTCTATGAGAAACATTTGTGATTCCTGATTTAATGTTTGTGTTTGATGAGACCAGTCAGCTGGGAAGTTTCTCAGAGACAGTGTTCCTGAGATGGATGGGGCGTGATGGACCTCAGCATCTGGAACACAAATGGTTTTGGGGAAATGAAGTGCCTGTTCATAAACAGCATTGCTTGAGATTGAATCAGCCAGTGGCCTGTGGAGGGAACGGGGAGAAGGAGAGGCAGGTTGGTGGTGGTGGTGGGGGGGGGGGGTAGATAAGGGGGAGAGAATGTGTGAGGACGGAGGGGGAAAATAGAATATATATGATCAAGTGAGGAGCCAGCCACTCCATCATCCTCGTAAATATATATGAGTCTGGGAAGAAGTTTAAAGAATGAGCGAGTGGTTAGAGGGGATAAATTAAGGTGGAGATCCAGCAGAACAAGCTGCGTTAAACGAGGAATATCAAGACGGATGGTGAAAAGAAAAACTGGATCCAGGTTCTTAATATAAAACTAGAAAGTTCATGAAGAAACTTTGAGAGGGCATGCTACCGGCAGCATCAGTGAAATCAACATGGTTCCTCAATATTTTCTAGTCCAAAGTCCCATGACTATTTTAAACCAAGAATGACGTTTCTAGGTTAAAGTGTGTTGAAATGGCAGGCTCTCAAACATCAGTAAGTTTTAGTTGAAATTCAAAGGGCTAATCCATTTTTATGCCATTTCTGTCGTAGTCTTTTGTGGATAACTTTGCAATAGTTGATCGAAACGCTATGGGAATTTCAACCAAACATCACATGAAGGAGCCAATCGATTTGATATATAACTTGTCTGGGTTCCATCTCTCAGTCATGTGCGAAATGCGCAAAAACTCAACTTCAAGTTAACATGCTAGCATTAGCATGCTAACGTAGCATTAGCATGCTAACATGCTAGCATTAGCATGCTAACATGCTAAGACTGTGTATGATGTGTTGCCATGCTACAAGTGTAAAAATTTCATCATTATCATGTCAATACTTGGAAGTTTGCTTAAGCGTGTTAGCATGCTAATGTTAGCATCTGGTTCTGGTTCATCTCTGGTCCTGGTTCAGGGTCTAGACCTGGTTTCTGGTCTGATTCTGGTCAAGCTGCTGTTTCTGAGTCAGATTCTTTTCCATTTATGTGCTTAAAAGGTCCGGTCCAGCTTCCTACACAAGTCTGTTCTATTTCTGTATCCAGTCACAGTCCAGAACCAGAATCAGGTCCAGACTCGAGAACAGGACCAGATCCGGGACCAGGACAGAGTTCTAGTCAGAGTTCTAGACAAAAGTTTCAGTCCTGGTCATATTCCTGAATCTAGACCTGGCTCTGGTTCTAGTTTTATTCTAGGACCCCCATTCTGTTTCTAGTCCCAGGTCTGGTTTTGGTCCTGGTCTGGTTGTGGTCCCGGTCTGTTTGTGGTCCTAAGTCTGGTCCTGGTTCTAGTTCAGAATCTAGTCCAGGTCCACAACAGGACCAGGGCATAGCTAAATTCCTATATGGTTGTGGGTCTGGAGTCTGGACCTGGCTCTGTGTTTGGATCTGGTTCTAGTCCAGGACCATGAATCTGGTCCTGGTCCAGGTCCCAGCCCTGGTCCTGATCTTGATCCAAGTTCTGGTTCTTTTCTTGGGTCTGGTTCTGGTCCTGGTCCTGGTCCAGCTGCTGGTTCTGCCTGATACTGCTCTAATCAAATGTCATCTGAAGCCTTCCATTAGAAAGAATGAGAACAGCATTAGCCAATCAGAACGATCCATTTCCCTGTCATGCAGTGATCACATGGACGCCTCATGCCTCTGAACTGATGTTGAAATGGCAGTTTAACAGAAAATCACTCTTCTCAAACAACCTGTTCCCATTCAAAAAGTATAAGACCGATCAAAAAAATTCAAACACCATTAGAAGCAGGAGCCTTTAATAGTCAATAGTCCCGAATTTCATGCGTGTCCTATGTTTTCTGTCCGAATAATGACGATTCGATTTCACAAGACATCAAAGTGTTGAAAGACAGAGATCCAGATGAAATAACATGGAAAAGAGTCCTTTTTTGTGGCTCCTCTCAACCTTCACTGGCAACTTGTGAGCAAACCGTAGGTCACAGAGACATGAGAATCACTTCACCAGAAGTGTCTGGCTGCAACCCTCCGTGCGGGCCACATTAATGTTGACGGAAGAATAATAAAACAATCAAACAAACAAGACATCACTTTAGAGGTGAAGAGTAATAGGTGTGCATTGCTTTGCATAGCACACCCTAATTATGAGGAAGTGATGAAGGATTTGTGCTCGGTGAGAGGTAGGAGGTGGAGTTTAAAAACTAAACTCTCTGAGGAGCTTATTTAAAAACTTATCACAGGATACAGCAGCAGCTCCTCCTGGATGAATGGATTTAACCTGATTTCATCTTTTTTTTTTTGGCAGGAACACTAACGTTTACCTGACAGTTTTTGACAACATTTCCAGAAATAGTTCAGTTTTAGAATCCAAAAAGTGCTGTTGATACAGAGGATCATACAAACAGTCAGTGGTTTGGGCAACCGTTGAATGAGTTGATGAGAAGAAAATGCAATGTGTCTTTTTTCTAATGTTTTAATTATTATTCAAATGAAAACAAAAAGTAAATGTAATCTTAGGGACATTTAGAATACAATAGCCAACTGAATAAAGGTCCTTAAAGGGATATGCTGACATGTGTTCAGTGTTTGTGTGTAAGTTGTTCATATTATCTGGTCTGTTGTAGTTGGCATCCTGAATGGCCTCAGTTGTAAGAAATTGAGGTTATGTAATGCAAATTTGATGTTAGTGTTAGATTTCTTAAAATGATATGAACTTTTAAAAATCGGCACAGTTTTAAGCAGACAGCAACACAATTTGGTTTTAGTTAAATTCTGACTGTAGCTCATCAGTCCTGTCAGTAATCTATCTAAAATAGTATTATTAGTAAGTTTTACACTACAGATGCACCGATACCAGATTTTTTCAAACCGATTACAAGTACATACCTTTGAGTACTGGCTGATTCAAAGAACAAATACGAGTACTAATAAATGCCATTGATCTAAATCATGGTTTGGTACATGAACAAATTACAGATTTTTTACTGAACTAAACGTTGGGACTATGAGGATTTGGACAGCAAGTGTATACTACTGCCACATAACAAGAACAACTACTACTACGAGTTCTACTACTACTGCTACAATACAAGTACGTTGACTCCCAACTCCTGCAGAGTTTGCTCCGGTAGTTGCAGGTAGCTGTTGGTGTTGCAGCTCAACTGAGAATTGAGAGTCACTCTATGTTATATAATATCAGCTCTATAGTATCAATATCATTTTATGAGTATTGGCATCTGTGCATCCCTATTTTACACAGAAACATTTTAAATCAGCCACAAATCATTTTAATTACATTTTTCTGTTCAAACCCATTTAGTTTACAACTAAAATGACTTTATTTGTGCTTTATAATAAACTATAAACCACACGTGGTTGTAATAAGTGGTGAATTTAATGCTGGGGTAGACATCTTGATGTTTTCTTTTGTAAAAGTAAAAACTAAGAAACTAAAAAGGCATGCTGAGGAGAAAATGAACCAAAACACGTGAGAAACGCTCACATTGTGATCATCTTTCCTCTATGCTGATTCTAAAACTGTAAAGAGAAAACAAACATAAAATAATGACTCCTTGACTGTGAATCAGGGGGATTATTACTGGAATGAGTCTTTATAAAAGAATTCTAAATCATGATTTGCAATCAATATGTCAGCATCCTGATAAGTTAATCAGACACGATGCTCCCACGCTTTATGTCACATTGAGCTGTTTATTTGTTTAGCAGCTTATATTGTAGCTGCTCTTGTTGTAAACATACAGACTAAATTGGGAAACAAGTGGCAGAGTGTGCCTTTCTGAGGGTTGTGGTGAAGCAGGGGGTTGAACAAAGCTAAAGGAGGCATCACTTCTCTGCAGGAGTGTTCCAGTTTTCTCCTGTGGTGAAGAACAGAGGGGCTGAGCCTTTTATATTGCTGCTGTTGAGGCTCAACTCCTGCTCTAACAGCTTTGATTGTAGGTTTTCCTTCTTCCTGTGGCATTCCCTCAAGCTTTTCCCCTGAGGGAAGTTTTGGAGATGTTTTGTTTTTCTGGAAGACGTTAGACGCTGCCTGTTGGTTGGTCTCAGCTGGAGCAGAACACAAAGCTTGGACTTTTATATCATATCATGACTTTAAAACCAAACAACTGCACAGTTTTTATAATAGATGCATTTTTAAAATATTTAGAGAGGCATCTTTGCAGTGTGAGGAAGATGAGCTCATCTGGTTTTGGCCTGTTTTATCACCTGATTGAATTCTGAAGCGTTTGCAGAGTCTAGCTGAGTCTTTCTCCAGTTAAATGAGGGGTGAACAGTCCATGAGAGGTGGGGTTTGGGTCATCCTCACTGTAGGCTTCCTTCTGGATGTAGCAGGAGGTAAAATGTCATGTTTTATACTTGACTTAACAGACAGGAGGCTTTGTGCTCCCATTGAGTGGGAGCTGCAGTTCAACAGTAGCAGCTGTTAGGAGGTTAGTTACTGCCCAGGCTGCACTAAAACATGAAGACTCATAAAAAGCTTCAGAAACATGTCTGTTATTCTTCAGCTAACGATTGAATCAGCCATCAACTAAATCCTCATCCTAAAGTAAATCTCTTGTACTGAGCAGTTTGTTATGGATACATGTGTCCTGATGTTCAATGTTCTCTGTTTATTAGTGGTTTTGTTTTTATTCCAATTAAACTGCTGCCATGTGAAACATGTTTCTGCTGCGCAAGTAGCTGCTTGTCTAGTTGAAGAGTTTAGTGAAGTCTCTCATCTGATGAGCATAAAGTTTTAACAAGATTTTAGGCTGCTGATTTAGTTAGGGATGAACCGATTCCAGATGTTTTCAAACCGAGTAGAAGTACTTACATTTGAGTACTTGCAGATACTGAGTACCGATAAGGGTACTAATAAATGCTATTGACCTAAGTCATGGTTTAGTACAACAGAAAAAAATACCGTAATTTCCGGACTATAAGCCGCTACTTTTTTCACTTGCCATGGACCCTGCGGCTTTTACAATGGTGCGGCTTATCTGTGGGTTTTTTAACGGCCAGCAGGGGCGCACTATCAAGGAAACACCAGAGAAGAGGCGGGACAGTTCGTGCCAAATAAATAGAGCAACACAAAGCAACGAGAGCATAACAGAGTAGGAGAGCGAGACAGAGGAAGTATGGAAAACAAACGGAGAACTGCATATGATGCTGCTTTTAAGTTAAAGGCAATTGATCTGGCTGTGAAAGACGGAAATAGAGCTGCTGCGCGTACCCTTGGCATCAATGAGTCAATGGTGAGACGTTGGAGACGACAGCGTGAAGAACTGGGTCAATGCAAAAAGACCAAAAAATCCTTTAGAGGTAAGAAAAGCAGATGGCCGGAACTTGAAAACTTTCTTGAAGACTGGGTGAACACGCAGAGAGCAGACGGCCGGGGTGTTTCCACCGTGCAGATCCGACTGAAAGCCAAAACAACCGCCAATGAAATGAATATTGAAGATTTTATTGGTGGACCATCATGGTGTCTCAGATTTATGAGACGAAAAGGACTGTCCATCAGGGCACGGACGACTCTGTGTCAGCAACTCCCTCCAGACCACGAGGAGAAAATAGCGAACTTCCGCGAATTTACACAGAAAAAGATGAATGAAC
Organism: Callopanchax toddi; assembly: GCA_006937965.1. Lineage (NCBI taxonomy): Eukaryota > Metazoa > Chordata > Actinopteri > Cyprinodontiformes > Nothobranchiidae > Callopanchax > Callopanchax toddi. The sequence goes on along the minus strand of SSNR01000069.1, from coordinate 931,334 downwards.
ATTCCATCGGACCGGACGAGATCATCAACATGGATGAAGTGCCTCTGTCCTTTGACCTGCCTCTTACAAGGACTGTAAACAAGAAAGGTGAATCGTCCATCACACTGAGAACAACCGGCCACGAGAACAAATTTCACTTGTGTTCTGGGCTGCACCGCATCTGGAGTAAAGCTTCCACCGATGGTGATTTTTAAAAGGATCACTATGCCAAAAGAAAAATTCCCAAAAGACATCTTGGTAAAAGTCAACCAGAAAGGGTGGATGATGGAAAACATAATGAAGGAATGGCTAAATGAGTGCTACGTCAAGCGACCTGGCGGATTTTTTCACCAAAAAAAAGCGTTGCTCGTTCTGGACAGCATGAGGGCTCATATAACGGATTCGGTGAAAGCAGCCATCAAGAGCACAAACTCTATTCCAGCTGTGATTCCTGGGGGCACAACGAAGCATTTGCAGCCACTGGACATTAGTGTGAATCGTGCTTTTAAAGTGGCACTCCGAGTTCAGTGGGAGGCATGGATGACCAGCGGCGAGAAATCGTTCACCAAAACTGGTCGCATGCGAAGAGCAACCTTAGCTCAAGTCTGCCAGTGGATCCTGACAGCATGGAAAAGTGTGAAAACATCCACGATCACCAACGGGTTTCGGAAAGCTGGACTGTTGCGTGACGGTGATGAAGAGGATGGCGCGACAGCTGAAGCCGTTCTTCTGAGGCTGTTCGATTCAGACACCGAGGAAGAGGAGTTCGTTGGTTTTGAAGGAGAAAGAGTGGCTGACGAGTCCATTCTGGGTCTGTTTGTTTCAGACACTGACGACGAGGACTTTGGGGGTTTTAGTACAGACTAAAACGATGACACGGGACTGATCTTTCTGGTTATTTTGATAAAATAAACGGCAGCGTTACTGCACATTTAGAGCTGTGTTGGCAGTTTTCAGAAAAGATGCTGGTTATTTTGTTAAAAAGAAAACTAATTTAGCCCTTTAACGTTATTGCCTTTTCAAGCGTTGCTTTGTTTTGTTATATACTGCGCTACTACGGTAGGCCGACTGCAGGACCTGCGCTGGGAGCGCATTGTTTTATTTTTACACGCATAAATGTGTTTCATCAGGTCAAAGATGTGAAAGTTTGTTTGATTGATTGATTAAAAGATTTTTTGTTGTTTTTTAAATGTTAATAAACGGGACGCTTTGCGTTCCCAAACAGTCATCTCTGTCCCGAGTGGTTGACTTTTTTCCCTCCTGTCATTTTGACTGACAGGATTTTAAAAAATCCGGTCATAATCTATTTTTATCCATCACTTATTAATTAAAAAATTATAATAATTACATTTTCAGTAGCATTATTTCATTACTTTTGTATATTATTCTAATTGTTTCTAATCTTTTCATCCTCCACTGACTGTCGCGGTTTGGAGAACCTGTTTAGAAGCTGCAGATCGCTCTGTTCCAATTATTTGATTGATCTAACACTGGGCCCATGAGCACATAAATCCATAGGATTACGGTAGACACTAAATTAGTCGATCAGCCAGTCATCATATAGAAATTTCTAAAAACTTCGTTCGGAGTTGAGCGCAGCAGCAGGTGCAGCTCTGTGCGCTCCGCGGGACTCTGATTACAGAATATTAACGTTCCTTATGAGATCATGAGAGAGATGAGGGTTTCACATATTTTTCATTAAAATACTCAGGGGAAAACCTGGCGCTGCTGTTTAATGCGGACCTCCTCGCGGGTTAGTGTTTGGAGTCCAGTTCTATGTGCGCGCGGCTCGCGGAGCAGATTTTGCGTGTCAACAAGCCTCCACAGCCGCAGACCTGATCCGCTCAAATGCCCCTTTGCAATCCGGTGCTCAGCGTGCGATCAGATGCAGACTAACTACACTTTCTGTTGTAATGCGCTCTCGGACTAGCGTTCATAGGCTGTGGACGCTTGTTGACACGCAAAATCTGCTCTGCGAGCTGCGCGCACATAGAACTGGACTCCAAACGCCCACTAACCTACGAGGAGGTCCGCATTAAACATCAGCACCAGGTTTCCCCTGAGTATCTCAATGAAAATATGTGAACCCCTCATCTCTCTCATGATCTCATAATGAACGTTAATATTACACGGTAATCAGAGTCCCGCGGAGCGCACAGAGGATCACCTCACCTGCTGCTGCGCTGAGCTCGACTCCAAACGGAGTTTTTGGGAATTTCTATATGATGACTGGCTGATCGACTAATTTAGAGTCTAATTTTATGGATTTGTGTGCTAAATGGGCCCAGTGTTAGAGTAATAATGCTATTGAAAATGTAATAAGTGTAAAATTAATGTGACGGATAAAAATAGATTATGACTGGATTTTTTCTAACCCTGTGAGTCAAATAATAATAATAATAATAATAATAATAAATTTAACTTATATTGCACTTTATATTTTGCAATCTCAAAGTGCTACAGCGGAGAAGGTTAAAATAGCTGAGTCAACACTCATAAAACAAGTTTAAAAAAGTAAAAGGGGCGGCTACAGAATAAAACTAACAAAAAGCTTTTCTAAAAAGGTAGGTTTTCAGGTTCCGTTTAAAAGCATCCACAGTTTGTGGAGACCTTAAGTGGACAGGGAGGGAGTTCCACAACCTCGGAGCAGCAGAGGAAAAAGCCCGATCTCCCATGCTGCAGAGCTTGGTTCTGGGGGTTTGAAGCGTGTTCGCTTTTACGGAGCGAAGGATGCGTGTGGTCGGGGAAGTGAGGAGTTCCTTTAGGTAGTGGGGGGCTTGACCGTAAATGCACTGGTGGGAGAGGAGGCAGAGTTTGTATTCTATTCTAAGTGGGACAGGGAGCCAGTGAAGTGCTTTCAGAATGGGGGTGATGTGCTCATGCTTGCGCACCCTCATCAGGATCCTGGCAGCGCTGTTCTGGATGTACTGTAGTCTCTGGAGGTTCTTGCCAGAGATGCCGATGAGATGACTAAAAACTAAAAAGTCTAGCGCTACCTCTGGTTGCGCAATCATGTGCTTTTCACGAAAGATTACCCAATGGCGGTATAAGGGGGGTATGGGGGTGGTGGTCGCGCTGTTGACTACGTGCAGGATTACACAGACGTGAGTCGGGAGTAGTGATGGGACTAATGGTTCTTTGATGGGAGCCATTCATTGGTGAGCCGTTTTCCTACGTGTTTTCTTTGTTTTTGCAACATTCTGCAACTAATTAACACTGACATGTGGTCTGTTCGAAACTGATGGCCCCGCCCTTTTGCACAGCTGCACCTTTGACAATGAAGGCAGTTTGACTTCTTTTGTTATCTTTAATGTTTCAACTCATCCTATTGAAAAACAGCCATTCACACCTCCAACGGATTCCTCACCCAAGTGGCAGCCAGACAACTGCTCTCCACACCTCTCCCTCCCCCCTCAGCCCCCCTGCTGCATTAGCATTAAAACACCCGCGGCTTATATTCCGGTGCGGCTTATGTGTGGACAAATCTGCAATTTCCCCCAAATTTAGCTGCTGCGGCTTATAATTAGGTGCGCTTTATAGTCCGGAAATTACGGTAAGTCAAGTTCTATAGTTTTTGATTTTTTTAAAAGATCTAACAATTAGTGTGAATTTGTTTAGATGTGCAGGTGGACAGACGGACAAATGGATGGATAGATTGACAGAAGGATGGATATGCATTAACAGACATATAGATGGACGGATGGATAGATGGATGTTATAGACTGATAGATGGATGGATTGGTTGTGCATATAGATTGGGTGGGTCGATGGATGGATGTGAAATTATTAGATTCAGTAATAGTATAAAACATGTAGTGATAGTTGTAAGTACCATGAGGAGCGTCCTTTTTCATTCAGTTGATAAACATCTAATGTAAAAGAAGGTGATGGATCTCTGCATTGAGCTCTAACAGACACACTGAGCCACTGATTTGTTCTTCAGTTTGCAGCTGCATCAAACACTTTGTAAAAGCTGTGAGTTTATATTTCTGTGTCTGAGTTACAGATTCAGGTTAAAACATATGATTTTCACCTCATCGGGCGGCTAACGACATGACAGTAAAACACAGGGTTGGTTTAATTGTGAGCGTAATGTTCTGAGCTTCTAATTAAACTTCATGTTCTGGTTACTTCAGAGCTTCTCCCTCCTCCGAGTCTCGTCTTCCTCTTTGTCTCCTTTTGTCTCCGTCTCCTCTCAGTGTCATACTTTACAGCTCTTTTTATTCTCTCCCCTTTCTCCAGAGGAAACATGTCATTGAGATGGATGAGTGCTCACAATTGGCCAGGAAGAAACCTCGGTGCTCAAAAGGCACCGGTTCTGAACAAATTGGCCGTGGGTGTGAGTGTGTGTGTGCATGGGTGTGTGTGCACAAACTCGTATGAGCTTGTTAACTACATTTATGCAGTCTGAATCTGGGAGCTGCATCATTCTGGGGAGTCTGAGAGCTTTGTGGGACCAGAAAACTGGACTGTCCACATTCAAAGAGCTGATTGAGAGTAGAGTGTGATTTTACTATGAAGTACCAGGATGAGGCTTCATAAGTAAGGTTTTAATGATTAAAGTAACAAGGTGTAGATTGTCAAATGACATACACTGCTTGTCTATAAAGGAAATACACATTTACCACCTGAATTTATCAAAGTAAATAAGTGTTGAAGAAAGCATTTAACTGTCCAACAAACACATGAAAGATTTTAAGGAGCTATCTCACATGTGTTGACCTGCCAGGACTTTGGAGAGCATCGCTTTTATTCAGAAGGAACACCACACAACCCAGACCTGTTGAGAACGTAATCTGTTCTATTCTATGATTTTATACAGTTTATTGGTCTTGTATCTTCAGTACGAGGTAAAAGATGAACTCTAGGTTGAAACTAATGTTGGGAGACTGCAGAGAATATTAGTGGGAATTTGTTGTCATTAGGGGTGCAACAGATCATCATTGATCCGTGATCCTTACAGATCGCCCTCTACGGCTTGGAACACACGTGGTCCGCGGATCAGGCAGTGCTCGCGCGTTGCTAAATCATCCCCAACATCCTCTGCTCATGCTCTCTGAATCTGCTGATAATTCCCCTCTGAGAAAGGCAATGGTCACTCTATCGGACTCAGTCCTTTTAGTTGACCAGAATGAAGGATTCCTGATCGATATCTGTTCTGTTCAATGATCTCTGTTGCGCGGATGGATAGATGGACGAATAAACAGAAGGACAGAAGAATGGATAGATGGGATGATGGGTGTATGCACAGAAGGATGCGTGGATGGATGGGTGTCAGACAAACTGACAGATGGATGGTTGATGGACAGACTGATGAATGAATGGTAAATGGCCTGTATTTAAACTAGGGGTACGAACTTAGAACCAGTTCCAACAGATACATATCATCAGAACTTTATCAATTTTTCTTAACAATTCTGTTGTTTCCGGTTTTCCCCAATTTTGCGTTGCGGTACATTTACACCACACTCTTTGCAATGACTCGGGGGTGGGGTGGGGGTGAACTGAAGGTGCTGCAGCGGTTAGGACCCTGTGCCGGTTATGTCCAAACCACACGGAGCTGCACCTTGTCACATCCCCTCCCCTGCTCATGCTGCACCTCCGGCCATGAGGAGCAGATTGTAAGACTGCTCTGTCTGACCAGAGAATAGAGTGCATAGAAGCCCCCCCCCTCCCAAAAGGTGAAAGATTATGACCAGAGGGGGGGGCATCAAAAGCAGAGGGTGGGTAAATCCACCCCACACCCCAAATTGCACTCTGGTTGCTCATGGTGCCAAAGACTGCATATAACTATTTATTTTGCCAAACTACTCAGGAATTGATAAAGGAATTTTTAAGGAATTGGATCGATAGGAACCACCACACTTAGCAGGTTGATCTTTTCTCACTGAATTCACTGAACTGTCACTGCTAGTTAACCCTCTGTTGTGTACTGATTGTGGATCTGCTGGCTTCTGTCCTCTGGCTCACAATTATTCAGCCCAAAAATGACTTTAACTTATCAACAAAAACCCAGACATCATTTCCTCCCTGGAACATATTTTTAAGACTGGAAACGTTGCTGCTGGCTGAGGATTGTGTTGAAAAATTGGCATCTGTGCTTCATAAATGATGGATTGTAGTGGAAACAGGAAGAAGGGACCTTTAGGAAATAACAACCAGTTTATCCGCTGGTCTGATTTATTGGCCTGACTGGTGAGCCTATTCTTGGAGTTGAGCATTCATTTAATTTCAGATTGTTTACATGAACACTAAGATCCTGTCACTGCTTGGCGTGTGGTTCTTCTGCAAGCAGCTGCATTGACGAAGCCTGTTTCTGTAACCTGGATCGGCATCATTAACCTTTTTTCAATGTTGTTTTGAGTCTGATTTGTCAAGTTTTAAGTAAATCCATTAATCTAACAAAATATCAGATGGCAATGCTACTTCTGTGAAGGGATTTCTTTGAGTTTTAAGCATCCAAGCAGCATTTTAACATCATTTCTTTAAATTCCCTTTGTTTTCTGCCTGTTTTCTTATGGTGAAGATGGTTGTAGCAAACCTTTTTAGGTTTGCATTCAGTATGCTCTTCTAGCAGAGACATTTGCAATTATCCCAAAAGGCCTGAACAGTGTTATACGCTGTTATCTCTGCTCATTAAAACACTCTCAGCACCTTGCCTGATATTGAGACGCACCATCGAATAAATTGCCAGAGTTGTTAAACGATTGCTTTTGCAATTCCTCAAGTGCTGCGATTCCAGCAACTCGAGTGTTTTAATTACCTGCATTCATTTAGCCATATTACACAGACAGATGCAGCAGTTGTATTTTAGACCAGATCGCTGCTCTGCCTTGTACGGAGGCTGAAAAACACCGGGGAGAACGCACGGCGGCTGCTCCGATTTTACTGATGGGGTCATTTTAGGGAAGGAATAGAAATGCTTATTAGAGATAAGTGCCCTCTGTTGTAGTATGATGCAGACACTTAACCAGTCAAACCCTGCATGAAATCTTTTAAATGGCTGCTGTAATCTCGTCCACGGAGGTCAGCGATGTGATCTGTCAGACTTTGTGACATTTACATCTAGTGTTTGCAGCGCAATCAACAGGGAAGCAGATGAAATCGTTCTCATTAAAACATCTTCAAACATTTCTGAACTTTAGGACTCGAGTGTGATGGAAGCAATTCCCACAGGAGTTTTTGTTAAGAAGGTTTTTATTATTGTCTTTTTATTTCAGAAGTCAAATATAAATAAAGCTTTTTTAGTTTAAAGAAAACACTTTATCATACTGAAATCACAAATTTCATACACATAGCTTGAGGAACAACTGCCCTCATTCAGAAATAAAATGAAGAGTCCAAGACTTCATCAGGGATATCTGATATAGTATAAATACCACTTCAGACTAAAGATAAATATATAGATATATAGAAAGTTGTACCATAGAGGTGAGGTCATTTAAATTCAGAAATTCAACTTTAATCTAAAAAAAGATCCTTAAAATAATTATTTTAAAGTCAGTTATTTATGAGGACCATATCCAATGGTGACATCACTCAAAGCAGGTGGGGTCTCTAGAAAGAGGAAGTAGTCCTCTGACCAGAGCAATACTCATGGCTAGTCAGATCAGGAGAGACACTTCTGCATAAAAGTGACAAATTAGACTCAAATTTTCAGACATTTAAACAACTCTTGCTAAAAAAAAGTCATTCTGATGCATTCTACAGTTTTTCATGAGACTGTTCTAGCAGACGTTCTAACATGAGGTATGCTCTGGTCAGAGGACTACTTCCTCTTTCTAGAGACTCTGCCCGATGTTGTCACTGGTGGGTGTGGTCCTTACTGTGAAAAAATAACTGAATGATATAATCTTGGACAGACAGAGTGTATTTGAGCATCAGTATTACTGGATTCACTGACCTAAAACAGCAGAGACTAGAGAGAGTCACACCTAGGGTGAGTGCTCCCACGGAGAGGAACGCTTTTTGATATAACACCGGTCTTGCTCAGCTGTCTTTGTTGTTTTTTAAAACGTTCACTATATGGTTCACTGTTTCTTTTGTCCTGACTCCATTCTTATTGCACACAGGCAGAACTTGTGTCCTTTATTTGCTCCCTATAAATGATCCAGGTGCTGATCTTCCTCACTTAAGAGTTAGCATTATAGCGTTATTACTCACCGTTAATGAAACTGGTTTTGAAACATTTTAAATGAACTCATTTGAGTTTAGGTTTGCATCATGATGCATCAAAAAATAGATTATACCGCCCATTTCCGCTGTATTGTTGTGCCAATTTTAAATAAATGATTAAAAAAATTCAGTGGAGACGTCTAAAATAGCAGAACTATTGACAGCCTGAGAGGAAACAAGAACATGTGACATCTTTCATTTTAGAAGTGGATTGAACACAAATAGATATTTATTCTGTTTGACAGGTCACATTAAACCATGGCACAGAGAGCTGAATTTACAGCATATGAATTCAGAAATAACTAAAATACCTCAAAGTTCTTACCCGACTCTTTACTGACAGTAATGGGCTGCAGCAGCATTGCTGTTCGACACTGAAAACGGCTCTATTAAAGGTGCTGGAGGCGTGTGAAGCTGTCTCAGCTTGACTGATGAGGAATAAATTGACTGTAGTGAAACAAGGATCTGCCACTCAGGAGATTTTTAACTCAAGATGTTTGTCATTCCTGCAGTAAAGCCTGGTTGAGCACTTTTTTCATGATCACTATTGTGTTGCTTTTCACTCGTTTTCTCAAGCGTGCCTAAATTTTATGCATTTTTTTTTCAACTTTTCTAAAGCCGTAGATTGGCTTCAGAGCTGTTTAAATGCTCACTCGGTTACGTCCTTGTGCTTGCATATTTTTATTAAAAAGATTTGCCTTAAAGCTGCGAAATGAGAAATGAAACTGAAAAGCAGGAGTGTATGCAAATGTCTATTAATTTTTTTAAAAAGTTTCATAAAATCTGACGTAAATAAAATTTATTCACCTTCTTGCTCGGCTGAAAATCAATGCATGTTTGTCTTCTCTTTGCAGTACGAGTTCAAGGTGAAAAACATCAAGAAGAAGAAAGTCCACATTGTGGTTTCTGTCGATGGCGTAAAGGTTACCTTGAGAAAAAAGAAAAAAGTGAGTGACCAGTTTTTTAGTTTCTTTTTTTTCATGCATTTCATATTAACATTTCAAATAGAGAAAATGGATTCAGTTTACCTCAAGTTTACTAAACATTATTGGTTCTTTTAAATGTTATTTTGAATGATAGTCTGCTGGTGTTGCTGCCCACAGATGTGCCTGTTTTATAATTGACTAAGAATGCTCAGACATGGCTGATATGGATTATTTATTTCAGAAGTTTCTGCCTCATCTTTTCACTTCCAACGTGCATGATGAAGATAAAGTGAAGTAAAATCCAGCAACACTTGAAGTATTAGGAGGAAAATTCTTATTTATTCTTGACCAACATGTTTGGTTTGCCTGGGTCGTCTGTACAGTTTGACCCATACGAGTCCATGACAGGAGGTACTTAAAAATTAGGCATGTCAATCGATTAAAATTTTAAATTGCAATTAATCGCAAATTTTTAAGATGTTCTCAACTGACCTCATTTTTTTTCTTTTCTTTCTATTATTTTAATTTAATTACAGGCCATTTTCCATTCACTTCACTTGCTAAAACGTGATTCAGAAGAAATAAGATGTAGCATCTACTCTGACTCTGAAAGGTTGACTCAGCCTTAATATCAAAGTATTTCTCTCATATAGAATTTGTTCTACTCATCACATCACACTAGGGCCTTTACGTCATCCTAATTAACCCCAAAATGGCTAAAACTGGACTTTTTCCGCTGACTATAAGTGTCATTTTTGCAAAACCTAATGCTTTTCAGAATGCCCCTAACCATAACCCTTTAATACCATTTGTCCCATATCTGATTAAGATATTTCGAAATTTTCAGGAGCTCTACTTTTTTAAGAAATTGTCTGTTTTCCTCAAAAAGCTGCCGTAAGGAATGTTGGAGATTTTCTGCCCTCTAGTGGATGATTTAGGTACTGAAGATTGCAAGTGCAAATTTTATTTAATTTGTATTACTGTTGCATTGTGTATTTGCAAAATAAATGTGATTGTTATATTAACATTAGCCAACAAATGTTCCAATTTTTTTGTTTTTATCTGGGTTTTCTGATTATTGTTTCATGTTTGAGGCTTTAAAGGGTTAAAGAACTACAGATCCATATGTTGTGATTTTTAACTGATGTACAGAATGTTAAATAACTTAAGATGTTCATTCTTGGAGGACCTCTTTCCTCTAAGTTTTAGTTGTTTCTCTGCTCCAGCACACCTGAGTTGAATCAGTAGGTGATTAATGAGCTTCATGCTGGAGAGGTCAGTCATTGAATCAGGTGTGTTGGAGCAGGAAAACTACTTAATAGGATTTTTAAATGATTTATGAACATTTTCATAAATATTATAATTTACACTGTATTAGCAGCTAAGGATAAGATTATAGAGATTTTGTGTTAAAACACTGTTAGGAGCTGGGGATAAGCTTATAAGTTTACGTATTTGACAGATGCACAAACGTGCATAGACACGGTCATTCTTTGGAACCATGGCTACTGTACGTATGATGATGCAGGAGGACCAGCTGACAGTGGGAGGAGCTACACTCTTAGTTAGAGCTGATTACATTTTCTTAGCTTTAAGAGAACTTGAACACTACATTGCCCATCACCTGATAGATCTCTGCTCTGTGTCTGAGGAGTCATTAGAACAGTTAAAGCTACAGGAGCAGTAGGATTCTGGTGGTTTAGAACCCCTGACTTTAAAAAAAAAAACCACTGCATCTGTAAGTAAGTAAGTAAGTAAGTAAAGTTTATTTATATAGCGCCTTTCACAGATATACATCACAAAGCGCTTGACAATATAAACAAAAAAAAAACAAAACAGAGAAAACATTGAAAATAAAAAACAAAACAGAGATTTGGGGGTACCAGATACAAAATTTGGGCAAGATTTGGGGTACCTTCAGGGGAGCTACGTACATTGTAAATGATGAGATACATTGAAAATAAAAACAAAACAGAGATTTGGGGGTACCAGATACAATATTTGGGCAAGATTTGGGGTACCTTCAGGGGATCTACATTGTAAATTATGACGGTTATGACGGTTATCACGGTTGCTGTGAACCAGAAACCACCAGTTACTGGTTAAAGTAGTCTATTCAAACAAGATCATTTGACTTCCATCATGTTTGTAGCATGGAAGCCATCAAATATGTGAAGAAATGAATATCTTCTGTATTTGGTAAATGAAAGCCTCATTGAAAAACCAACAAATGAAACAGGTGAAAGCAGCAGGATTTGCATTCACCTTTCTCTTTGTCCTTGAAACCTGAAATGTCAAACGTTACAGTCAGCGATCTATTTACATCTCCGCATACAGCTGAGGCATTGACGGACTGGAGATGAGAGCCAGTGAATGACTTGAGTCAACAAAGGGCTCCGTGGAGACAGAAATCAATATGAATAATTCCTGAGCGCCCGTGGGTTGACATTTTGATGGTGACCTTAAACTGAAAGATGGATTTAATCAAATGGGCAAATAAAAGGAGAAGAAAACATACATAAAGCATGCATTTTTTTCTGATCAGGCATATAATAAGCTGCACACAATTAAGGGATTTTATGTGCTTTCATTTTCACCTGTTTGTCAAAATGATCGTATGTAATATATCTAATAACATCATATCTCAAATATCTTTGTTTAAAATGAAGAACTGATAGTTTTTATTGTTTTTACAGAAGAAAGAGTGGACGTGGGATGAAAGTAAGATGATGGTGATGCAGGATCCCATTTACAGGTGAGGCGTAGAAAAATCCTGTTGTTTTTTTAAAGTATTGTAAGAAGAGTTTGAATGCACCAGTGTGTTGTGGAACATCCACACCTTCACTGTTGATTTATTGATACCTTTCATTCCCATTACTGTGTTTCTGGATGTTTGAACCTGAGACTTAAGCTGCAGCAGGTTCCCTTCAGCAGAGCAGACGGTTGCTAGCAGCAGCAGCAGTTTCCTTTTGATTTTCACCCTGGGGTTATATCAAAATCAGAGTGTGATGTTTTATCTAAGACTTACAGCAGACAGAGTGGTATCACAGCTGTAGCCTGTACTTCTAATTTGCTGCAAATGGTTCTGATCAAATCACCGTGCCCCGCCCGTCCTGCTCCTGTGTTCTTGGGAGGGGGGGGGGTAGTTAGTACTGGGTGTGGACCTCTCCTAGGAGGGATTGCTATTTTTGTCTGGGGATTTTTAAGGGGACAAAGAGCTGTGGTTCATTGTAAACACTTTTTTCTTTCCTTTTGGACTTGGCGTGATATTAAAAAGAATAGTTTAACATTTTAAGTTCTGGAAAGAAGTTATTCTCCCATTGGCTCCATGGGCACAGGCTAAACAGAAAAAAGTGATTTTTTAAAATTCTTTTACCTGCATCTTGAAGTGTTGCACATCTTAGCACAAATTATTTATACACAGAATGACTGAACAGAGAACCGTTCTCCCAAACAGCAGCAGCACACTGAGCAGACATCAATAACTCGCATTCAGTCCTCTAAAAAGTTAAGGTACAAATCGAGCTACAATCTACTGTAGGTTTGGTTAAAACAAACCACTACAAGAGCTGGACAAATGACGCAGCTCCCTACCAGCAGGCTGTGAAACGAGGTGCATCATTCTGAGCTGTGCAAAACTTTTAAACCACCTCTCATTTTCTCTTTTGTTGTGTTCAGGAATTCTTCAGGCTTCGTTTTTCAGGATATTTTAGCTGTTTTGGGTTGCTTTCTCACCTGTTTTTCTCTCAGCCTCTCCAACAGGCAAAACTGATGTCTCAGCTCCTGTCATGCTGTTTTTTTGCTGTTGTTTCAGATGGTTGTTTCTATCCTTTAAATTGTCACGCACAGTGCGAGGGGTGTATTTTAAGATGTGCGAGCAGATCCGCATCTGTTCTATTCATCAATGAGAGCCAAATGACTATGAAATGATCAGAAACTTCTGGCAAGGAATCCCCCAGCTATCGAACCAGTCTGCTGTAAAATTTTAAATAATAGGAGACATTGCTAAGTGAAGCCAAACTCTGGTTTTCCAGGTGGATATGGATTTTCACAGAGATGGAGTGGCTGGATCAGTTCATAAAACTTCCAGAAACAAACTTTATGCTCACCATCTTGTGTTTGCTTTATCTTTGTGTTTTTTTAGGGGATTGGCCACATGATCAGGTTAGCTAAGAATAATTACCGTATTTCTTGATCAGTAAAAATGAGTTTGCTCAAACCTTTGTGACATCCAGTGTTTGAAGGTGAAATCCCAGCATCATTTTGTGAAGTCAGTTTTTCTTCCGCCATGAGTCCTTTAACAGTATATGTTGGCTTTTAGAGATGAGATGAGGAGCTCTGACATCCAGGGGAGCTCAGAGTAGAGGCGCTGCTCCTCCTCATTGAAAAGAGTCAGGTGAGGTGGTTAGTGAATCTGATTGAGAACCCTCTGGAGGTTTTAGGCATCTCTCATTGGGAGGAGACTCTGAGAATGACCCAGAACTATCTGGAGGAATGCCCTCTGGTCTGGGAATGCCTCACAATCCCCCAATAGGAGCTGGAGAACATCACTGTGAAGAGGGGAGTTTGAGTTTCCATCCTAGATGTGTTGAGTCAATGACCCACCCTTGGATAAGCAGTGGAAGACGGACAGATGGACGGACGGTGGGTTAGGGTCAGGGTACGAATGGATGGTTAGGGTTAACTGAATGTGACAATTGTCAAGTCAAAAACTGGACAGAGAACAAGTGAAACAGCAGCATAAGAAGAACTTTAAAACCCCTTCAGAAAGTCTGAAGAACTACTGATCAGAAACTGCTTCAAACATCTGGCTCAGGTAGAAGCTCTAAAAAAAAGACAGGTATTTTAAAATGTCTGTCATCGATTGGTGATGTTTATTCTAGCTTTGGTCTAAAACCAGAGTAGAATAAAGGTAAAGCCTTATTCTGCCACTCTATATTCCACACTGAATGACTCACACAGTTTATTTTACACACACACACTCTTGACACACTCCCTCCCAGCGGGCGCAGCTCTGAAGCACATCCAGGAGCCCCGTTGGGGGTTTGGGGTTTTTTGGAAATGATTCTGTCAGAAAGATGGATTTAGCCTTGGCTGTTTATGTAAGCATCCATGAGTGTAGGAATTCTGGGAGATTTTGTTTGGTTGGAGACGTCCTAGCTTGTCCCACACAGCTCAGCCTTGGACTTTTTTTAATATTACAGTCACAAAGTTCCCCCACTGGAGAGAGGGAGGGGGGGAGAGGGGGAGTAAAGCGGAGTGTGATCGGTACGCCTCATCCATCAGTCGCTGCCATGTGCTGAACTGAGTCTGACAGCTTCTGATGACATCTTATTTTTTCTATTCTCCTCAGTTACAGGATAATTGTCCCACGTCTCGGTTTGTTCTTGTCACGTTTCGACTTTCAGAAGGATTGTGGGTTTTTTAACTGTACTGACTGATTCACATGTTGCCTGTTACTCTGTTTTTTTTTTTACAGCTGCCATCGTGATAAATGAATGAATGGATTGAAAGAGAGTTCTTTGTTGTTTTTTTAAATTATTCATTAGTTTCTCCTCCATGTATTCAAGTCACAGTGTTCCTGTAGTTTCTTATTTGTTGGCTGGTAGATTATAGCAGACCTTATTTGTTTTATTTATCTAAAAAAATCCCCCAGTTTGTTATCTGGCCTGTTTTGAGTGCCTCTGGAGCGACTGCTAATTGTGCAATGCCTTAAATGTTGGCAGTTTCTGACTTTGATGCATTTGTGAAAAAATAAAATCACACATCAAACTTTAGAAAAAACTGTAATACTGAGCTTGTACACAAACCATAGTCCTGTTTCAGTTAAAGGACAGATTTAAATTCAAAGGTCATCCGTAACACCCCCTCCCCATCAGAAACTAGATTTATTTTCACTGAAGTGTGTCATTCAAATAACCGTGACAGAAAACCCAGATAAGAGTTTTAAATAATCAAGCCCTCTGGTGCAGATTGCTGATAAAATCATGATTATTATCAGCTCAGTTCTTACATTAATTCATTTTATGCTCCTGATATTTATTTTCGCAAGTTAACCAACCGCAGAGACGGTTTCTGTATCTTTGTCCCTGGATTTGTTCAGTTGTTTCAGATCATAATTAAATTTATTATTCATAACTGGAGTCTTTCATCCTGAGCGTGGTGAACAAGAACTTCATTTAAAACACTGACATCATGTTGTCTTATTAACAAAGACAGATTAGACTGTGAATATAATTAAAAGATTTAACAGTTTTACCATCGTAAATTAGTCGACTTCCTCTGGTCAGGGGGGAGAAAACATTGTGCAAATGTAACCTTTTGGTGATCAATTTGAAATCATTTGTTTTATAAGTGAATGTGATAAATATTCATGTATCATTTGTGGGAATTCAGGGTTGAACTGCACATGAAAGGCTGGTCGGTTTAAAACGCCCCTGTGAGGATTCCTCTGACGCTCGGCGGCTGGACGCTGTGTGGCTGAATCATTTGGGAGGATTTGCTGAGTGCTTTGCATATTTCTTTTGTGCGTTCCTTTTCATCTTCAGCTGCTTTCTAGCCGGAGCTGCTGGCGTTCTGCCACCAAAGCTGTCCACCACCTCGTATGCAAAATCAGCACTGGTAGGGGGGGCTGACACGGTCGTGATCGCATTGAGTCACATTCCTATTTAAACATGCCAGAAGAGACCTTGATTTAATTCTCTAAAACTAATTGTACATTTTATATCATCCACATGCCTGATGTCTTCATTTTAGGATTCTAAAGCAGCTTGTTTCTCAATTTCACTCAGCTTTTGTTTCTGTCTTCAGTTTTCAGAAATCTAGATGTGAATTGAGACAAACTCTACAGAATTATTTTTTAAACACAAGGTTTTGTGGTTTAAATGGTTAAAATGCCTCCCTGAACTTTTCACCTCATAGCCTCATTAAGATTTAATATAAAATATTCCATTAATACACAATTTATCTCATTGCATCTTATTAAATGTGTAAAAACATAAAATTAAGATAGTCCTCAAACCTTAAAGTTTCTCCAAAAATATTTGCATTAATGGGAATCACCCCAATGGTTCACTAGTAGAGTAAAGTAAAAGTATTTTACCCATGTGTTGTGTACATTTTCTGGTATCCCTTGGGTCAAACTGACCTGGGACAAATTTAGGATTTTAAAAACAGTTCAGACATAACTTTTTACCTCATAACCCATTAACATATATTATTTTAGTTTTGTGTAAAATCCTATCTTTCTATATACAGTATGTTTGACCCTGAGATTGATGTCAGTTTGTGGGTTATAGTAACACATGTGCTCAATTATCTTTACCATTTAAAACACACCATGGCTGCTGGATTTCAGGCAGAAAAAAACTGAACTTGAATCATTTTTCTTCTGGTAAAAATGTGAAAAGGGTCATTTTGACCCACATATGAAGGATTTAAACAACAGAAATCACATTCAAAAGAACCCTGCTGCTTAATATCTCCTAACTATCTCAGAAAAGAGAAAAGTGACTATTCTAATGATGATCACCACTAAGCTTCCAGGAGTGGTCTTTTTCTGACTTGTAGTGTTCATTATCATCTGCAGGATGTGAAATAATCATCTCTGTCACTGGTTTGTCTGTTCTCTGCTCTGTTCCTGCTCTGTGCTTCAGCAAATAACAGATGGTTTTAACTGTCAGTCACAATAACCAGCGTCATCAGAGCCTTTCCTAAAGAGTGGAGCTGCTCTAATCATTAAATCTGAGCTGACTGACCGATTTTAGGAGAATAGATGTTTTTAAAAGTGTTTTAAATGAAAGTAAATTGTATCAAACCAGGAACATGGTAACCTGACAGTGTCTAAAGATGAAATTATTTTTAAGCTACAAATATGAAGTAATCTGAGACACAGAATCGTCTGATTATTTACTTTATGGGCTTTAAGAATGGACCTCCTTTATGAAATTACTCTGAAAAAATTCAAATTTTTTAATCTGCAGCAGGGAATAAAGCTAACTTTTGAGAACATTTTCACAGTTTTTAAGAAAAGCCTATTTTTGAACATTAGAGATATTAAGCCCAAATATCACTGGGCTGCAACTAGTTGGAGATAATTGTGACAAAATTAGCAAATTATCACTTGGCATTACATGAAGTTGGTTCTTAGATCATTTGTGCATGTAAAACTGTTCATGCAGATTTTCTCATTGCAATTTAATCTCCAAGTGAAAATGAAAATTGTTATAATTTATTTAAAATTTATCCAGATTTTAGTTTCAGTTTGGTCCAACAACCATTCCCAAAGTAGTCTCCCAGTTTCTGACTCACAAGCTAAATTTAGAAGGATTCTAGACAAGTTTCATGATGATACTGACCATTTAGAGAGGAAATCTGTCTCACAAATGTTTTTAACTTGTTCAAAATTGCAGTGATGCAAGAATGAGGCCCTGCAACTTGTAGAAAATCAAGAACCCTGGTGGATATTTTGTAACCCTTATAAATCTGTCAGCACCAGTTGCAGCCCAGTGAAAAACTGGCTTTAGATTTTCATACCACACAAAGGAAAAGATGTTTTTTCGTAATCAGGATCTGAGAAGGTTGCTTTTAATCAGTTTGCTTGAAAGCCAAAAAGTACAATGCAGTACGGTTCTGACTCGCATTCACAACCCAGAATCACAGCAGCAGTCAACAGGATTCAACTTTTAAGGGGTTTTTATGTTTCTTAAAGCCAACAGGTAGAAACCTTCAACACTTGGACATGTTTTTGTTTTTTACATTCTACCTGCCAGAATGCTGCAGGCAAACTCAGCAGACCATCTCAGAAAAGATGTCCATACTGATGTCTACACACCCACTAACACACCTCAGCACATTGTGTGAGCATGCTCATAAAGTGGTGGACACAATTGCACGCACATCAACATGAAATACTTTTTCTCTTATTTAAAAAGAAGATAGCAATAATTAGGTGAAGTGGAAATGAGGCTGTGCAGTTCATCAAATGCATATTTCAAATTCAATTTTGATTCCTAATAATCACAAAAGCATCAACTGAAAGTGATAAAAGGATTTTGTGAGCATACTTTTTATTTAGATAAATATAGAAATTGGCAAAGTGAACACAGATCATAATAGACAATCTAGTGCTCGCTGTCACTAGATGCTTTTATTTTGACGAGCCACACCACACTGTGTTGTGTTTTTGTCTAAAGAGGAGAAATAAACGCAGCATGTTCTCCAACTCACTATCAGTAGTGGTCAAAATATTTTGTGATTGTGATTGTTTTCCTTATCATCTGTCAGCTGTAAGTGGAAATGTAAAAAACTGATATGACAGCAACACAGGAAACGGTCTAACCAGTACTTATAGCAGGTCAACACTGTAGGATCATTTCTCCATCAAAGAGCTTTTACGAATTAATCCTTTTGGCTCATGTTTTTTTTAATATCTATAAATGAAATATTTTGATCTAAATGATTTCTTGTTAGTATAACTTTCTAAGCTTCATATCTGTGTCAGGGTTCAAAGGTTTAGTGTCCTTAACTGCAGCTTTTAATGATTTTCTCAGTCCATCATTTATAATAACCAGGAAATTAGAAATCCAGGACAGAACTGAGCTGATATTTGAACCTCTGCAGCTGAATTACCAAGCCATGGATTTTGGGTGTAAAGTTGGTGAAAGTTTTTTTTTCCCATCATATCTGTCTGGGCTGTAACTTCTCGGGGTTTCAGCTGTGTGGTAATTGCTGTCATCCTGTAAGAAGCCGCCCACCCTCGCCGCCTCTGATCAGTCTGTTTTAAAAGTGCTCGGCTCTGCCCCTTCCCTCTCACTTCAAACCCTTCACATCCAGCCAATTAAAGTCAATCTTCTGTTTGCTCGTACGCCGGAAACACCCCGATTATCTGATACGTGGAACAAGCCTTACATTAAAGTATGCACACACAAGCACTTTTTGCTTTGATATTTCAGTGTACTCATTTCATGCTGATTAAACAGACACACACTCAGTTTTACACAAAGATGCCAGCTCATACAGTTTCCCACAATCCAATTCCATCCAATACAATCTCAGTGTCAGCAGCATTGGAGCCTTTTGTGTTCTGAGCAAATGGACTGCCCAGTTACATTCGGTACAGTTTGATAATGTGCTTACTTGTCTCCAGAAGAACTCTTAAGACATTGAAAAATAAAAAAATATATAAGAAAAGTCTCAGAAATAGTAATATCTAAAGGGTTTCTTTCATCAAATTATCCTAAAATGTTCTCCTAAAGGTTTAGTATAATGTAGTCGAGGAGAATGTCATTAATCTATATTCAAAAAAATAAAAACTATAGACCAAAGCATATTTCAGATGGATCCATGGTGGAAATAACAAACACACTCGTGGATCATTCAGAGGAACTTTTTAAAACATTGTTGGCTGAGTTTTTATTCAATGGCCTCATTCGAAATGCTTTGAGCACCACTTCAAACGTCGCTTTTCAGCTTTACTGAAACTGAAGACAAATCTCAAAACTTCTGCATAAAGCCAGAACTCTCTATGTACTTAAATGTAAATTTGTCCTTGTGTTTTGGGGCTATGTGGATTTGTTTGTTTGTGCAGCAGAGTCTAAAGACAAGTGGATTTTCAGGTAGATTGTAAACATAAAAGAATCTCAAGTGATTTTATTTTTCTTTACTGAGTTAATTCTCTATTTTTGAATAAAAGTGTTATTTCTGCCTTATAAAGCTAGAATGTTAAAACTCAAGGCGGTGACACATCCTGACAGACGTGTGAAAGACCCTGACCAGGGTCTTTCACACGTCTGTGAACGTGACGTTCACACGTCCCACCACCAAACCTATCATGCTGAACAATGCAGCAGCAGAACGTTCACCACAGCGTCTCCAGACCCTTTCATGTCTGTCACATCGGCTCAAAGTGAACCTGTTCTCATCTGTGAAAAGCGCAGGGCTCCAGTGCTGCACCTGTCAATTCTGGTGTTCTCTGGTAAATACCAAAATTCACATAGGTGAGGTTGTGCTGAAAAGAATGGTCTCAAACAAGTCATAAACAACAAAATATAGAGTGAAATATGAAGGCGAACACTAAAACTTGTCAAAACGGCTAATTATACCACAGACTCCAGAGGGTTAAAGAACTGGGAGCCTGTGGTTTACATGTACGTTAGAAAACCGAACTCTCAAATGAAGTAGGTGGCAACATGCGCCCTTTCATGTTGGCGTTCTGCTTCCATTAGACATGAATTTGCTCGGGCATCTTCGTGTACCCAGAGCTGGCAAGCTGTTCGTTTGTTTCTGCTGCCATCTTCTTCTACCACGACTGATTTGTTTATACAGTAATGCCACTTCCGCAATCCTGGAAGAGGAGCTTCCAGCCGGTCTCAGCTCAACTGAGCCGTTTACATGCAGACAAAATCAAGCTACAACAGCTCTGGCTCGGCTCTGGTTGCTGCAGCTAGATTAGATCAGTTCATCTTCAGCCAGACTAACATGTTTCCATGCATTAAAAAAAAAAAAAAAAGACTTCAGTCGATGTAAGGCAATAGTTCTGTTTTCTGATGTGCATGTAAACGCAGTGAGTGATCTCCACCTGCACAACCAGGCCTGTTTTTGGAGTCATCTCATTGTTGCACCCAAATTAACAACCCCCTCTAATACTTAACTGACTAGATCAATATCCCAAAAGCATAACCATCTTGATATCAGATATTTTGAGCATCGTACAACTGGTTGGGAAAACTAGTAGAATGCCACACCACAGAGGGGCTGGGGGTAGTCATTTATGATAATGGAGACCCTATCCCTTTCATGTGTAACCAGTGTGTTTTGCCCTTGTTCTGCCACTTTTACTTGCTTTTGCTTTTTTAAATGATCAGAAGGCAAGATAATATATATAAAAATAGCTGAATGAGAGAATATTAATTGTCGTTTAGTCAACTACAGTGTTTTGTGATTGTTTGGAGCTAAAATACAAATTTGACTAATTGCACAGGCCTGTAAACTAGATGAACTCTAATTCCCCACATGCATGTACAGCATATTAATGAGTATATTACCTCAAAAAATTTGAACTTTTAGTTTTTTTTTTATAAAACCCCTTTTCTGTCTTTGCCTCATAAACCCATGTATTCTGCCCTAATAGTTAAAATAGAGAAACACCAAACATTTCCCTTCCACCCTCAGATCTCATTCCCTGGGGCTTTTTGCGTTTTTACAGCACTGGGCTCCGTCAAAACACTGAGAAAAACAACATGAACCAGACTTGATCATTGACAGTCTCGACACAAAGCTGCTTCCTCCACTCCTCGGCCATCCGCCCCGTGTGACTCATAAATTAGGGCGTTATAAAAGAACTTACCCTCAAATGAACTATAGCAGCAACCCAGACCTCTGAAGCCGTTTTTAGACTTATTTTGTGAGCGTGTGCTCTGACTGGCATTTCTAATTGTATTACCAGAACTAGAAAAACACTCCACCAGGAAGGCTTTAATCATCCCACTTCTGAGAAAACCAGTGTCACCTGTTTAAACTATTAAAATGCTTCAAATTTCATTCTGGTAACACCGTCCTTGGATTTTTTAGATCAACGCTCATAAATCAAAAACACAATTACTCATTTTTTTGAGATTTCACCAGAAAATTCTTAGAAATTCATCTTCAAATTTCCCAGCTTGTCTTTTTGAATACTTCTAATGACCTTAGATGACCTCAGGTTTTTGCCTCCTGCCTGAAGTGGGACATTAATTTAAAATTTGTTGTAGGAAAGAAGAAAATCACAGTGAAGGAAAGCAGCTCATTGGTTTTACAAGCCTGTTATTGTGTCTAAAATGACCTTTAAATGTTAAGTGTTGTTATGCAGCTCAGAGTAAAGCCCTAACTGCAGCTGTTATCCAACTTACTGTCATCTGGTTCAGGTTATTAGGGCCTACTCTCAAATGGCAAAATACAGGCAATGATGTTTTTGCCTGTGTTTGTGTGCTTATGTGTTTATTTTTCTGAGGTTTTAGCAAAGTATCTCATGAACCTCTGGATGAATTTTAATGAAACCTTGAGAAAATGTACATCACCCATACATCTACAACTGTTTACGTTTTGGAGTCAATCCTATTCAAGATGGCTGTCACACTGAAGCAAAAATAGCTCTAACTCAATCTGTTTTATAGTATTGTGCTAAAGTGTAATGTTTAAATCCAACATTTTTTTTTTTAGATTTAATCAAATAATTCAAGTTCTCAACCTAAAGATGATCATAGATTAAAAATCTGCAATATGCTTTCATCACTTTAGTTACATAAGCAGTCTCTTTACCATCTTTATATTCAAACCTTTTGAGTTTTTTCATTTGAAATAAGAAATCTAAGAAATATGAGACTCATTTCCTGCTTTTAGTATTGTAAACACTAAAAGAAACAGTTTTCTCAGAACGTGAGCACTTCAGGTTTGCTAACTTGTTTATTTCTTCCACAAACCTCCAGCCTTCCTGCTGCTCACCTGCAGCTCTCAGCTGAATGTAAATGATGAAGACTGTTGAGTTTGGCTTTCTTTCCTTCTTTCTTTCTCTGCTTGCTCATTGCGTTCCTCTGCCTCTGGCCATTCGCTCTGCCTTTACAAGTGAGTGTTTGGGTGAAAGCCTGACCTTGGTTGGTGAGTCTGTATTAGAAGCACAGTGTCACATTCCCGTAGGTGGATGTGGGCGCGGTGGCTGGATGTGATTGGCCCGTCGGCACACATGGACACTAATTAGTTCTAAAAACATAAAGAGGTGATTTGTCTTTTAGAGAAAAGGCGCTGACTGAGCCAATCCTGCCTGTTTCAGTTTTTCTTTATGTAATTATTCTGCATTAAACTGGAAAAATATTGGATTTTATTTTTAAAATTTTTTTCACACATTTCTCCTTGAGGTGCAGGAAGTTGCGTTTCAGCTTCAGTATAGATTTTTTTGAAGGGGATCCAACCTGATTTTTCCAAATTTCTTAGAAGTGCATCCCTAAAATGTTAAGAGCATTTTTGCACAGTACTTCTTGAAGACGGCGCTGAGATAAGCTCCTGCAGTTACATTGTGTGTTATCTGTCTTTTTTCCACCAGATTCTAATGCAATGTTGCATAAAATGTGCTAAAAGTTTGTTTTATTCATGAACATCAGACTGTTTGTTGTGAAACATGAACAAAAGCTTTTAAAAATAAAATCAACACAGTAACATTTACTGAGTTCTAACCCTGACCCTAAGCTACTGTGTGGAAAATGCAGAAAAAAAAAATATTTTCTAGATTTTCAGGATTTCAATGTGATCAGACTCAATAGTCTTGGATCATTGTTACTCACTGACTTCTCTTCAGTTGCCATGGACACTAGCCCATTCATGTACTGTAAGTCTGTTATTTATTATTTGCCAATAATTTTATGTTTTTTTACATAAACTGATATTTTTTTAGGATCTGTATCCAAACCCTCATCTCATAGGGCTGTGACGGTTGGCGACTTGTTTCCAGGATTCTTTGAAACATTTGCAGGGGTTACCAGTGTCAGTGTCACCTTATTTGTATAGCACACTTAGTCAAAGTGCTTAACATAAACAGAATGCATTAAAGCAAGTAAAAAATAATATGAAGACTAAAAACAGAATAAAATAATGACACAAATAAGAACACAACAGAATGAATACACTAAAATATCAATGATTACAAAAAGTGAGGGAATATTAATAGTCTTAAGCCGAGACTTGAACAGTTCAGTTGAGGGAGACTCCTTAATGTGTTCTGGTAAAAAGTTCCACAGATGAGGAGCTGCAACAGCAAACGCCCTGTCTCCTCTATCTTGCATCTAGAGCGGGACACGATCAAGGTCAGTCGACCAGAGGACCTGAAAACTCTGGACGAGCAATAGGGAACACACAGGTCAGATAAATAAGAGGGTGCATTCCCATGCAAAGATTTACAAACCAACAATAACATTTTAAACTATATTCTAAAACTGGTAGCCAGTGCAAAGAAGCTGAACTCAGGGACACAGAGTCATATTTCCTTGCTCTGGCTAGGAATCAAGGTGCCACATTTTGGACCAACTTTAGCCTCCTAGTTAGAGATTTGTTAAATCCATAAAAGAGAGTTGCAAAAGTCTAGGCATAAAAAATAATAGCGTGAGTCACTTTCTCCAGATCCCTCCACAATAAAAAAGGTTTGACCATAAACAAAAGTCTAAGTTGGAGAAAACAGCTCTTCACTAATGAGCTAATCTCCCTCTCCACTATCAAATATGAGCCCCAAATTACAGACGTGCTGTTTACTAAAGAGAGCCAAGGAGCTCAAGGCCCAATTGAGCTTTAGTTAGAGGACCAATCATAGGAGTTCTGTCCTTTTTTGGTTAAGATCTAAAAAATGATCAGCCATCCATTCTCTCAGTTCAGATAAGCAGTGTTTACCAATGGCTTACCAAGATACAAGTGCAAAAAATGCAAGAATGTGTGAACAAGGCAAGATGGCTTACCAATTCCCTTGTTGTTGATTAAGTTTTGAACATGTAAAACATATGCCTGACAGTAAAAATCTGGAACCCATCTGGAAAATGCAAAAAATGTGATTCAACTTTAAGAAGGTTGTGACTGGAAACAAACAAAAAATCCAGATGCAAGACAGGTATAACAACATTGAAAAAAATTGGGATGAATTGCAAATAAATTAGAACTTCATGAATTAATTGCAACATGAAAACATGCAGTTTATAAATGTCAAGCATTATTAGCAGTTTTAGTAGAAAGTGTTGTACCCATTCAGTGTGGCCTTAGCTGAATTTTTGCATTCTCTCACAACTTTGTGTCTATTTATGTGTCAGCTCTTTGGTCTTGGCCATATGGAGTTTGGAGTGTGACTGTTTGAGGTTGTGGACAGGTGTCTTTTATATTGATAACGAGTTTAAACAGGTGCCATTAATACAGGTAACGAGTGGAGGACAGAGGAGCCTCTGACAGAAGAAGTTACTGGTCTGTGAGAGACAGAAGTCTTGCTTGTTTGTTTTTGACTAAATACTTTTTTCCCACCATAATTTGCAAATAAAATCAGACAATGTGATTTTATCGATTTTTTTTCCCCCTTTTCTCTCATAGTTGAGGTTTACCTACGATGAAAATTACAGGCCTCTCTCACCTTTTTAAGTGGGAGAACTTGCACAATTGGTTGCTGAATAAATACTTTTTTGCCCCACTGTATATGTATATATTATATACACACATGTGTCTGCGTGTGTGTATGCACAGCAAAATTCCAGACAAACTAAAGAGGAAGAGAAGGAATAAAGCAAAGAGAGAGGAAGAGCGAGTATAAACCAGCACTTCCATTGATCGTAACGGGGACATGAGATCTCTTGTAAGATGGACAATCTTGAAGCGCTGATGAGGACCCAGCCATAATTTTGGGAATGCAGCATCATGTTTTACTGAGACGTGGCTGCAGGATCTTATCTGTGACTCCGTCTCTCTGCCTGGCTTTCAGACGATACTAGCAGGCAGAGAAATTAAGAGGAGCAGAAAAAGCAAAGGAGGTGGATTAGCAACAACAGATGATGTCATCCAGGACACGCTACTGTGGAATATCATCTCTGCAGCCCAGATATTGAACTGATATTTTAATTCAACAACAGAGTGCCTTCAGTCAGGTTTCTTCAGATCTGCTGCAACACAGACCACTACAGAAGATCCTTCCTGCCCACAGCTAGAACGACCTACAGTGACCTGTTAAAAAGCATAAATGAGTTACTTCAACTTGACTTGATATGTATTTTTTTCCATCAGTTTTCTTAATTTATAGAAGTTTAATTATGATGATTTTAACAGGTTTTTGTTTTGTTTTTCTTTGTTTTATTAAGCACAATTACCTGTCAAATCTGGGCTAAACCCTAAGGACAGTGATGTTTCAGTCTGGGGTCAAACCCCTGAGTGTTAAAGCATGACACAGAGATGTGCACAACCTCTAAAAGGTCCAGAATCTGAGGTGAAGATGGTTAACAAACTCAACTTTGTGAAGAATTTACAACTTTGCTCCACAACCTGACACCTCACGGTTTGTTACAGAGAACAAAACAGATTCTTAGTTTGATTGAAGTTGCAGGGAACTGATGTTGCATTTGGAGCTCAGGGGACTGAAACGCTGATTAGCTGCTGGAATCCAGGCAGAGCAGATTCCAGAGGTAGGAGCTGAGTTCTGCAGGAAAGTAAGCTGGAGTGTCATGCTGGTTCCAGTGGCAGAAGAACAAAGGAGAATCCAGGCGAGTGATGGGGAATTGGACTGGAGATGGGCCAGGTT
This sequence comes from Callopanchax toddi, assembly GCA_006937965.1. Classification (NCBI taxonomy): domain Eukaryota; kingdom Metazoa; phylum Chordata; class Actinopteri; order Cyprinodontiformes; family Nothobranchiidae; genus Callopanchax; species Callopanchax toddi. The sequence goes on along the minus strand of SSNR01000069.1, from coordinate 904,970 downwards.
TGCAGGGTATAAACAGTGGACAAAACAAGTTAAAGCATGAGGCGAAGAAGAGCTTCATGCAACACTGGAAATGCTGGTTTTGAGTTTCATCAGCTTCGACTGGAACCTGAAGTCATGCAGGATGGAGCTCACTCAGAAGTGAAAGAAACCGTCACTCAGGTGGAAGAAACACTGATGTGGATGGAAAAGCAGAATCTATTTAAATGTAAAATGTTTTTTTATTATTATTTTGCTTCTGGGAAATACATCTCATCAACCTAAAAGTAGTGGTCAGAGTTTATGGATTGTGTTTTTCTCTGTTTGTATTCTGTGACCTAAAGATAAGATCCACATAATTTATAAAACCAGACACAAATCCTCCAGACACCGTGCATGTTGGAACACTTCCACTTGTATTTAAATCAAGCAGGGAGGAGGACATTGGACATGGGAAGAGGAGGTGCAGAAGGGTGTGGAGGAGTAAGCTATTCCTCATTTGTTCACTAGTGAGTCGTGGCCAGGAAGGGAGGATCAGACGTCAGTGAGTAATGAGGAAAATTCATCCGTTCAGCAGTTCCACTTCACTCTGACTTCTTATGTTTAGGGTTCTGATTGGTGCTTGAAATCCTTGAGAATGCTGGAATTTAATTTTGGAATTTTCAAGATTTTCAAAGTCCTTGACTTTTTTGTACACCGTAAGAAAAACACTTGTTGAAAAACTGATTTTCTTCCAGGACTTTTTCATCAAGGGTACGGACATTTTTTGTTAAAATGAAAATCACTGATGAATTGTCATAAGATAGAAAGTCATTTTAAAGGTCCCATGACATCGGTTTCCATGTTTTCTGACTTATCTATCATGTTGCAACGTTGAGTTCTCACCTTAAACCTGCCAGAAAGAGCAAAAAACGGCGTCCATCTGTCTCCTAGTACAGCCAGTGAGAAGCTCTTTAAGATTTCAGACCCAGGTTTCAAACAGTTTTTTTCACTCCAGCCCGCTATGAGGTCATAGTGATCCGGACTTGCTTATATGGTAAATTCTCCTCCCACATGTACTTTCACGACAACTGGAGCGAGGCAGTGCCGCCGCCATTGCCCATAGACCGTGTAGTGTTTAGTTTCAGTTTCGTTTCTCTTTCACGCGACGGCACTGCCCCCTACTGCAGCAGAAGTGTCAGGCTGCCAAATAAGGAGAAACCCAGCAGAACCGGAAGGCGGTGCTTTCTTCTGATCTCTGAGTTGCTCGTTAGGAAATAATTACAGCGTACTTTGAGTTATAATGGTGCAACGCTAATCTAGAGGCATCAAAGATTACACCTGTTTAATATAAAAAAGATTTAAATATGGAGTCACAGGCACTTTAATGTTCATAAAATATTTGCCCTTTTTTAAACTGACTTTTAGTGTGCACAGCTCCTGTTTGTTTAAATCAGTGTAAGGAGCCTGAAATCTACTTTAATTTGATTTTAACAATAGCTTAAGAATCCTCTCAGAAAATTCCTGCACACTCTTGATTGCAAATATCATAAATACCAATCATAATTCCAGTTTTCCTATTGCACAGTTGGATTCTAAAAGAAAAAAAACTTTAAAGGTTGTTATTTGAGGACTCAACATAAATGTCAACAAATCCATTGTCTTCCCTCTCTGGGATGAGCCTCATGTTCGTATTCATACCTTTATTTTTCTCTTTGATCCCTGGAGTTTGAATATTTTGTAAGGTATTTCTTTCCATTTTGCTTCTCTTCGTTCTGCAGGAGAGTCAGAAAAAAGACAAAGGCTGCTGATTAAAACTCTGTTCACGACTTTGATCCGTTCAGTGACCTTGCAAGATGCTGCTGATGCGTAATTGCTGGCTGCAGATGACATACACATGTTTACATGCATGTATGAGGTGTGACCCCCCCACCTCCCTCTGGAGGAAGTGAATTTATTCAGCACACACACTCGTCTGATCAAGGCCATTTTGGAGGTGGTTTGGAATCAGAGACTGGCTCTAAATCCAAATGCTGATTGTCGCTTATCTGAAAGAAAAACCTCCAGGTTTTCTTTGTTGATAAAAACTGATCTTTAACCTGGACGTGAAGAGGAAGCAGCAGCTGGGTGGTGTTCTTTTTGGGGTTGAAACTTTTACCTTTAATAGTTTTTTGTGGCAAGAATGTATTATGGTCAGAGTTACTGTTTTAAAATGTATTTGTTAGATTGTGTGAACATGAACTGGATAGAACTACTAAGATATGAGGTTGTGTGGTTCGATGAGTCCAACTATTTATAATCCTGATGGCATCAAATGTACTTATGTAATATAAATAAAGTTGTAAATACTGTTTACTATCAAAAATTATTTATTTATTACATAATAATCATAAATCTGTACAGCTGATTAACCTAATAATGCAAAATAATTTTTTTTACATTTTCAACACATTTCTTTTAAATATTTTGATGATATCTTTAATCGTAATATTTTTGCCCCGATATAAAACATGTTTATGTGAATTTATTCTCTCCCTGCCGTTTTGATTAACAGGACCCCATAAACAAACTGTTGTTAAGTCTCCCTAAAAATTGAAAACAGCTAAAAGGGGGAAAAAATACAATTTCATCCTTTTCAGATGCAGGTTCCCAGGAGGCTTTGGTGACTGTTTACAATATTATTACTTCCTGGAATTGTATTGCATTTTAATAACAATAAGTAAAAAATGTCCTGGCTGAGAGGTAAGGCGTGGGCACAGTTTACTTTGTGTAATCGTCATGGAAACCTTACATTTTATTCTCCCATTCCAAACATTATTACCTGTTCTAAACTGAATGAGGTCAGTATTAACTTGGCATCAAGCAGATGTGACTAATCCAGTTAAATATGATTATAGACGTCACAGTGAGGACTCTGGTTTTATTACAGCACACGTCTCCGGTCTCACAGTATTTAATTCTTTAAGCTGTGAGGTTTTTTAAACACAAACTCAAAAATCTGGGTCAACAACCAAAGTTTCTTTTGTGCATCTTTAAATGTGTAATCATTATTCTTATTTATGATGGATATGATCAGAAATATGAATGACAGATTGGTCTGTGGCAGAATGTTGGTGTTATACTGGTCTTGAATTCTTGTGTGTGAAATAGTGACATTATTATTCAGTTTGTCTTCACAGAGCTCAATTTATTCAATGGCTCAAGATATTGTTTTAGTGACCTCCTTTCTCATAAAAGACTCTTTATATATATATATAAATACAAATACACACACAAACTGGAGCATTTAACATTTTAGTAAATAATGCATTAAAGAATAAAAAAGCATAAGAAATGCTAACTCTTCACTTTGACTGTAACAGCTTTAATGATCCTGCGGTCTGCTGGATGAATAATTTGTTTTTACTTTTAGAAAAAGCCAAGTCTGTGCAATAAAATGTTTGGGGCTTTTCTTTATGTTGGCACTTTGAGCTGATGCAACAGCATTTTTAAAAAGAAGAAAATCTTTACTTTGTCCTTTTGGTCACTTTTCTTTAGAATTCATAGCATCCAGTCCAGGTGCTTTAAATAGTTTATTATTGTGACATCTGATTATTAAAGGACTCACTGTATCCTGTTAGATCTCAGGCTTATCCTTTAAAATCTCAAGTTTCTGGATATTTTTTCTCCCTGCTGTAACTGGATGAAGACTCTATCAGACATGTTTCCTCCAGCTTTGATTAAAAGCACAGACCCAGCTCTCCACTCCAGCAGACAACAGGATATTTTTGGTGGATCCACTCAGAAATTCTCTTGTGTTTTCTGGGTTGCTTTCTGCTGTTTCGGTTTCGTGTTTCAGAAACTGATTCCGGAGCTTTCATCGCTTTCCAATAACGGGATAGAGAGATTGTATTTGTTACAGACGTAACCGGGTTTTATTCCTGATCATGGTGCTCCTGCTGCAGCAGGCAGACATCTAAAAAGTCTGATCTGGAACAGACGTATTAGTGTAACTGTGAGATTGTTTGTGAATGTGCGTGTTTGTGTGTGTGCTTCTCTTAGCGTTTGATTTATAGCTGCTGTGTTTCACAGGCAGCAATTTATCGGAGGAAAAATGAGCGAGGCTTTCTGCAACAAGCCCACTTCATTACTCAGCCATCACATCTCGGCCCCCTGCATGATAAATTCAGCCTGTTAACAAGGAGGGCTTATTAACAGGGTTAGCTGAGTGAGTGCACGGTCATTGGAAATCTAGTTAATGCTGCATTACACTGCCTGTTAAAAGTTAATGAATACCTGGGTGTGTAGCTCATGTCCTCTAGAGAGAGAGCGGGGGGTGGGGGGATTGTCACCGAGGTGGTGCGCTTCCATCGGTCCGCGGCGCGCGCCCGGTGAGTGCTCCTCTACCGTGGAGCGCAGCGGGACTAGAGCTGCGCACATAACGCACTTGGGTTCGGACCTGATCCATCAAGCTGATCAATACATCAATTACATTTATTTTATTCCGCCTTTCTGACCAAAATGAACCACACTGAGTTTCCGGATTTGTTTGAAAACAGCTGATCTACGGGTTGCTGTGGTAAC